>CAKNYM010053195.1:970769-1017583 GCA_932195095.1 Andricus curvator | reverse complement strand
TGTGTGTGTGTGTGTGTGTGTGTGTGTGTGTGTGTGTGTGTGTGTGTAAAGATGCTGGGGGCTGCAGTTCTTGGCATGTTTAAGCTTACGGGGATGTTTTTTGATGTGTTTCATTTGGAGCGGGTATAGGTACTGGCATTTTTGTTCGATTCTTGGCATGTTTTGTGTGCATAGGGGGTTGAAGGGATTGACTATTTTGTGTGTTGTATATGTGGAAGACTTGCCGGTTGCTTACAGTTTTTTGGATGTTTTGAGTTCTGAGGGTGTTTTGTGCGTGTCTCGAAGGTGGGGGTTTGTGTTTCTTTTTCAGATTTTTGTAGCTTCCAGGGGTGTTATGTGTATAAGAATGATGATTTTCTAATTATGGTAAAATGATTCAAATTCTCGTCTACTTGTTTAAATCACTCAGCCTGAAGCGTTTTAGTTTATGGGGTGAGATTCACTACTAATTTATCATGCTCTAAAAAGCTGATGGACGTTCTATCGCACTCATCAGCTAAACATGAAACCACTTGAGAACGAAAATTTGTCCAGTTCATGCACCCCAATGACATCATCACAAATCATGCATGCGATAGGCATCATGATAGTGTGAATTATGTCAGTGATCTCGCCCAATGACGTTATACGCGGCTTTAGCACGTAATTTCACCCATAGTACTTCCATCACATCACTCCACTTATGAGACAACATGACTATACTCTATTTATATTAAATCATTTTTCATCAGTTATGCAAATCAGCAATTAAACTGCCTTTACTACTTCTACTTGCTAATTCATAACTAATTTTCTAGCAAAGCATCATCTATTATGTTAGGCTCGTTGTACTAGAAAAATTCAGTAGTAAAATACAAAGATGAAAGCAGTAAAGAATACTTGAAAAACTGAAAAGTAACGAATTCTTCTCAATATTTAAAACAATTCCAATTTTTTTATAATCTCACTGAAAATTTTAGTAAGGAACCGTTTGAAACCTACGTCATGCTATTTTGAAAAGTGTATTCACCCTTCCCCTTCTTCCTCACAGATCATCACACAAAGCTTGAACCCCTCAGAGTGACGAAACAAAAATAAAAAAAAAATTTCGATTTAATTTGACAAAAGTAAAAAATAAACTATAAAACAGACATACCTAATGTGAAACGCTCGAGATATTAGGTCGAAACATATTGAATTTTTAACCAAAAAAGATTAATTTTCTACCAAAAGAGATGAATTTTCACCGAAACTTTGCAACGTTTCTTTGGAAACCAAATGATAGATTTCAAATAGTTAAAATTAAAAACTAAATAGTTGCAACCAAATAATTGAACTTCTAAGCCAAAGTTTCAATTTTTCAACACAATAGTTGAATTTTCAACATAAAATATGATTTTTCAACCAAATGGTTAAATTAAAAAAAAATCCAAAAAGACATCTTCAATAAAACAGTAAAAAAATTCAACAAAGCAGTTACATTTTGAACAAAATAACTAAATTTTCAAAAAAATAGTTGAATTAAAAAAATATATAATTATATTTTCAACAAAATAGTTAAATTTTCAACTAAAATGATGAATCTTTGACAAAAAACCAAGTAGTTGATTATTCAATAAAAAAAGAAGGATTCTCAAAGAAAAATATAATAGTTGACATTTGAACAAAAAAGATTTTCATTTTGAATCAAAACATTTTAATCTAACCAAAAAGACGCATTATCAACAAAGGAGTTAAATTTTTCACCAGGGAGGCGATTATGCAATTTCACTTTCACGTGAATTTCAAATTCACCTCACTTTAGTTTTTTGTCAAAATTTACAGAAAATGTCAATTTTTTTGTTGACAAAAAACTGAAGTGAGGTGAATTTGAAATTCACGTGAAATTGAAAGTGAAAACCAAATCACATAATCGCGTCCCAGGAAAGATTCTTGAGTCAAAAGAGAAAACAAAATATCAAAAAAATTGTCGCATTTTCAAACCAAAACAGTGAATTGTCTAGAAAACCATTTTATTTTTAACCAGAAATAGAATAGTTATATTATCAGTTAAAAAAATTTATTTCCATAACAAAAATTAACAAAACAGTTAAATTTTCACCAAAGAGGTAGATCTTCAACTAATAAAATGAATGTTTAAGTAGATAATTCAACTTTCAACCAAGCAGTTGAATTTTCAACGAAGAAGATTCATTTTGTACCAAAAAAGAGGAATTTATAACAAAATACATACATTTTTAACCAAATTGTTTATTTTTCATCTAAAAACGAACAATTTTCAGCCAGTAAGGGAATAGTTGAAGTTTCAGTTTAAAAATGAATTATTTTTTAACTAAAAGAGAACGAATTTTCTACAAAATAGTTGAATTCTCAACCAATAGAATTTATATTTACCAAAAATGTGTTCAAATTTCAAACCAGTAGTTGATTTAAAAAAAAAAATAATTTCTACATTAAATATTTTAAAGTTGAACTTTCGGATAACAAAACTATCAATTTCCAACCAAGCATAGAATAGTTCAATTTCCAGGTAAGAAATTCATTTTTAACCAAAAAAACAACGATTTTTCAGCAACATATTTCAATCTTCAAACAATAAAAGGAATCATTAACAAAGTAGTGCAACTTTTAACCAAGTAGTTGATTTTTCAATTAAAAAGGTGAATTTTTTTAAAAATATATAAAAGTTGATATTTCAACCAAAAAGATTCTTTTAATTTAAATAAAAAACAGTTGATTTCAACCAAAAATATGAGTTATAAAAAAGTTATAAAAAGAGAACATTTTTATTTCAAATCAAAAAATTTTGAATTCAACCAAAGAAGTGGAATTTTCTAAAAAATAGTTGAATCTACAACCTCTAAATTAATCTTTAACAAAAAATTGCAGCGAAGTTTCTGACAACAAAATATGTATTGTCAATAAATAAATAATGTAATATAATTTGATGTAATGTAATACAATAATTATTATAATAATTCAATAATTCATTTTCAAGCATTCAAAAAATTGTTATCTACATTTTTATTTTTATGTGTGATGTCACATTCTGCGTTAACCCCTCCCACTTACGTCCCAAATCGTCAAAAAACCTGATCGGTCCTTACGTGAGGAATGAGAATCAAAAAACATCAATCTATTAAAAAACAAACTGTCTCCCGTTACGGAATTTTTCGTAAAACTAACCCATTCTGCCAGTGACTTCAGGGCTAACATTACGGAAAATTCCATAATACTAGCCCTATAAGCGTTATACGTGACCGGTTATTTTTAGATTTTTTTTCGTTTTTTTTTTAGTTTTTTAGTTAGTGCAGGAAAAATTCACTAGAAAACTAATTCTAGCTTACGTAATTTGCAGTTAATTGAGTCAGCCACTCCAGCTTTTGAATTTTCCAGCGTTATATTATTCGCAAACGGAAATTCAAATATCCGTCAGCCCTTCAACTATATTTGGCACGCACAACAGTCGACGTCCAATCTCGTATTCTTAATCCCAGAAATTCATTCTGCGAGAGAAACGCTGTTCGAAATAAATAGAAAGCACTCGCCTGACTTTCCCAAAGAATAATTAATTAATTAAATTTATTCTCCAGAACCTTTTTCTCGTTTTTGGCGTTTTTCGATTTTTATTATAACTAAAAATAACTTTCTCCCGTTTTTTCATCATTTATTAGAATTACGAAATGGACATTTATGATTATTATATTTTATTTCATAATTCGTAAATAATCCGTGAGTTTAGCCATAATCTATGGCTAACGAACAATCATTACGTATGACGCCCGATAAATTAAATTTTCGATTCCTATTGTATTACTATTTGTTTGATTATGCCAAATGGTATGGAAAAATTAGTCATCAGATGTACAGGTAATAAGATGAAAAATTTGAACAATTAGTTGAAAAGCATACATTTTTTGGTATCCTTCCCACTTAGGTTAAAACATAGGTTCATGTCCGCCTAATTTTCTTAAAAATTAAATGAAATTGAACGAAAATTTAATACAGAATGTAGTATTTTTAACAAAAATAGCAATAACTAAAGAATCAAGTGAAACATTGATAATTTTATAAAATTTCATAAAAATGACATAAAATCATGTTAAAAAGAGACAAATTATTTTCTCATATTTTTTTATTTCATTGTCCATAATATATGAGAAACAATGAATAATGAAATTATTTATTATTCGGTTTATTTTATTAGTCGACCAGGGTACGGGCTAAAGTAAGATAGAGTACGGGGAAAAGACGGCTAAGGTACTAGGTAAACTAGGCTAGGGTGCGGGGTAAAGACGGCTAAGGTAAAGTCGGCTAGGGTGCAAGGTAAAGTCGGGTAGGGTATGGGGTAAAGTCGATTAGGTTACAAGGTAAAGTCGGTTAGGGTACGGGATAATGTTAGCTAGGGTACGGGGTAAAGTCGGGTAGTATACGGAGAAATGTTGGCTAGAGTACGGGGTAATGCCGGCTACAATACGGGGTAAATTCGGCTCGATACAAATTGCAATTTATTTTTCCAGTGAGGTAAAACACCTCTAATGGTTCAAGAAATTTTCCAAGAAAAATGTTGCACAAAATTGTTTGTTTTATTGCTTATTTTAAAATATTACTGTAAGAAATTTAAAAATTCTTCTTTTCGTTAGATATAGACTGTAACCAGTAAAATATTCCTATTCTTTAAATATGATGTTAAAAGTTCTTTCTCATTTTTGCAATTTATCTCGATCTATTTCTGAACCTTCTCAGCCGTCGGACTAAAACAGTCTTTTTCCACTGGGTCACCGATGGACGTTGGACTCACAATCAGTATAAGGAGATTATTTCATTTCAAGGAGAAACTAATGGAAAATGTTTCTTTTAAAAATAAAACTATTTCCTGTTAAAAATAAATCTTATTGTTCTCTTGATGTATCAACCGGAAAAAATGTTTGAAGACCAGGAATAAACGAAAATGTATAGTATTTTTCTTCCAAGCAGAAGAAAAAGAAAAAGTTAATAAGAAAATATGAAATAAGCTATTATAATCTGTCAGGCTGTTAAATAAATGAAATGTATGAACACGTTTTTTAATTTAACACTGTTTTAAATTTATTACCAGAATTAAAATGGATTTATTCACTTCTGATTCAGCAAAATCATACTTCACTCATTATTCATGTTCTAATTATATAAATTTACAATTTCTTGTTTACATATGAAACAAGAATATAATTTCAAAAAATATATATTACAAGAGAATATTGAGAAGAAAAAACTTTTTCCGCCAACTTAAGTTTAATCATTGATTTGATGACATTGCAAACAGTCATTATCTCAATTTGTTCAAAAAATGGATTTGTCACTTTTGGTTCAGATATAACGATAGAATAGAATATAATATATCATTATATTATAATAGACCCATTCTATACTCATTCAGGCAAAATTTAAAAAAAGTCTAGATCATGGTGTCAGAATATTTCTTTTTATATATACTTCTAGAGTGAAAATAAAGTAACACACACGGACCCGAACGAAACGAAACAAAATACTTTCATGATTTTCGTTCTGTTTCTATACTGCCAAAAGGTAACTTGATTTAGGTTACGTTATTCAAAATACCGAAATTGTAACGACATTTTTTAATTACGCGTAATTGTAAAAAATAGTTTATTCGAATCCTTGTGCATCTTATGTAAATATTAAAAGGCAGACGGGTATAATATAACGTTATAGCAATTTCGTTTTTGATTTTGTTCCCAACTGTCAGAACGTAACGAGAAGGAAGCAAAAGATACGATACTTTTTGGATAACGTAACGTAACTAAACGAAAGTTTCGGACGGGTCCCTCGTAACACATATGTCACACATTAACAAAAGATTTTTTTTTTCATTTGTTACATTTATTCTAAGAATTACTTGAGAATTCTTAAAAATTGACGGTTGTTTTTTTAAATGGTTGAGAACGGATTTTTTCGGAAACTCCACATTTAAAAAAAAAATTCTTTTTTGTTGAGAAATGAATACTAATACTACTAGAAAAATATCAAAAATTATATTCAGAAAAAAATGTCCTGGCATCAAAAATATTTTGGCTCGTATAAAACTAACATGATGCCTTTTATGTATTAGCAGAAGCTTTTTAAAAATATTGGAATAAATAAAAAGGTGCGGTTTTCTTGAAAATTCCCTTTTCCTGTTTTTAAAATTCGACGAAAAAAATAAATAAGATTTTCTGAAAAGCTCTACTTTCTTTATTTTTTCTTATATTCCTTCACAGTTTATGCTTACATAAGAAAGGCATCCTATCAGACACATAGGGGCATAACCATTTTGCAGAATATGAAATTTTTTTTTCTATATTTTCCCACGTCGAAAAAAATAGAAAATCCCAGATACCTGCTCTTAGTTTACATTTTTATTTTTATTAACTCTCAAACAAATTAATAAAATATTTTAAAAATTAAGAAAATATATTAATTTTCTTATACGTAAAAGTAAGATTATTATTTTTAATTCTTTGCGTTATTACAAGGAAGAATTTTTCATACAAATATTACGAAAATTACAGCACTTTAGCGACAGCTCAAGAGCGAGCCGTGTAGATCATTTTCGCCGCTAGTGATACAATAGAATTTTAAATTCAAATACGTAATTATTTATTTACGGCCAAGTCTAAAGTGACGGACTGTCCGTACTTGTAGCTTGGTTGGGCTAAAATTACGGACTGTTCGTACGTTTAGCTTTGACTACACGTTCGGGCTAAAAGTACGGACAGTCCGTACGCTTGTGAATGCTTATAATGCGGTCGAGCCTAAACGTACGGACTTGGTGAGGGAAAGGGGGAGTTGGAAAAGGGAAGGGACGTGGTTTATGTTCGAACGTATAGATCTTGTTGCAAATCGTTGTCACGCGTCGCGCAACTTTAAACACTTGGAAAGAAAAGTAAAAGTCGAATTTTTTATTCATTAAAATTTTTTGACTGTCGAAAAAAGTTTGAAAATTCTTTTTTTTTTAATTTTCTGGAAAGGATTGGGGGTTTCACCAACATTATTTCTGTGACCTGTCACAGGGGTGCTATTCCGACCCCACGAGACGTTGGAAAATGGTAGGGTTTCACCAACATGATTTCTGTGACCAGTGACAGGGATGACATCATGACAGTCACAGGGGTGCTATTCCGCCCCACAAGACGTTTGAGATAACTAAGGGTTTGACCAACAACTTACGGACTGTCTATAGCTGGAACTGAACGTATGGATTGTCCGTTTGTTTAACCCGGTCGTATAGCTGGAAATAAAAGTACGGACTGTCCGGACTTATAGACACTACCTTGATTTATTGATCATTTTGAAATTAAATTGTTCAATATACGATACGATCCCCTTTTGTCTTGTTTCTTTTTAACTCGTTTTTGCCCCTGTTTTTGTGCAATGTAATTTTTTGTTTCTTAAAAATGCATTTACGTCAAGTTATTATAGAGTTACCTTCCTTAAATAACGAAAGTGTTCAAAAGATGATCTCTGCTAATGTTGATTTGCTAAAATAGATATCGTAGAAGGATAATAATGACATTTTGTGTTTCCAGGTTTAAAAAGTATTAGTAAGTTAAACTTGGCCTCGAAAACATATTGTATGTGGGTGAATCCGAGCTCAAATCGGTTGCAGTTCGGACACAAAGGTAAGTTCTAATAGTTCCGGAGGTACCCCAACCAATCGTCTTACTATCCGTACTACCGTTTCGTTTTGCTTTGCTGGAAAAGTTTGTCAGCGAGCGAAATCTTCGAGCTTCCTGAACCAGCGGCACTGAAAGTTTGTTCGGGTGTGTTCGCAGGGAGAATTCGAAATTGGAGGTTACTTCGAAGCGGGTGCAAGTGCAAAGTGGTTAATTTTGCAAGCATTGGAGCCTCGCAGGCGAAGCCACCCCATTATAATGAAATCTCAGTCGCTCCTCCTCATTCTTCCTACCAGCATCCTTCTTTCTCCCTCTTTCTATTTTATTATATTTTTTTCTTATATAATTTTTCGATTTTCCTGGCGAAGGGCACAGCGGGTATCAGCTGGAGGGTCGAAAAGTAAATTGAAGCTATCCATTATACTCTGGTGTCGGGTTGTCGAGCACGAGGACGGGGTGAACGGCAACCCGACGAGGTGAAAATAGCGTGGTCGTGCCGCCGTTTCTCCAACACCCGCTGGCCCTCACCTGTCGCCAAGGAAATGGCCTGCGCTTTACCTTTATAATAATTACACTAGATTTTCCACTTCCATTTTCGCAGATTTAAGCCAATTCTCCACGTCCGCCTCTCTGCTTCCAAATAAATCTAGTGCAACAAAGGTGTCACAACTTTTTCAAGATTGGTATTTTCAGAGGGGAAGGAGAACGGAAAAGAGAGAGAGAGAGATTTGACCTATGACCAGTGAGCAGTGACCTTTCATGTTTGACCCCTGACCTCTGACATCTGACCTCTCACTTTTGGACTTAAACACTCACCTTTGACTTGACTCATAAGCATTACCCCTTGAAGACACATCTTTGACCTATATGACCTATCGTATTTCATCTTGTACTCCTGACCTTTGAAATATCTGGTCCTTCATCTATAACTCCTAGCCTATGTTTTCTCACTTTTTACCTCTGATCTATCAGTTTCCTTGACTGACATTTGACCTATACAACTTTAGCCCTCAGATATGAGTACCTTAAAATTTTCATATAAGACATTTTTAAGGATAAATCCTAAACGACACGTATGACCGTTGTACATTGCTTCTTTGGATGACCAGAAGTATTGTTTAAAAAATCAAAGTTTGCCAAGACATGAGGAAAGAAATCTAAATTTTTGATTGATTAAATAGATAAAATGACACAAATTTCAGAATGGATTGAAAGGGGGAAAATGCAAACTTGACGAGATGCTCTCTTTTTTATTTTTGATAATAATAATAATCCCGACAAGTTTTCATTTTTTTCCATTTTAATACATTCTGAAAAGTGTCATTTTATGAATTTAATTAATTAAAAAATTCAGATATCTTTTTTAATTACTTGGTAAACTTTAATTTTACAATTTATGTTGAACTTAAAACTTAAACTTTTTACTTGGCAAAATTGTTTTCATCGTAAATGTTTTTGGTGATATTTCACTTATCTTTTAATAAAAATTTTTGTTGAATAAAATACTCGTTTCAATCCAATAAAAATATTTAACACTCAACACAATATAATGCATATAATTTATATTCATATTGATATCTCTCTATATTCTAAAAAGGTCTCGCCGCCGCTGCGAAATACATAGAACTAATTTGTACATATGTATGTGTTTGGAAAATATAGTACACTATTGTACTAAACATACTGCCTAAACCAAAAACATAGACTCGATGTGCCACACTACCCCATGCCCACATTACCCGGTATGCCACATTACTCCATGAGCCATATTGCCCCATATTTCATATTACACCTACTTTTTTCATAATATACATTTATTAAAAATGTTATACATATTACTTACTATCTAACCAAAAACATGTAACTAATTTTAGTGAACCTATGTTTATTTGTCTAAAGTTGTGTACAAATCGGTTCAATAGTATGAGCTTCCGGTCGCATACATTACTAAAAAAATCGAATGTATTTAGTGAACAGTGCAAAATTCTGAAAAATAATTGATGCATCTGAATTTCTTAAAAAATATCTTTGAACCTCCTCTGACAGAAACGTATTAAAATCTTTGATCCTGTAACTATAGATCGACTGAACATCTAAAAAATCAAATGTTGGGCATAAAAAGTTCAATATCTCTAGAAATAATTAATGAATTAAAACTTCCTACAAAATGCTTCTAGAACTTTATCTACTTAATTTGCCCTGAATATTTCAGACAAAACAGTTAAAAATGGTAGGCTATAGGATGACTGATCTGCTATAAAATTGAACTGTGTTCATAAAAACTGAAATATCTCTAGAAATAATTAATTAATCAACATTTTCTGAACAATACCGGTAGAGTTTCATCTGTTAAATTTATCCTGAAAGTTTTCAATAAATTAGTTAAAAATTGTGAGCTACATATCGACTGAACTGCCAGAAAATCGATCTTTGGACATAAGAACTGAAATATATTTAGAAATAGTCAATAAATCAAAATTTCTTGAATAGAGCCCCTGGAGTTTCATTCACTCCATTTATGCAAAAATTTGTAGACGACTCAGTTGAGAATTGTAGGCTACAGGTGAACTGAAACGCTAAAAAATCGCTTTTTGGGCATGAAAACTGCAAAATCTCTAGAAATAGTTAATAAATCAAAACTTCCTGAATAAAGCACCTGGAGCTTCATTCATTCCATTTATACTAACATTTTTTGACGAATAGCTTTAAAATTGTAGGCCATAGGTTGACTAAACTGCTAAAAAATCGAACTTCAGACATAAAAACTGAAATTTCATTAGAAATCTACAAATAATTTTTTTGGTCCAGCTTCATCAAAGCATTCACAATTGATGATTGAATGAATCAATATCATGAAAATGAAAAAACTTTTTGACGTATAGGACATGGGATCAGCCATGTGCAATTTTAAAAAAGTAAAAAATTAAATTTTTAATTTTCTTGATAATTGAAATAGTTATATGTGATACAAGGACTTTAAGTAGCACTTTTTCGGTCGAATACTGCAATTTACACGAGGCAAAGTGCCACTTAGAGGCCGAGTTTCACATACTAGTTTTTATCACACCAGTCAATCATAAGTGCAAATAGGTTGCATAGAGTCCTATATAATCTAAAAACCCGAGAGGGTCCAGAGACGGAGTCCGGTAATGTGCGTGGGGTAAGAAGTCGATACTAAAATACCCTGAGTACCCTAAATAAATACCCTAAATACCCTAATCTTACGGCCCATGCTAAAAAGTGCTATTTTAGGTATCGTTCGTATAGTAGGGGAAACCACCCTACAGTAGATAGGAAAACATTCAACAACATTTAAATGCATCAGTTTCCAAAAATAAAGAAAGATGATCATTGTTGAATGAAGCTCACATATTCAATTGAGTATTCTTATAGAAAAAAATATCACGAAATTAATTAATTAGCTGTATTAAACATTTTTATAAGACCTGGTCAAGGGTACGATTATGACACCTTTGTCCATCAATAGATAATCGTTTCTGGTATTGCTCCTGGACCAGTCAGAATACTCAATTCTGGATAATTATAATTTATCATTAGTATACTTACAATTAAAATCAATTTATTGAGTAAATAATAGTTGAAACTATGATTATTTTACAAAAAACGCAAAAGTTTAAATTATTGACATTTTTTTATCTCTGATATTTCGTAAGATTGGTACGAGTGGTACGAGATGTTTAATCTTCATACAATTTAACCTGACTTGCGATGACAGAAAAGTAAAGCTTTTTTACATACCTTAATCTTAAAAATTATATCTTTTCCGAAAAGCTCCTTAAAACACAATTAAAATTTATGAGCTTTTTAATAACTAATAATTTACACTATTTTCTTAGTTTATTATTTACAATAATTTGAATTTAAGTCAGAGCTGCCAATTTTGACCGAAACCTTTTTTGTAATTTTCGGATTATCTACTGTTGGTTATCTACTGTTGGAAAATGTAATATCCAATAAAAAGTCCTTGAATATTTATAAATATTAAAGAAAGAACACTTTGTGTTAATAAATATTGTTCATTAAACTTCAAGCTTTGATTATAATCTATTAACATGTCATAAAAGTGTTTCATTAAGTTAAAAAGTATGAATAAAGAAGAGGTGAAATTTTTTTGCAGGTTATAAATAAATTTTTTGCTCTCACTCATTAATTAATTATAAAATTTTAATGAAACTTCGTCAGAAGATATAGTATCCTTGCTGAAACGTTATACTAACAAAAGTATTTAACATTTTTTATCAGTGTTCCAGTTAATTAAGATTATCTACTGTAAATCATTATCTACTGTAGGGTGGTTTCCCCTACCTAAAATCGCACTTATGATGGTGGCGTGATAAAAAATATTTTATATATGGTCCACCATATTGGATCAGCCATTTTGATTTTTGAACATCTGACTTCAGATTCGAGATCAGGCACAAAACCATTTTTAGGGTTGGTAAGTTTTAATGCTTTGCAGCATATAGGCTGATGCGTTACTGAACTCTGAGCCTTTCGGAGACAGGGATGAATATTTTGTATCATATCTCAATAACGGATTTTTTAATTTTAAATTTCATTTCACATTATTGTTTGGCATGAAAGATGACAAATTTGGCCCCAGTTTAAATTGAAAAACTGAATAATAACTGAAATAGAGCACATTCCCCGGGAGGGAAAGTGAGGAGAGGAGATTTCTGGATATGAGGGGAGAAGTATCACAAGTGAGGAATGGCAGTAGGGGAAGTGAGGGGTAGAAAGGGGCGAGGGGAAATAGGGAAATAAAGGGAAGTTTGGGTAGGGAAGGGAGGGGCGGGGATAGGACAATGAAAGTGAGAGGTTGAGAGGAGAAGTAGGAAAAGGTTAAAGAGGGGGGCGCGAGGGGAAGAGTAGAAGGGTAGTGAGGAGAGGTAAACTAAAAGACGGAGAAGTATGAGAAGGGTGGGGAAATGAAGGGAGATATAAGGGGTGGGAAAGTATGGAAGGTGGAGACTTGAGCGACTTAATTAACATCATAATAGCCTAAGAAACCCTTTTTTACTTTGACAAATTGTTTGAGATTATTTCAAGAACCGTTGCGGCTATTGTAAAAAAAAGTAGTGAAATTTTAAATCTGCATTAAAAACGCATCGATATTACCTAAAGCATGTCCACACATTTTTCAAATTGTGCCCCCCCCCCCCCCGCGAAAAAAACGTAATCGAAAATTTGTTTATTATAAAATTTAGATGCAAATATTGATTAATCTGCTCCTGGTGGTAACAAATGGAGGACAGATTCGTTTTCAACAATAACGAATATTTACGAAGTGGTATGTCCTAATTAGGTCCATCAATTGATTGAATTCCAGACTGAAAAAAAATAGTTTTCAAAAGCAAGTGTTATTTTATGAAGAAAAAAGATCCAAATCGAGTATCAAGAAAACTATGATAGACTTTATGTAGTCGTAAGCTGCAATAAAATTAATCTGTGAAAAAAGAACAAATTTGTTTATGTGCATCAAAGTAACAAGGTTCCTATTTGAATTTTTATTAGACAAGCCCTTACAAAAAAAGCCTTCTAGTGAAAAACTACATGATGGCAAAAAGTTCCCTTTAAAGCGTGAAACTGAAAAGCTTCACAAGTGGAATCGAAACGTTTTGACCAGGCGTGGAATTTCCAGCAGAAAAGATAGATTTTATTCAGCCATCACGACTTTCAAAGTTTACAGGTATTTGCAATAAAAGGAATTTCAATCTTGTAACATTTTTATCGTAGAGTCTTTCATAAATGGAATAAAGTAAAAAAATTAGAGATTATAATTTTTTATTTTTAAATTAATTTAATTAGGGGAAGTGTACCAGTCTCCGGACACGTATCAGTGGTCGGTGAGTCTGGTATATTTTATAGTGAGAATGGTAAGAATAGTAGAATAAACCATGATTATAAAAAAGTAAATAAATGTTTGCATTCTGCATACTTTCTAGTAATACGCAAGGGAAAAATTGTATAAACTTCTATTTATTTTACGGTAATGAAAATGTTTAGTCAGCCGATAAGCCTTTTTCGCCATTTTGGGTATGTGTCCTGTTTCCTGTGTCAGAAAATAGAACATTTTTATTTTGAAGTTGACTTACATTAGTTAAGTTTTGACTGGAATAGCTGCATTTTCCAAACGTGGGAGACTTGAAGTTTTCGAAATCCTTGGCAAATTTAATTTATGTATTGTATATTTAGAGATTTTTAATCTGTCCGAACTAAGATGCAGAATTTTTTTATTTACCCAGAGATCGGACAGCCTGTCCGACCTCTGGCGTGAACATCATTTTGACAGTGCTTTTAAAGTCGGACGACTAAGATTAGGAGATAATTAAAACGTACTCATAAATTTTTTGAAATAGAATTCATCATTTGCCTGTTTTTAGATAAGGATATTATTTCAAAACTTGATTGTGTATTCGACATTATGAAAATATAAACATTATCTTGAAAACTGAACCTGTTGAACTGTCGAACCTCGACTTAGATACACCAATTTGAATTTTATCCCATTTTGTTGTCAAACTTTGATAGATGGAGAAAAATAACTGAATTTTTTATTATAAAAAAATAAAACTATTTACAGTATTTTGAATGGTGAAGAAGGTTCATTTTTAAAAGTTATCTTATAATCATTAATTGTCTTGAAATTCTAACCTCCCTAACCTATAATAGATACAATTTTACATTTTTGTTCAATTTTTTTCTGTAATTTCAATTATTTTATTTAAAACGCATTTTTTATCAAACATTCTTACTTTCAGTATTTTAATGTAGTGTATTATTGAGCCTGTTTCCTTTAAATAGAAATTTGTAATACATAAAAATACTGTCCGACTATTGGAAGACATATGCTGTACGACCACGAAAATTCTTGCCCGACCACCGGTGTTTTCGTAACTTTTTCCAGAAAACCTTTTTTTTTCTTTTAAAATGGAAAATGTGAAATCCGAAACTTTTTTTATCTTTTTAATTTAAAAATTCATCTATTTTAGTTGAAATTGCATCTTTCTTTGATAAAAGTGCAACTTTTTGGTTGAAAATTACTCTTTCTTTGCTTGAGGATTCGACTATTTTGTTTGAAAATTTTGGTTGAACCACTTTGTTAAAAAACAATTTTTTGTTCATTTATATTTTTATTTGAAAATTCATCTCTTTGGTTCAAAGTTTAACTATATTGTTAAAAACTGACGTATTTAATTGTAAATTCATCTGTGCGGGTAAAACTTGAACGAATTTGTTGAAAATTTGTTTTTTTGAATGAAGATTTACTGTTTAGTTTAAAATGTAACTATTTTGTTGAAAATTAATTTTTTCGCTGAAAATTCATAACTTTTGGTTTAAAATTTACCTATTTGGTTAAAAATTCAACGATTTGGTTAAAAATTCAACTATTTGGTGAAGACTAAACTTTTTTGTTGAAAAATCATATTTTTGGGTTGAAAATTCAACTGTTTTGTAGATAATTCGTCTTTTTGGCTTCAAAATTCTACAGTTTTGTTAACAGTTGATGTATTTTGTTAAAAATTTATCTTTTTTTGTAGAACATCAATTTTCTTGGTGGAAAATTATTATTTTTCGTTGAAAATTGACCTTTTTTGGTTGAAAGTTGAACTACTTTGTTAAAAATTCTGTTTTTATGTGAGATTCACCTTTTTGGTTGAAAATTTAACTTTTTTTTCAAATTCGTTTTTTTAAGATTCCTCTTTTCTGGTAGAAAATTCAAGTATTTGATTCAAAAATTAATATCTTGTGGTAAGAATTAATCTTTTTGGTTGAACATGTAACTATTTGGTTGAAAATTCAACTATTTGGTGGAAACCTTATCTTTCGATCAAAAATGCAAATAACTGTTTGGTTGAAAATTCATCTGTTTTAGTTCAAAATTAATTTGCTTTGATTGAGGATTTTACTGTTTCATTAAAAAATTAGTCCTTTTTTATTCGATTCAGCTGTTTTTGATTTAAACTAAAAATCTGTTCTTGCTTAAAATATCAACTATTACATTTTTCGTTGAGAACTCATCTTTTTTCGTTGCAAATTCAACTACTTATTTGAAAGTTGAACTACTTTGTTGAATAATAAAAAACAGTATTTAATTTTCAATTGAAAAAACAATTTCAAACCAAAAAAAGTAATTTTTCACCAAAAAAAGATGGATTTTTAACAAAATTAATTTTCAACCAAAAACACGAATTTTCAATAAAATACATGAATTGCTGCAAATATTTCTATAAATAATATATGTTTAATAATATTTGGTAAAATATAACAATTTATATTTCATAAACAAATTAGATGAACAATTTACAAATGTTTGAAGTTCAAGTACAACGAATCTGTTCCTTCCATTCAAATAGCTTGAGATTCAGTTGAAAGTCTAAGTTAGTCGCAAATATCAATAAAAATGTATTAATAAATATTTTTAGAAACAATTTATTATAGTTAAGTATTAATTATAAGATATTCGAAGAAATTTCACTGACTGAATCTTAGCATGCAGTGTTATTATTCATTCTCAAGCTATTTTGATTTAGAAACCGATTTTTTTCTACGTGTAACTGCCCAAAATTTTTAATAATAATTAATTTTTATTTAAAATACGTCAAATTAAAATGGTTTTGTTACGAACACTATTCACAATAATGTTTATTCTTAGCTCTTCAATTATTTTTGTGATTAATCGTAATTCTGACATTAATATGTACATTGAATCAGCCCAACTGTACAATATTTTTAAATTCAAAGTCATAAAGGTTAATGAATTTTAAATTGAAAACGTTAAAAAAATGAATAATATCTCAGATAATAACGTGTAAATTTATTATCTAAAAGGACAAATTTTCCACAAAATAGTTGAATTTGAAAAAAAAATTTCAACTAAGTAGTTGATTTTTCAACCAAATACCTCAATGTTCTGCCTACGAAGGTGAATTTTCAACCAATGAGTTGCATTAACAACAAAATAGTTGAAATTTATATCCGAATAAACGAGTTTTTCACAAAATATTTGAAATTTCAACCAAAAAAGGCGAGTTTTTAACAGAATAGTTGAACACCTGAGCAAAGAAAATTAATTTTAACCACAATAGTCAAACGTTCGACCAAAGAAATGAATTTTTAACTAAAATTATTAATCTTAAACTAAAAAAATAATGAATTTTTAACAAAGTAGTTCATTTTTTGACTAAATATTTGAATTCTCTAGCAAATTGTTAAACTTTTGTTTTATAGTAAATAACAGACATGAAAATATCCTAACAAATGATTTTGACCACGCCCCCTCCCCCTTCTCTATATGTATAAGACAGCATAGAAAAATTTTTGACTTACCTCCCCACCCACAAGACTTTACGTAATTTATGCACGGCCCCTAATCACTATGAATCCTTAAATCTTATATTTTTATTATAATATGTAGTTTACTTTTAGCGGTAAATAAAAGTCTAAAATTGATTGAAAATTCAAATACTTAAGACCCAAAATGGTTAAATAAGACTAGTAAATATATAAGACCAGTGAGCTTTTGGGTAGGAAAATTGGTTAAATCACCAATAATTAAATGTTCAAATCGATAATTTATCTTTTTTGTAGTAGAACGTTTTGTACGGTCTTTTAGCTGTTTAATACCCATAAAGTAATTTTTTCATGAGACAATCACAGTAGTCGTTTTTATACATCCCTCTAGTGGTTTCGAAACATTTCCGTCGCGAAAATTCATAGTCACGGTCTCCGGTTCTCCTGTATGCATTATTAATTGGTACAGCTATTAGAGCAGGGTGGTCCGGTCGAGCCCTCTAGCCATCGTCTGTCTCCAGTGTAAATGGCTTCACGTTTTGCCGCGATAATTAAACCCGTTTCTGTCGATTAAGGCTAGCCCATTTCCACTTGAGGATTTCAACCCCTCAAACTTATCACTGCTTCCATCCAATTTTTTAGTCCCTAAACTCTTTCGCAACTAGCGATAAAAAATCCGTTTCTTTCTACAAACAAAAATACGATATCAAGATTGTTGAAAGTATTCTCAATGAATGAAACTTAATAAGAAATAAGGGAAACTATGCAAAAGTAGGTCACTAAAATTTCAAATTGTTTTATATATCTTATAGAATATTATTTCGGAAAAAATTACTCTATGGGAAAGCTTCGCTAATCTTTTAACTTTTTTTGTCTGAATACAATTAATAATGCCGCTTCGAAGTAGTATGAATGCATTCACTATAGGTGTATTCATTTGTGCTCATTTTATGAACATTTTGCTTTCTCACAGAAAGAGGGTTTTCTTTAACAAAAGAAATAAACTGAATACTTTCTATATTTTTCAAGCTTATGTTTCTGTCTTAGCAGAAAACTTATTTTCAGAAAATCAGAGAGTCCATCTAAATGTTAATCGATGTGTTCTGTTACAATGGACAGCTTTTTAATTTACGTTAGTGTTATATTCCAAATGAAAACAAAAGTTTCCTTTATCGAGACAATGTAACTATTTTTTAAATACTTTCTAAGCCACTGTTGATTAATCATGAATGGTCATCGAAAGCGAAAATTTTACAACTATTATTTTTAATAACAAATAATATAAACAAATGACACAAATTAACATTTATTCGTAGAAAAAATCATTTTTCTCATCAAAGCTTCTTGTAAGCTAGTTAATATTATTATTTGATGTACATGCTACATCAAAACTATAATTTTTATGAACAAATTTTCAAAGGCATTCAAAATTCCACATCATCAAATGGCAAGAAGCTGCTTCTTTTATCGCCTTTATTTAATCCCGCCGCACAGTAGAGAAAAATGAACGACTGTGAAAAAATTGATTTTCAGGCGTCAATTCTCATCCGAGCCGATTTGAACGTCTTTTTCAATGAGTTCCAATCAAATTCCGCATCAAACATAACAAAAATTTGAAAAAAAGTGTTGACTGACTTGGATTCACTTCAAAATAGCGATTAGTCACTTGATTCGCACTAAATTTAAACAATTCATGGACCAAAAGAGTTTTTCAGTTGAGTTAATGAAAGTTAATAAATAATTTATTATTGTATATACAATTTTTATAAACAATTCTCCATATCAGGTATTTATGATGAAATAAATAAATGTTTCTACCGAATCGATCATATATTATTTGGTAATGAAACCTAAATGTCATATTGGCACATCTAATAAAAATGTATAGTTGTCTTATCAATCTTAATTAACGAATTCACTATTTGACTATTTCTGGACGTACAAAATTGGTTCTTTCGATGCAATTAACTGAGTTTAACTAACTCCTAAATTTTTAAGGAAATTTCGATGACAATCAACAATTGTTATTCTTAACAACAGTTAATTCAATCAATTTTCATCATGTTATGTATTTATTTTTATATTATTTATATATTTATTTCTATATATTTTTTTTCACAGTAATTAACTGCGAATTATTTAGCAATGACTTCTTGCTTCAAATCGATAACATTTAATAATGGTTTAAACAAACTTTATTAACAAACGCTGTATTTGGCTATTTCTCAGCATGTAAGCTTTGTTTTTTCAACGTCATCAACTGCTCGTAACAAATCCTTAAACATTTTTTAGACACATCGATGTATGTATTTATAAACTAAAGACTGCGTTTTTCATTTGGAAAATACTGAAATTTACTTAGCAATAATTCCTTGCTAACAGTTGATAACAATTGATGATTTGTTACAGAAACTAAATCACATATTAGAATCCTATATTAAATGCTGTGTGCGACTACCTTAATTAAATTATATATAACAATAACAATAGTGAATTGTCCTCGAATTGTCTAAAAAAAGTTTTAAAACTTGTTATTAAGAGTTGATTACGTTATAAGAACAAAGTTTAAATAATAAAAAATATCCTAATAATGCATTTGTTAATTGAGTTTGTTCAAAAAATTATCAAATGTTATCGATTCATAAGAGAAAATCATTGCTAAATAATTCGCTGTTAATTCCGTGAAAAAAGCGGAATTTTATCCATAAAGACGTGTATGTATACCATTAAGCCATTTCCCTTTCGGGGTAGGCGTGACACTACCCGATTCGGGTAGTGTTTCTAGGTTGATAACTTGTAGTAAATAACTACAAGTGTGGGCTCACCACACCCACGATGTGCCAACAGCACTCAGTTTTCTCGAATGGTCACCCATCCAAGTGCTAACCGCGCCCAACGCTGCTTAACTTCAGTGATCTGACGAGAACTGGTTTTTTCAGCGTGGTATGGCTGTTAATGTTTTACGTAATATGATAAAAATTTGTTTGAACAATTGTTCGTAACAATAGGAATTATTTGTTTGTTTATCACCAATTTAATACATTTTTTAACATTTGCGTGATTATGGAACATCTTTTTTTTATAGTCGCTTCAAGGTTTTTTTTTCAATGAAAAAAAGTATTTGTTAAAAAAACAGTATACTTCAAAAGTCGATTTTTTTATTAATAAAAAAATTACGGTACATAATACTTCAATATGCATCCTTAATAACATTATTTCCCATAGTGATTTCTCTAAAAATTGTAATTTGTGGCAATGCTAATATTATTTAATATTTTGTATCACATAAAATCGTGACCAAAATTAATATTACCTAGCTTTCAAGAAGTCTTTCAAGATGATTTAATTGGAAAAAAATCTCCGCTGAGATATGTTTATTTTACTCAATTAGTTGTATGTAATTTAATCTCGAGTTTGATTTGAACTATTTCGAGAAATATTTATGATTTGTAAAAATAATGATTTTTAATAAAAATAAAACATTTTAAAAGTTTACCTTAATTTATGACTTGTTACTTAAGTTTAGTTGTGGTTTAAAGTTGATTTCAACTGATGCTTAAGTTAAAATTTATTGTTCAATTATAATTATAAATAATATAATTTCAACAGCTTCTTGCCTTAAATTGTTCAATATTTAAACAATTTTTAACTGAAAGCGGTCCATTAAAAGTTTTAATAGATGTTAAATTTTCAGTTGGAAACGTTTGCAATTAAAAATATTCGAATACAACATTCTAAAAAATCACTGCTGCCATCTACATTTTTGGTATTTCGCATCTTGCGTTGAAAAATCTGTTACTTTCTACAAAAGAAAAATATAATAGAAAGATTGTTTAAAGTGTTCTCAATGAATTAAACTTAATCAAAAATAATTGCACATTTTTTCAGGTTTATCTGCTTCCAAGATGCAAGTCATCAAGAACAGTTTTAAATGTAAGTGTCTAAAGTGGAAAACTTTCAAATTTACGCGCATTTAAAATTTGTTTTTTAACATTACACCATTGGAAATACAAACAATTAAAATTGGCAGCACTCTAAATAAAAAAAAATGTTATTTTAAGGCTTTCAAAATAATAAAAAAATTGAAACCCTCAATGAATTGTAAATTGAAAACATGAATAATCTCAGATAGGAATAAAATGTTCAATATGCTGGTATGAAATTGAAAAAATTGGAATTTTATGTGTGCGAATACTTCCATATTGGATAATTATTTAATTGAAAGTTTTAAGTATTAATAGTTAAACTATTTGAAAATTTTAAGATACAAAACTAAAATAAATAAATTATAAAATTAGAACTAGGAATTCAAAATTGGATTGTTTGTAATTAAAAAACTTTCCCAATTAACCATTGCAAAATCTATGCCTTCCAGATAAACAAATTTCAACTTGAAGCGCTTAAAAATTTTCCAATTTTAAATTGGAATCATAGCAATCTTTTTTCGTGTATTTATTGGATATTAAATTTCAAATTAAGGTTTCCCGTGCTCTGCAGTACGATAATATTGTAGTAAGAGCTTAGTAATAACAATTGTTACAGGGTGGCCGCAAAAATTCATTTTCAAAATTCCCTGACTTTTACCTGACCAATTTTACATTTTCCCTTACCATTAATATTTTAAAACCACAATTTTAATGTTATAAATTTTTAGAATTGACTTTTTTATAAACCGTCTAAAACAATATAAATTCAAATTTTTAATTTATTTAGAAAAAATTTAATTTCTACAAAATAGAAGAATTTTAAACCCAAAAACGCGAATTTTAGACAAAGATGAACTTTTTACCAAAAAAGGCGAATTTTGAACAAAATTTATAAATGTTCAATCAAATAGTTGAACTTTCGATAAAAAAATATGACCTTTCCACAAGATACTTGAAATTTCAACAAAATAGTTGAATTGTTCACTAAAATAATTTTTCTTTGACCAAGAAATGGAATTTTTAACAAAAAAGTTAAACTTTCAACCAAGTAGTTAAATTTTTAACCAAAAAGACGAATTTTCAACAAAGAATTTTTTACCAAAAAAGACGAATTTACAAAAAAAGACATGACTTTTTCAACTAAATAGTTGAATTTCCAACTAAAAATTATTTTTTTTAACTAAAGAGATGAATTTTTAAATAAAAACATGAGTCTGCAACAAAAAAAATGAATTTTTAACAAACTAGTTCAAGTTTTAACCAAAAAAGACCATTTTTCAACAAAAAACATGAATTTTCTTTTAAAAAGTTGAATTTTCACGCCCAACATATAATTTTTCTACCAAAAAGACGAATAAAAAAATAAAAGATTTTTCAGTCAAGAAAAAAAAATGCATCCTTAAACTTTTGAGCCACAAGACGAATTTTCTGTGAAACA
Source organism: Andricus curvator (assembly GCA_932195095.1). Lineage (NCBI taxonomy): Eukaryota > Metazoa > Arthropoda > Insecta > Hymenoptera > Cynipidae > Andricus > Andricus curvator. Next base: position 995,270 of record CAKNYM010053195.1, on the reverse strand, counting down.
GTTAAATTTTCAACGAACAAAAATTAATTCCTAACAAAGCCGTTCAACTTTTACCCAAGTAGTTGAATTTTTAATTTAAAAAATCAATTTTTAACCCTAAATGGAATAGATACATTTTCAGTTTAAAAAATTCATTTTCAAACAAAATAGTTGAATCCTCAAACAAAGAAGATCAATTTTTCACCAAAAGTTGCACTTTTAACAAACAAATAAGACATTTCTTCTAAAAGAGATGAGTTATGAAATCAACAAGACGACTTCTCCAAGACAGATTTAAATTTTCAACCAAAAAAGATTTCACTTAAATTTTCGACAACAAAATATTAATTTTCAGCAAAAAAGTTAATTTTCTACCAATATAATTGAAGTTTCAACTCAAAAAGTGGTTGAGTGTTGTTAACGGAATGAAACAGTTTCAAATTAAAATTCCTGACTCATGCCAGATTTTTTTCAAAATCCGCGACTTTTCCTTGACTATTTTTCACTAATTAAATATCCAATTTTTCCCTGATTTACAGGTTTCCTATGCCCTACGGCCACTAGGGTGCTCCGAAAAAGCCCAAAGTCATTGGTAATAGCACTGAAAAGTTTTTTTGTGGCATTACAGACAAATTTTCAAAAAAAATGTACAGAAAATTATCTTCATTGGGCAAGTCGATTGAAAATTTTCAAATTTTTAATTTCTAAAAACTTTTTAAAAATATTTTTGGGTAAAGTTTATGAAGAAAGAAGGAAAAAAAATTTTCCGTCGAAATATAATATTTCAAAAAATGACAGAATACGTACATATTTTTTAGTTTTAATCCAAAATTTTGTTTTGTGTATTACGGATCCTGTGTAAACGGATGTTTACGGATCTTGTGTAAATATGGCTTATGTTTCAGGATCCATAAAAACAGAAAAAAATGTTTTTTGAAACTTAAAAATATATACGTGTTTACTAAGTTTATTGAAAATAACATCGCAAAATAGATAAACGAAAAATATTTTTTTGGCAAGTTTAGGTACAAATTAACAAAAACGAATTTTCGTTTGAAATATTATATTTCGACAAAAAAAATGTCCATACACAAAAAATGAAAAAATTGAAAATTTTCAATCGACTTGCCTAATGGTGAGAAATTCTTTGATATTTGTTTTTTAGATTGTTCATAATGCCACAGAGAAACTTCTGAGTGCTATTACCAATGAATCTAATCATTTTGTGTTTTTTCGGCCCACCCTAACGGACAGCCTGTATTAACAAAAATTTGAATGACCTTATCATTAAATAAGGAAGGGATAAACAATAAAATAAAGCACACAATTTGGTAACGCTATTTTAGACATTGTTATTTCTCTGGAAGTAACGAATCGCCTGCGAGTATAGCGACAATGGTAACAACGACAGGTAACAATGACGGAAAATAATCCTTTCTTTCTCTTAAAATAGAGTTGCGTATTCTGTTCATTAACAAAAAACCAAGGAACTCAACCTTCTAGTCATTTAAAAATTAAATTTATTTACGTTATACCGAATCTTCAGAGACATCAATAAACACAATACACACCCCTATTTTGGTGATGATAGTTTACAACAGTAATGACTTAAATATACGTTAGGTGCTAAAACCTACATTTATATACACGTTTTTTTAAACACTAGAAACAATGGGAACACTGGTGATAACAACGATAAAATATCTCGTCGATGATAACATTAAGAGTAACAATGCATTCTTTTATCCAAGTAAAGACTCCGTAGAATTCACAACGTAGAATCTAATTTTGAAAAATTCAATAGTTCCTATAATATTTTGCTACCAATTTATTCCATTAGAAAATTTTCTCGGAGACTTGGGTTAAACTACGAAAACTTAACGTCTCAATATCTCGAATTCAGTACCCAAAAGAGCAACAGGACACAGGTCAATTAACAAGCGAAAATTTGCATTGAGCAGAATACTGTTGGCGATTTACACTAATGGTATAGTTACAAAAAATATTAAAAATATGCGTTAATTATTCAGTTTCGAGTATTTTTTCCCGATAGTTTCTGACCTGTGCCCTCTTGTCCACCACGTAGTTGTCACTCGATTCATCTCTTTGACATGCATACCTGCAACTGCAATTTATCGCATTTTTATAGCGCGAGTGCACGCATCATCCTGCGATCGTGAATTTTTATGCTCTAAGTATTGCACACAGCTTCACAACGCATGCATACTCAGATTTATCATTCATGACACACGTCTACGCCAGCGTAAAATACTTGAAAAAATATATGTATATTATATACGATATACTCATATGTACTCGTCCTCTGCATTTCTTTCTAAAAAGTACGTAATTCTCTCTATACATGCCGTACAATTATCGTAAATTGTACACTGCGTAACTCTCCAGAATGAGCTTCATTCCTTCCAAAAAATCTTACAAAATAGAAAATCGTATTTCTCATTTGGTGAAAAATTTCTTTTAAAAAATACAATCAACGTTTCCAGGGTGTCTTTCAGACGGATAAAACGATTTTTAAAGATTTCAAGAGATTTCTGAACTTGGAACAGGGCATTTTTGAAAAATATGCTGACTTAGAATAAGGAATGTTTTTGTGAATTCCCTTTTTATAAATCAGAATTCTTCAGATTTTTGTTTACAAAAAAAGTATTTTAAATTCAAACAAATTCTGATTTGGAAGAAGGAATTTTCGACATCTGACGAATTTTAACTTGGAACAGGTATAGTTTTTTTTAATTCCTTTTTTATATGACAGAATTAAAAGTATTTTCCCAAATTTACCGTTCCATGTCAAAAATTCCCTGTTCAAAGTCAGAATTATGTTTAATTACAACATTTTCTATTATAATTCAGAAATATAGTAACCCTCTTTTTCTAACATTTGAAAGAAGTTTTAAATTCTGGCAAATTTTTATTTATAAAAAAAAACAGTATATAAAATACAAATTCTGATTTGGAACAAGGCATTTTTGAAAAGGCTGTGTCTAGTTGTCTCGAAAAATTGGGGGAGTTGAAAAAGGGGATGGACTAGTTATCCCGAAAATTCGGGACGACTAACCAAGCTGATGAAAAATATTGGACTAGTCATCCCGAATTTCGGGACGGGACACTTCGTTTTCAAAATTGACAAATTCTGACTTGTAATAGGTATTGTTTTTGTAAATTCCCTTTTTATAAATCAGAATAAAATTATTTTCTGTTTATATTTTAATATTTTAATATTCAGAAATATAAACTCCCTTGTTCTAAAACTTATAAGAGGGAAGTTTTAAATTCTAGCTAATTTTTACTGACAAGAAAAAGCATTTTGAATTCCAACAAATTCTGATTTGAAATAAGAATTTTCACAATCTGACGAATTCTGACTTGAAACAGGGATTTTTTTGTAAATTCCCGTTTTTATAAATCTGTTTTTCATTTAATTATTCCCAGGTCAAACTCAAAATTATTATTCTTTTAGAAAATTCACTATAAAAAGTAACAATTAAATTCATTTCTAAAATTCCCTGTTCCAATTTGCGAAATTATATTCCTTTTCTGAAATTGAATGTAATCCCCGTTCTAAACACAAAATTATAATTTTTATTCAAATTCCTTGTCCCAAAATAAAAACTATAATTCTTCACGGAAATTCCCTGTCCTAAACTCAAAATTATATTTCTTGACTGAAATACCATGCTAAGCTTAGAATTAAAACTCTTTTCGAAAATTCCCTGTTCTAAGTTAAAACAATTGTAATTATTAATGTGAATTTTTTTAAATTAATTTTATTCATTTCCTAACCAAAATAAAATTCACTGTTTCAAGTCATAATTGTAATTCTTATGGAAAATTCCCTAGTTTAAATGAGAATTATGATGTTTTCAAAAATTCCCCCTTCCACTTCAGAATTGAAGTAATAAAATATATGAAAACACTTTCAATTTTGATATTTCGTACTTAATTTTATACATTCGAAAGAAAAATTCCGGTTACTCAATCACATTCTTGGTCATTTCCCGGGTTTCCCGATTTCTCGGTCAGGTAGACACCCTGGTTTCTTTGTCACTACCATAAAACAATTATTTCAAAGTCTTTATCTGAAATACTAACACAGCTACATTTTTCTTTTTATTAAAAATACGTATGATAAAAATATTGTTTTGTAAATAGAATTTCGATCGATTTGGCTACAATTGACTATCGATTTGTTTCAATAAACTGATGCTTCGAGTTTAAATATCAATTCGTGCCTGACATTTAAGTGGTCAAGCTTCGAGAGTACTTTCTCATCCTCCCCTGATCCAGGCCTAGGCCCCAACATTTAGGTCGTTGCTCGATTGTTTACTTATTCGAAGAAACGTGAGAAGAATAATATGGAAAATTGGTGAACATATCAGGCATGCAAACGCTCGATTCAACACGTTTGAGAAGCCCATGACCGGCGATACGCGAGTAAATTATTAATTTGTTACGTATACGGGCGGTTAAATGCCCCCTTCCCTTCCCTCTTTACCCACCCACCCACTCAACTTTTCCACTTTATTCTCATCGCCCTTTCTCGCGTCTGATGTTTTATTAACGAGAGAAACTACGGCTACTCACCGAAATTGCGACTAATAAAGCTAGTTACAACCACTATTCGTTTGAATGTCATCAAGTGGGTTTTATTAATGCTCGCGTGGCCCTCACTTCAAAATTACTTCCATTAAAAATTTATAAATGCAAAATATGGTTCTATATTTATTAAAGTGTAAATTTCAGTTTACTGAGTAAAATTTGCCTTGTCTTTTTTTAAACTAAAGAATATTCTGTTTGTATGGATCAAAATTTGGCTGAATTAAACAAATAGTTTGGTTATTCTACATTCAAATTAACCATTGTTTGGTTTGTACGAATCTTTATTTATAATTTTATCAAATTTTTTCTTAAATATGCAAGAAAATTTCCGTTTCAATGTTTTAAATTATCCAATCCCAAAAGGTCTAAAGTTAAAACTTCGAAGCTTTTAATTTTTATTATTCAAGAGTGAAACTTCCTTTCAAATTAAAATGATTTTCAAATTGACTGATGCCGAATTTTAATGATTTAACATTTTAATTACTTGTAATTCATCCTCAACTTTTAAATATTTCAGAAGGGTAAAATTTTGAAATTGAAAGTATTCACAGTCAGTTGCAGGTTTAAAGCGTTCAAAATTGAATAATTTGTCATTGAAATTGTTCGAAACTGAACAATTTTAAATTGAAAGCATTCATAAATTAATATTTTTAGATTCAAAAATTTAAAAATTTACAATTTCAAAGTGAAAGCAGATTTTACAAGAGCTTCTACCAATCAGACAATAAAGGCGAAGGTTGATTCTAATAGCCTTATTACGGAACCTCCGAATCTTAAATAAAATAAAACCAATACCTTCTCCGGATGAGAATGTAAAAAGTTGACACATTTCTTGGCTCGGCGGTTTTACCAAACAGTGACTGTATTTGCATATTTAAAAATGTACAGATTTTGAAATTAATTAAAGAGAGAAAATTCACACAAATTTGTTCCTTTGTAGTCAAAAAGGAGACCTATTTTAATATTTTAAGTAAAACTTGCAAAAAAAAAACTGAATTTTTTCAAAAACCTTATTAACAAAATTTTTCAAATAAAATCCTTGAAAAATTGAATTGTTTTTAATTTAAAAACTTCAAAATTTGACAATCTGTAAATGAAATAGATTTAAAATTACAGACTTTCAAAGCGGAGATAAAAATTGAAACATTTTTATTTTAAAAGTATCTATGCTTTAACAATAAATCCGTTTTATAACCAGGCATTTACAATTGAATTATTTTTATTTGAAAATTTTTCAAATTGAATAACTGAATAATTTCAAATTAAATCTATTCTTATTTGAAATTTTTTACTTTATGTTACTGAAAATTGTACTCAATTATAAAAATGTTCAAGAATTTCAAATGAGACTTGTTTAAATAATTTAAAATAGCAAACATCCAAAATTGAAACAATTTATATTGAAAATTTTAAAACGTTCAAGTTAATAAACAAACAGTTTCAATTGAACTGTCAAAAATGCTATGGTTTAAATTGCAGATCGTTCTGAATAATAAAATATCGCATTGAAGCCTTAACATTGATTTTCCCTTCAAAGTTAAAGAAATTTAAATTTGCAAACTTTTCTTGAAAATGAAAAAACACACATTTTAAAATACTTTATTTAGAAGGCACTTTCAATTTGGAATTTTCCACAATTTCAAGTTTTTAAATTTAAAATTGATTGAATGTCGCTAAATTTGTAAACACTCTAGTTGATATGAATACAAATTTTTAAATTTTTCAATTTTGAAAAGCATCTGATCAAAAATGGTCCAAAGTTGAAAATGAACCAAACTTTTCAAAGCTTTCAAATTTGACTGCAATAGACACTCACAAAACGCCTTTCACACAAAGCGCCTTCTCTCGCCAAGTGCCTCTCCCTCAGATGACCTCCAAATTCGATATGCGCTTTGAGCGTGGATTAGATGCGCGTACGCGAGGGGGCGCTTAGTGAGGACCTCAGTCCCGAGTACCAGGCGCTTTGTGAGAGTCTAATGTATTCAAAAATTAAAATTGATTTTTAATTGCAATTGCAACCGGTTAAGATTATACAAAATTGAGATTGGCACTTAATTTTAATTTCAACTTTTAAAGTATTCTATCCTTTTCAATTTGACTGTTTTTGAATTTGCTTAATTAAATATTTCAATTTATCCAAAATTAAATGCTTTACATAAATTGAGACAACTTGTAAATTAGAAATAGGGGAAGGAGAATAACTATTTTTTACCTGCATCAGGTGTAAAAAAAATCATTTTTTTAGGGTTTATTGCATTGACTTTGCTTTCTTGAAAGATCAAAAATGGAAGGAAAATTCAAAATAAGGTAATTTAAGGGCACAAAAGTAAAATATGGAAATAGTTCTTAGATCTGCCCTTGTTGAAGAACATCCCTCATTCAATTCCCCGAGATATTAAGGATTTTTCCTGTTCTGAATAACCATAGATTTTGATGAGCATTTTTCACTTGAAGCAGGTAATTTCAACACCAAATATCGATTATGAACAGGGCCAAGTTCTCGTTAACGAATTTCCTTGTCTTAGTTTTGTAATGTATCGTCAAGTTGCGTGCTTCGCATTTTCCGAGTACCTGCCCTGACTTTAATGTTCAGCTTTTTACGGAGAAACTCTCTGGGAGTGTAAACCTTACCAGCTGTAACGTTTACTACTTTAGAAATACGTTAAATTTATTACGAGCGTGGTATACGTCGCGATGTACGAGCGGAAAACTCTTGCAAGCTTTTACTTCACTTCGTACACAAGATTTCCTCAGCAATACCTATCTTTACTGACGTTCCAGCCCTTTCTCCCTCGGAAAGTCACGAAATTCAATTATACGTCCTAAGCAAGTTGACTTAATTTAAGACAATTTTCCTGACGGTATTAGAAGTAAGTTTCAGATTATCTTAAACAACCCTTCAACGCGAATGATCATTAAATAAGGGACCTTCCATAAACTACATTACCAATTCTTAGCTTTTTTTTTTGGCGCCCCCCCCCCCCCCAGACAAGTAGACCAAAACTCTCTCGAAACAGGGGATACAGGGTGATTGTTCAGGAATATAGAGGAATAAATTATTTCAAATAAAATCAATGTAAAATTCGGAATATATATTGCATCTTCAACAAAATAATTGTATTTTCAACCGCGAAAGATTTTCTATCAAAAGAGATGAATTTTCAACCCAATAACACGAGTTTTCAACAACAAAATTAATTTTAACCGAACAGTTGCATTAAAAACCAAATAATTGAACTTTCAAGCAAAAAGTTAAACTTTAAAACAAATAGTTCAATTTCCAAGCCAAAAAAACGAATTTTTTAAAGGCAGTTGAATTTTCAACAAAAAAGTTTTTTTTGTCCAACAGAAATGATTTTATAAAAATAGTTGAATTTGTAACCAAATGGCCGAATTTTCGAACAAAAAAGATTAAGATTCAACCAAAAGCAGTTCAATTTTTAAGCGAAAAACACGAATTTTTCAGGAGACGGTTGAATTTTCAATGCGAAAGTTAAATTTTTAACAAAATGTTTATTTTTAACCAATTTTTAACCAGTTGCATTAAACGAAAAACCACGAATGTTTAACCAAATAGATGAATCCTGAACAAATAAGATGAATGTTCAACAAAGATTAATCTTCTAACAAAAAATACGAATTTTCCACAAAATACATGAATCTTCTACCAAATAATTGAATTCTCAACTATTAAAGGACAAAAAATGGAATATTTAAATTTTCGAGAAAAAAAAATTGATTTTTAACAACAAAAAAACGATTTTTCAACAAAGAAGTTAAATTTTCAACAAGAAGTGAATCTTAAAAAGTTAACTTTTTAACAAAGTAATTCAACTTTGAACCAAACAGTTGCATTTTTAACCAAATAACATTGATTTATAACGAAATAGTTAAATTTTCAAACAAAAGGATGAATTTTCCATCAAGAAGATTGATGTTCTACAAAAAAGACGAATTTTCAAAAAAATACATCAATTTTCAACAGTATTGTTGAATTTTCAACTCGAAAATATGATTCTTCAATGAAAAAGTTCATTTTCTATAAAATAGTTAATTTTTCATTAAAATAGTTTAATTTTAAAACAAATAGTTCAATTTTCAAGCCAAAAAGACAAATTTTTTAAAGGCAGTTGAATTTTCAACAAAAAAGTTTTTTTTGTCCAAGAAAAATGATTTTATAAAAATAGTTGAATTTTTAACCAAATGGTCGAATTTTCGAATAAAAAAGATTGAAATTCAACCAAAAGCAGTTCAATTTTTAAGCGAAAAAGACGAATTTTTCAGGAGACAGTTAAATTTTTAATGCGAAAGTTAAATTTTTAACAAAATGTTTATTTTTAACCAATAAAGATGATTTTTCTACCAAAAAAGATGAATTTTCTACGAAAAGACAAATTTCAACCAGTTGCATTAAACAAAAAACAACGAATTTTTAACCAAATAGTTGAATCCTGAACAAAAAAGAGGAATTTTCAACAAAGATTAATTTTCTAACAAAAAATATGAATTTTCCACAAAATACATGAATCTTCTACATTTTTAACAAAGTAGTTCAACTTTGAACCAAACAGTTGCATTTTTAACCAAATAAACATTAATTTATAACGAAATAGTTGAAGTTTCAACCAAAAAGATGAATTTTCCACCAAGAAGATTAATGTTCTACAAAAAAGACGAATTTTCAAAAAAATACATCAATTTTTAACAATATTGTTGAATTTTCAACTCGAAAATATAACTCTTCAATGAAAAAGTTCATTTGATATAAAACAGTTAAATTTTAATTAAAATAGTTTAATTCTAAAACAAATAGTTCAATTTTCAAGCCAAAAAGACAAATTTTTTAAAGGCAGTTGAATTTTCAAATATGAAATATCTTCAGCCAAAAAAAAAACGAATTTTTTAAGAAGTATTTTAACTTTTTAGCAAAAAAGATAAATACTCAACAAACCGTGCAATACATCATATTTTAACAAACAAAAATATTTTACTTTGAAATATAAAACAGCTGAATTGAATAAAAAAGACGTATTTTTAACCAAACAGTTGAATTTTTATCTAAAAAGGACAGTTGAATAAATAGTTGAATTTTCAACTACATACGAAAGGTCAATTTTCATTTAAAAATACAAATTTACACAAAAAAATGGAATAGTCATATTTCTTTATAAAAAAATTAATTCTCAACCTAAAAAATAGTTAAATTTTCAAACAAAGAGATGAATGTTTAACTAAAATGATGAATCTTGAAAAAAATAAATTTTTAATAAAATAGTTGAACATTCAACTCAAAAGATGATTTTTTAACCAAGAAGATTCATTTTCTAAAATGGAATAGTTGAAAGTACTTGCATTTTTGACCAAAAAAGATGACGAAAGAAATGATTGCATTTTGAATACAATTTAGCGAAAAAACGTAAAAATGGGGAAGTTCCTGGAATACAGGGGGAAGAAGAATTTCTTAAAAAAGGGAAGATAGGGGAATAGGGAAAAGAGTATGAAGTCTGAAATATCAAAGTGATTTCTGAAGTTATTAAGTTATTATTGAACAAAACAGATGCATGGCGCGTTTTTGACGCGACCCCCTCATCCCTCAAATTGGTAACTCAGTATATGGAAAACCCCTGAAGTTTCCAATTTAAATGAAATTTGTCAGTCTAAAAACTCCCTGGCACCTTCCCCTTTTCACATTGTGAAAATCTAAAACAATTTCGAGGCACAATGGCTTTAAAAAATTTTTAGACATCCGCCGTTCGCAGTATAAACACCCACAAAGAACGGAATAAGACTCTCGAAAAATGTTGATCACCACGAAAATATCAGGTCACCCTTGCTTATAAAGATTTTTCCATTGTGTCGACTAAACTAGAACGAGCTAAACCTTCTCTTCCATAATGTCCTTGATCCTCCGCTTATTATTCATTGTTTTTTCGTTGTCGGAAAAAAAAAACAATTCACTAACGAGCCCCGAAGTATAAAAAGCAACAAATCACTTGATCCCTGAACCGCTGATATTTATTGCGGGACGCAATCAAATTATTTTCCTTCCCTCTTTACATTAGTCTCGTAATCGGTAATACAAAAGGTCTCACGGTGCTTTATTATAGCGGAATCGATCTAGGCGACTTCTATTATCTGCTAACCAAGCCACCGAGCATACAAACTTGCCTCCTCTTCCTTCCAAAACGCGACCTGCGCGAGTATGTGTTTTTTAAAATTTATTTTCTTTCAAGAAATAGAAAATCCTTCGTTACGTAAGAGCGCCATCTCTTAATTTTACACTACCCTGTAGAAATGATCGGATAAGTTTATCAACTCACTAATCCGCGTATCGGATCACCATTCGTACTTTCTTTCACATTCAAAAAATTGAGGATCATTATTGTACCACGATTTGAGTTACTCGTCGATGTCTAGAAGGGTGCCTCATGAAAAACTTTTTTTAGATTTTCTAGAACATTAATTCGGAAATTTCTTTCTTTTGGTGAGAAAATGATCCCATAGTTTTGCCAGACTGAAAATATATATACTTGGAGGTCGCTGTGGAGGTTTTTATGCCGAATATTCGACTTTTTAAAGTTTTTAAATTTTCATTTATACAATTTTGTTGCTTATGAAACCAAATTTTTAAGGTGGGCCTAAACACTTTTAAAGTTGAGATTAAGTGGTCAAATTCGTCCCCAAATTTTGTTTTAAATTATGAAACTTTTAGGAAATATATTATACTGACAACAATTTCTACTACTGGGGAAAAATTAAACCAATTCGTGACCGATAATTAAAAAACTTTTTTAATCGATTCATTCTCGTTAAAGAAAAATCTGTGGTACATTATTTTGCATATTTACCAGCATCATCAATTGCGCGCGTGTAATTTTCCGATTTGAGGGGGAAAATAATATTTTGTACAAAATAAAAGTTTCTAATAACTATTTATTTGTAGAGCTTATTTTTTAATTTCTTTTTAATGATATAAAAATATCATTTGCTTAATATTTTTGAGAAAATTCAAAACAACTTTTGAAAATTTCAGATATGTCAAATCAAAATGTCAACAAAATTGTTCATTTTCAACCAAAAAAGATGAACTGAACGAAAAATGTAATCGTTGATATTTCAACCAAAAATATTTTTATTTTAAATAATAAACAGTTGCATTCAAAGAAAAGAGACGAATTTTCAACAAAATAGTTGTATTTTCAACCAAAAAAGATTTTTCAGTCAAGAAAGAAAAAAGCTTTCAACCAAATTATAATTTGAGGGAAAATTTGATTTTTAATACAAAATAAAAATTTCGAGTATCTATTTTTCAAGTTTTTTTTCATTTGTTTTTTATGTGATATAAATATAATTTTCCTAAGATTCCTAAGAAAATTTAAAAAGATTTTTGAAAATTTCAGATGTCAAATTTAAATTTCAACAAAAATGTTAGTTTTCAACCAAAAAAGATGAATTCTCAACAAGAAGTGTAATAGTTGATATTTCAACTAAAAATATTTTTAATTTAAATAAAAAACACTTTAATTCAAATTAAAATGCCGGGAATTTATCCGGCTATATGATCCCATACGTAACTCCGTACCAGTCATAGGGGCCCTTTTCATGCGGACACCCACATATTTTAATTATTAGGTCAAAAATATATTTTAAAATCAAATATAAAAAATAAGATACCATAGACTCTCTTCTTATAATAATTTATCGTTTTTTCAATGTTTTGAAAGGATTATTTTTTAGTTGTAGGACAAGTGTTTAAAACTATAAAAAGTCGAATTTTCGGCATAAAAACCTACATAGCGACCTGTAAACATATTTTGATTTAAACTGGCAAAATTAGGGCATCATTTACTTGCCAAAAGAAAGAAATTTTCAAGTAAAAAAATCAGAAAAAAAATAATTTTATGAAGCACCTTAATGTCTACGCAGAAAAATAGTTCCTCAATTTTCACACGTGAGTTTTCTAGGCATGAAAAAGGTAAGAAAATTACAAGTAAAATTGACTATGAAAATAATTTACATTCGTAGTTGAAAGTTCCTTCGTTGCCAAAGTTGTACGGAGTGTCTGAGCAAAAGTCTCTCACTGGAGTAAAGTTCTAGGGTCTAGATTTCAATTTAGGGATCGAAAGGTCGCTGAGCACAAAGGCTGGATCCTATCGGAAGTCACCGTGCATCAAAGGCGTGATAGTTGGCACACCCTTAACTATAATATCGCTTTCACCGGATCAGCAGCGATCGAACGCTTCTCGCAGACAATCACTATTAGCAAACTTCGTAACTGAGCAATGTCCGTGAAATTTGGGATGCTGCACAAGATTGATATCGCGGTCAGCATTGAGCGCTGAGGCATTAGAACGTCGGCTTAACCCTTCTAGAAATTAGTTTGGACAGCAAACTTGCAAACGAGGTCCAAGAAGTCGCTTGCACTCTTATCCAGGAATCGGAAGTGCACGTCTTTTAGCAACGATGATTCTCCTTAACTTGCTCTCTTCAGTTTCCATTTTTCTCTCAAGGAGTAGTCTTAGTATTTTCAAGGATGGAGAAAAATGGCATGGAAAATGGTAGAATTTTCCTCTCAGTATCTTTACTCTAAGTTTCGAATTGTTCCTATCCGAGTTCTTCATCCTGGTAACATGAAGATAATTGAGTCGATGTGCACTCTCCCGTTTTTCAATTTCTTCAACGAAACAAACTTCTCTTCTGCTCGAACGCGTAATCGATCTTGGTTAAAAAAAAAGGCACCACTGAAGGAAAAAGTGTAGAGCGAAGTTTTCACGTTCAACTGCCAATGGATTGGATGACCTTTCGAAACTCAGATTTCTACATCCTTCCTCGTTGTTATACAATCTTTTCTCGAGTAATTTCTTGAAAATGAGGTAAGGTGGCTAGATCAGTGAAGACTGGATTTGATGAACTGGGACTGGGAAAATGATGTAAAACTAGAATTGTCTTAAGATTTCCTCGGAATAACTTTGGCAACAGTGTGAAGGCCGCTGGTGCTCACGGATGATCCTGTGATACAGGAGATGGGGGCTTTTGGCTACGCAACGATATCCATGTCAGAGGGATTCGAGGACGTTGGTGCCAAACTACCGAGGGTGTCTTCGTCGGGTAAAGGGTGGTGACACGCGGGAGCAGGTGGACTCAAAGGTGGAAGGTGAGGTGACGACAACATGGGATCACCACTATGAACTGGTCCACTTGCATCATCTTCCATCAGGTCCTCCAACTGCGACATACTTAACACTGCTGCTCCATCCGTTATCACATCAGGCATCTGAAACCAAATTTTTACCAACTGATTAAAAAAATAGTTATATTATATCAAGATTCGCGGTAGTGAACACAGAAAAAACTGAGGGATCAGTGATGTTGCGGCTCAAGTAAAACTTGGGATCATTCAGAACTTAGGCTCTAAAGGAACTCTTATTAAGGGTTCCTTTTTAGTTCGTCAATAAATAATATGAATAGTCATACAGATAAATATTAACAAACGTTTTTTATTCTTGTTTAAAAGAAATTAAATTGAATTATAGAAATACCTAGCTTCTTGAAAAAATTGAATATTAACCTAATATTGCAAGTGTATATTATATCATTTTAAATAGTCCCGCGCTTCTTGTGCATGCACAGTGGAAAACATCGGATTTTCAACATAACCTTAAAAACTTTCACATTTCATCTGCGATATCTTCCTTTCAAGAATTTGTAATGTGTATGATTTTAGTTTCTTCATTAAATTTTTCCCAGTGCAATATTATTTAATTCGAATTATAAAGCAAAATTTGCATCATTAACTTGTAAAATCTTTTAAGTGAGTCAAGGCAGAAGTGACAAAAAGGCTCTATTAGAACCATTTGAATCCATACTTTGGGTTCGTTTAGAAACCATTTATCATTTTGGGTTCCTTTTCAGCAAGAGAGGTTCTTTTTTGTTGCAGCTCCTTTGGAACCAAAAATTGGTTCTAATAGAAACCCCAGTTTTTTCTGTGAATCGCTGCCAAGTAAAACCCTCAAATATCTTGTCTCGAACTATCTATGCATTTGGACCCTTTTGTGAATACCTCAGCTAATTCTTCATAGATTTGCATAAAACCTTTTGGAATTATTAAAAAATACTAAAAAATAATTTCTGTGCTACACATATTGTTCTTTTTTTTAGAAACTGGATACGCGCACTTATTACACGCTTTTTTATTTCGATTGTCTAATTATCAAATTAAAATATATGCTTAAATTTAAAGTACTATAAAATACAATTAATAACCATAAATATCATACAATTCTAATTTAATTTTAAATTCAATTTTAATTTTAATCGGCTGTCAGTAATCTGTAACGTAAGCTTCGTGTGCACATCCATCTTTATTCACGTTTTTACACACCCGGGTGCCCACCTCCCTTTTTTCATTTTTTAAAATAATTATGCATAAATATCAAAAGTGAAAGCGAACGGAACGGTTTAAGATGAAACCCGACGTACAATATTACACGTCGGGTTGCCGCACACACAATATAACGAATAATTAATTATTAATTATATTATTACTCAAAACATTTCATGTGCATGAGTCTGATAATTTGATTAGAAATGAATAATCCACTCCAAATTGAATTTTTATATGGTGGGTATTCCGGGTACTCTGGATGTGTCCGCGACATATATATGCTTTGAAGTCTATTATTTTTGCACAGAAAAATCCTAAATAGATTCTAAATACACTATTTGCTTAGAATATAGCAAAAGAAAGACAATTCGGCGGCCGCAAGCGAAATTTTAATTTTTACTCCAGACATGCAAAAAGGTACCGTGGTGGGCACCCGGACACCCGGGTGTGCACACAAGGGTTAATTTAAATACAAGATTTTATCCTAGAAGGAATAAGAAGCACAAAAAAATTAATAATAATGTTGGGTTTTATACCGTAATAAGATGTTTTAAAAAGACATTCTGGAAATCTGAGTCTTCAATTTTCGACACTGTTTCATTTTGAAGACGTTTGCAATTGAAAATTCGCCAACTTCTTTAGTTTTGAATGTTTATACTTTAAAATCATAAAATATTGAACACCTTTTTGGAATAGATCCATCATCAAGATTTGCAATTGAAGATCCTTCAATTTTTAATGCGTAAAATTTAAAATAAGGTAGGTTTGAATGTTCTCTTTGAATAATTCAATTTTGAAGATTTGAATAATTTGGGAAATCAAAAGTGAAGTCTTCAATACTAAATCTTCCAAATTGAAGAAATTTCAAATATAAATCATCAAAATTACAGCTTTTTAAATTGTAAAACTTAAAACTTTCATAATTCGTCATTGTTAATTTGAAAATTAAAAACTCTTTAATTTTAAAGATGTGTAAATAAAAATGCTTAGATTTTGATAATTTTGAAGATTAATAGTCAAGTTTTCAATTCTAAATTTTCCAAACTAAGAAATTTCGAATATAAATCAGCAAAATTACAGAATTTTTTATTGTGAAACTTAAAATATGAGTAATTTTAAAGGGAGTTTTTATACGTGCCGAAAAAATCCAGCTACATGTACTGCAATTTTGGTACAAATAGCCCCTTTTTCAGCTCCCCATAATCGTACCGAAAAAATCTGGCTATTTGTACCGAAATTTCGGTACACGTAGCCACGGACAATTTTGAATTGTAAATGGTCAAAATTAAATACTCTTAAATTTCAAGCATTTACAATTAAAAGTTTTACAATATTTAACAGTTTCAATCAAAAGCCCTTGAATTTTAAAGATGTATAAATAAACATTCTTAAATTTGTATGATTTTGCGAATAAAAAGTCAAGTTTTCAATTCTAAATCTTCATAATAATTTTGAAGATTTAAAATTAAAAATTCTACAATTTCAGAAAGTTTCAATCGAAAATTCTAGAATTTTGAAAATATAAAATTGCAAAGTATTCACTTTCCAATATCTATATTTTGAGGATATTTAATTTTTAACTTTTTTTTGAACAGTTAATTTATATGGTTTACATTTGAAAACTCTTCAATAGTAACGGTTTGCAGTTTAAATAAAAATTCTTCAATTGTGATGATTTTGAAGATGAAAAGTCAAGAGTTTTCAATTCGAAATCTTCCAAATTGATTAAATTTCAAAGGTAAATCATCAGCATGACATTTTCAAAATTAAAAACTCTTCAATTTTAAAGATCAACAATTCAAAGTTATATAATTTTGAAGAGTTACAATTATTAAAAATATTTTGGATTTTGAAAATATAGAATTTCTAAATATTCAACTTTCAAGATCAATATTTTAAAAGTATGTAATTTCGAACGTTTTCTTTGGAATATTTCAATTTTGATTAACTTTTATACTAAATCAATTATTTATCTTCGCATGGATTAAAAATTGTATTGCTTCATTTGTTTTTAATTGTAAACAGAAAAAAGAGTTACAATTACTGACAATATTAATGGGAGTATATAAAAAAATTTTAATATACCTACGAAAAATTATTTATATTTAAAATTTTATTCATATCGCTTATTAGCAAGTTTAAAAAATATAAAGTTAAGCCGCGCTTAGCTCAGATATACTTGGATGGGAATCGTCATATCACTCTCGAACTAATATTTAAATCATTTAACGGGTCTTCAAAAATAGCAATAATTCCGATATTTATATGTTAATATTTTAAAATAAGTTAAATACCTATACTACTATAATACAGTTTTCAGTATTTTAATTTACCCTACTAAAAATTTAAAAAAAATGAGAAATCTTTGGTGAATGGTGCAGTAGCTGTTTGGATAGAGGCGAAAATGTTAATAAGGAATGATATTAACTTAGCAACCTATTTGCACCATTTATTCATGACAAAAGAGGTTTAATATATATGCATATTTCATTCGCGTATCCAATTTTAATTCAAAAGAGATAAATTAGTGTAAACTGTAAGCGGTTCGTGAAATTCAATGAATTTTGTGTGGCATTGCTAATATAAAGCAATTGTTAGTTTAAGTAGTTTCTCTTCTACCATTCCTGTGTTCATTCCAAGGCAGCACCATTCATCATCCCACTAGTGTGAATCACTAATAGCTCGAATGAGGTGAAGTGCATTCATGAATGCGTTCTCTCGCATTTCCTAGTTGTGCCTCGCTTTTCAGGAATCTGTGATTTTGTCTTGTAAATCTCAGAATTGTTCGAGAACGATATTCGACGCCGGGATAGGGCTTGAGCAGTGAATTATTACACCAGATAAAAATTCTGTCAAAAGGCGAGATCAAGCTTTACGATCGGCTTCCCGGCGATTAGATAACAAACCCCTAGAACTAACTCTTGTGACGTTTCATCGAGAGTTTGGTTTTTATTGCAACCTGTACCGGATACCAGTGCATACTGGATAATGTCAGTGTTTTTATAATAGAAATGTTATTAAATCACTAATAATTTTTTAAAACTATCCAATTTGATTATCCTACCTAAAAAAAATAGGTGCGGAACGAAATTATTGAAAATCTCGCACTCATTGTTGTTGACTACCTGATTGGTTGCATACTGCGTGAATATGAATTTAAGTGGCTGTTTTCAAATTGTTCTTATGAATTTTCGAGAATTTTGTAAATCAACGTTTCCAAATAAGTAATTCTATTTAATGATCAAAATTATTTCTGAATGTTTCTAAACATTATTATTGATAAAAAATAAAATTTTTATTATAATTGTCTTTTAATATTAAGAAATAATTCTGTTCTCAACATTTTGCTACCAGACTATAATTTGTAAACTTTTTTACTCATTCCTAGAGACGAGAAAAATTAAATTGTGGACAAAAACATAGAATATCTTAGTATACGAAATGTATAGGCTGTAGGTAGTGGTAAAAAATTATCAGTACCGGTAACCAACTAATTTTTAAGATTACATATTATTGTAAATACAAATTTATTTAAGATTTCGAAATAAAATTATGAAGCTTTTTAAAGATTTTGAAAGTTTTATGATAATGGAATTTTTCCTTAAGATTCCAGGGAAATTTAACTTCATTGTTTGAAGACTTAATTTAAAGAAAATATTTTTTAAATTTTCAAATGATTTTAACACGAATAGGTTTAAGAGGTATTTAGAAGTCTTGGAAGGATATGAAAACAATAATATTTAAAACAAAATGTAGATTTTTCAAGAATTTTAAAAGAATAAAAAAAATTTCTTATAATTCCAAAATATTTCCAAAATTATCAGAAGGCAATTTCTTTATTTTTGCAGATTTTTGTAAAAATATCAGGAAAAATTTGAATCACTTTAAAATATATTTAGAACATTTTTGAACATTTCAAAAAACTTAAAACAAAATGTAAATTTTTGAAGATTCCAAACAAAAATTTTGAAGATTTTAAAGATTTTAAAAGGTTTTAAGATGATAAAAATTTTTCTCAATATTCCTGGGAATATTTAAAGTGATTCTTTATTTTAAACAATTAAGATAAGGAGAATATTTAGAAAGGGTTAAAAACATTACAACAGATTTCATCCTGTCGATTTTGAAACAATTTTAGGAATAATTCAAGTCAGTTAAAAAAATATTCAGGCATTATTGGAATTTTGAAGAGGTCAAAAATATTTTAAAATTTGAAAGATTTCCGAGCATATATAAAATATTCTTAAATTTTGGCCTACAGTTTTCGAAATTTTTATTTTGCTTAAAAATTTTTTCTTTTTTCAAATTCTAATTTGCATAATTTTTTATTATTCTGGACTGAAAAATATTTTCTGGTTGCAAATTTAACAATTTTGTTGAAAATTCGTCATTTTGGTTTAAACATTCATCTCTTTTGGTAGAAATTCAGCTATTCTGTTAAAATTTAAACTACTTTGTTAAAGATTCACTTATTTGGTTGAAGATTCATCATTTTAGTTCAAAATTCATTTCTTTGGTTGATTATATAACCATTTTGTTACATTTTCATCATAATGAGAAGGTATTGGTTTTATGTAAAATTTGACGTAGTCGGTTTTCATGAAATCTCCACGTTTTGAGACCCCCTGAGTCAGAAAAACGATTTTTACGGAGGTGTCTGTCTGTAGTCTGTAGTCTGTAGGCACGATAACTTTCAAAAAAATAATCAGATTGGATTTTACTTTGGCATTTTTAAAATTGTTGAGACCATTTTTTTCAGATTTAAAAATTCTATGCACGGCTATTCATATGACTCGAAAACTCGAACAATTTATCCCCATGACATTTTACGATAAAAATAAAATTATCAGAATTGTAGCATTTTGAAAATCAAAAAAACAAACGAAAATGAACAATTTAAGCGGAACAACGCACGATATGAAAAAAAATCAAGAGAAGAAAAAAGTTGCTTTTTGAAAGCCCTACAAGATTATCATAACAACTTTTTGAATTTTTTTTTTAAACAAAAATTTAAAATTTGATCGCACAAAAAATAATGGAAAATTAAAAATTCCATTTTGCGGTCAAACTATGCAAGATAAAAAAAGAGATGAGAAGACAAAAATTGTGTACCCAAAAAAAATCTACAAGTTTGTGAATAATAACTTTTTAATAGGCCGCTTAGTTTTTCTTTTATTCGTAAAAAATAACATTAAAAATTAAAAAATTTAATTTTTGGACAAACGACACAAGTTATGAAAAAAAAATTATTAGGCGAAAGTTGTTCACTTAAAGACGATCTACGATTTCGTTATTTATAATTTTCAGAAAGGGCGAGTAGATTTTTTTTAATCGTAAAAAATAAGTATAAAAATAAAAAAATTGAATTTTTGGAAAAACGACACGAGTTGCAATAAAATGTATAATAACAACCTTTTTTGTATAGGATGTGCACGTACGTTTTAATACCAATACATATTATGAATTGTGCTAATATAAATGTATTGAAATGATAGATATTTCAGGGTAGCTAAGAATAAAAATAAGTGCAATATAAGAAGCAAATATTGAAGTAATCACGAAAAATAAAATTTCTACCGTATTTTGCAATATCTGAATAAGCAGTACCAGTTTGAGTACAGAAATAAATAGAATATACATTTGATATAATAGTGTTGAACATAACGTAGAAAAGTTCGGATTTTGGACAAAAAAGAGTGCAAAGCACGAGATACTTGATGAGAATGTGTCCGTTAAAGCCGAAGGAGCTTTAACAAAAGAGAATTCGCAATCACCAAATTACAGTTGTCGATGATACGACCTTTAATTTGAAAATGTCTGTGCGCAAATGTGAGGTAAATATATTGTCGAGCGCGAAGCGCGAGAACCACCAGTCGCGCGCGTAGCACTCGATGAGAATGTGCCCGCGTAGCAGGCAGATTTTTAAAAATTTGTCTGTTTTGGCAGGAAATTAATCTTCTTTGTTGAAAATTTATCTTTTTGGTTGAGGATTCAACTATTTTGTGGAAAATTCCTTTTTTTAATGAATTCAAATGTTTTTGATTTAAAATTGACATATTTTGAAATATCAACTACTATATTTTCTGTTGAAAATTCCCGTGTTTGTATTGAAAATTCAAGGCATTGGTTAAAAGTTGAACCACTTTGTTAAAAATTAATTTCTTTGATTACAAATTCACCTTTCTTGTTGAAAATAAATGTCTTTTTTACTACAAATTTTACTATTCCACTTTTGGTTACATATTTATTTTTCTTAGTTGAAAATTCAAGTAATTGGTTGAAAATTCATGCATTTTGTTAAAAATTAATCTTTTTGGTAGAAAATAATTCTTGTTGGCTGAAATTATAACTATTTGGTTGGAAATTTATGTATTTTCTTGAAAATGTAAAATATTGATTACTATCTTCGAATACTTAGGTATTAAAGGAATAAATTTGTAGAAAAATTAGTTTTTAAAATTTCTTAATATTTCAATAATCACGCAAAAGAGAAAAAAAATTGCCAAGGGACTTTTTCGTAGAACTTTTTGGATGGAATAACTTTGGTTCATCAACATTTTTCATATATCGTCTTGTTTATGCAAAAATGGTGAATTTTCATTTCTGAGAAGAAAAAAAAATTTCCCCTCTCCAAGACGCGGACACAAGATGAACTCTAATAGGATATATTCACCATATTAGTGCAATTTTTTTCAATTAAGAAAAAAAAACGCTCGGGTTTTCAAGAAAAATAGAAGCCGACGCCATTTTGTCGAATTTCAAAGTTCTTCAAATTTTCCAGGTAATTTAAAAATAAAATGGAAAGAACAATCAGAATCAAAAATAAAATGTCAAATATCTAAATTGGTTTCGATACTACAACACATTCAAACAAAATTTCGATAAATTCTTGATAAACGGCGTCACCAGCCTTAAAAGTTCAAATACTCCTAACTGTGTCAACAACAAATTTTCATTAAATCGGTAAAATACGTGTCGTCTCAAATTCTTCGCAAAACAACGTATTTCTTGAGAAAAAGATTCTGTATCTAAAGCATGCACAGTCTGTCCGATTGGAAATAAAGTCGGCCTCTTATTACATTTTTTGTTAAAAAATCACCTTTTTACGTTGAAAATTAAACCCCTTGGTTGAAAGTTGAACTACTTTCTCAAAAATTCATTTTCATTCATGTTGAAATTCGTTTTTTTTTGTTTAAAAGAAACTTAATCTTCGCGGTTAAAAATAAAACTATTTGGTTACAAATTTATGTATTTTATTGAGAATTTCTCTTTTTTAGAGGAAAACTAATCTTCTTCGTTGAAAATTCATTTTTTGTTTGTTAAAAATTAAATTTTTGGGTTGAAATTGCAACTACTTGGTAGAAAGTTAAACTAATTTATTCCTGACAGAATTCGCATTATCCAGTGTCTACTGCTATCCAATATGTACCAGTCTCCCCTACTCGAAGCTTTTTCTATTTTAAAAAGAGAAATTCAAATTCGAAATTTTTTTTAAAAACGCAATCTTCAGTCTTGTCAGGTGTGTGTTCTATAAGATAATAAAGTGCTGCATGACAATTCAAGATAAGTTACACACCATTCTGATTCAGATTGGAAATGCAAACACTGATAAGAATCGGTCCGAGCCCGACGCAAGATTAAATATTCCCCTAAAACTGTCTCTCTTTAGTCTCTCTTTTTAGTCACATTAGCAAGTAGCATTTTTGTTTATGCTGTATTTTTGTTTCATTTTATGCATAATCGATTCTCCGCATTACAGTTTCAAAGTCCTCAAACTCCTCGATTTTTAAATGATTTTTTT
The DNA here is from genome assembly GCA_932195095.1 of Andricus curvator. Lineage (NCBI taxonomy): Eukaryota > Metazoa > Arthropoda > Insecta > Hymenoptera > Cynipidae > Andricus > Andricus curvator. Next base: position 972,489 of record CAKNYM010053195.1, on the reverse strand, counting down.
GTACAATACATAATATATAAAGAAATATAATGACAAAATTAGCAATTTCAAAAATATGATTTTATAACTAAAATGGAATTGCTCCAGGAAATTCGCTACTGATCAGAATTAATACATATATAGTTCAGAAACATAAGTATTTAGTCATGATATAATTTTTGTTTTGTTTCTCTAGGTGTTCATCTCCTCTTTCCCAGTTAATACATTTAAAATTATTTCAAAAATAGTTATCAACCACGAAAAATTGTGTGCAGGGAATGTATTTAATTATTATTTATAACAAACATATAAAAAACATGCCCCAAAGGAACGTTTATTCATGGAAATTTTCATTTTTTTCAATAAGTTCTCTCAGAAGCAAGTTATTACTTATATTTAATCAAGATTTTTAGCTAATAACTTAATCAACAATTGTTATAAGCAATTTATTAAATAAATACGCAACTATACATGTTTTTACTTGAGTAATTACTTTTTTTACTCCAACTGCTATAATAGTACCTCAGAATTGATATTGTAAAAAAAATGTAGCGAAAATTTAACAATCATTATTGTTACTAACAAATAGTATACATAGCTAGCACAAATTAACATTTTTTCCTGGAAAAAAAATAATTTTTCTAATCGAAACTAGTTATTTAAGTTAAGTTGTGGTTTATATTTTACTTCAACTGATGCTAAAATTCAAATTTATTGTTTAATTGTACTTAATGGGAGGCAGTACAGAACTAGATGATCAACAAAATCAACATTTTTTAGGCGATAGAACGAAAAAACTTTCTGTAAAATCGAAATTACCATTTAAATATAAGGCAGAAGTCCACTTCCGAGATGAAGTGTTGCTGATTTAAGCCCAAAAAAATTTTATCAGAAATAGTTATACATTTTAGAAGCAATAGATGTGTCAGCTTATATAATCTCAAAATAACACGGACCACAAATTAGAACAGACTGGGCTGCGGATTAAGATGAAAATATAATCTTCAGTTTGGATGAAAAATAAATACTAACTCGCGAGATATTTAGTTTTTAAATAAGAGTAAAAAAGCTTTGACTCAAAAAAGTGAACCAATTCCAAGTTAATCATCAAAGAATTTTAAAGGTAATAAATTTTTCATACGAACAAATTATTCTGTTCAGAGAAAATCAAAATCTAGTGTGACGGTATCGCACTCAAACGATTATTCGATGAAAGGACTATAAAAAGAAGAATTTTTTTGTTTGTGGGTGATTCAAAACCAATGTATTTAGATTATTACATTTTCACAAATAGGAAAAAGAAACAATCCAAAAAATTTTTGCATGTATTTCTAAAATTGCTAATATTTAATGCATTCTTATTACCAAAATTTTAAATAAAAAGATTTCTTTCAAGAAATTGAGGTAAAATTATTTAGACTCAATTAAAAGAAATCAGAAAATAGTCATAAACAAACCCTGCAGATTGGAACGAATCATTTGTTTAGTGTCTCTATTTAAAAATTTTTAAATTAAGATCGAACAGAAATCTATTTTATCATGAATAATTTTATGCAAAGTGAGCATGAAAAAGATTCAGATTTAAAAACAGACTTCTAAACTACCTCACTTTTCGGCTCATTAGAGACAAAAATAACCAAAAGAAAAGAGGGAGAAAAAGAGAAAAAGTCAACCAAAACCAACCTCTCACTTTTTCCTTTATCCGTCTTTTTTATACTACCAGGGAACCAACATGTTTCGG
>CAKNYM010053195.1:958670-970369 GCA_932195095.1 Andricus curvator | reverse complement strand
CTTGTAGTTTCCTATAAATAATCCCTGATGAGGGGGTCTAAATTGGCTACGAAACATGTTGGTTCCCTGGTAGTATAAAAAGACGGATAAAGGAAAAAGTGAGAGGTTGGTTTTGGTTGCCTTTTTCTCTTTTTCTCCCTCTTTTTTCTTTTGATTATTTTTGTCTCTAATGAGCCAAAAAGTGAGGTAGTTTAGAAGTCTGTTTTTAAATCTGAATCTTTTTCATGCTCACTTTGCATAAAATTATTCACGATAAAATAGATTTCTGTTCGATCTTAATTTAAAAATTTTTTTGTATTCAATAAACGATAATAATTTTAAAAAATATCATGAAGGGAAGGAAAAAATTATTACTGTGCTAAAATACTACGATAAAATTCTAACTAAAATTTAAATTATATTTTTTTATATTAATGTATTTAAAAATAAGAATTCGAACAAATCTTTTTATCGCAACGTGAATTTGATTTTTTAAGAATTTTTTTTGCAATAAAAACATTTTTGAAAAATAATGGTTATCTAGTTCTGCATGTACTCACAATATTGCCACCCTTCAATTATATAAGTAATAATATTTCAACAGATTCTTCCGTAATAACTACGTAATATTTGTGTAATAATGCGTAATATGCTCAACAGGAATTACTCCGTACGGGTTTTTGACTATTGCTTATTTATAATTATAAAGAAAAAATGTCAAAAGATTCATCCACTGATATTTATATTATTCAACTGTTTTAGTGAATTCTATTCATGCGTTACTCCATACTCTATGCGTTACTACGCCCGCGTAATAATTGTGTAATGATTCGTAATAGGGATTATTACTCTGTATGCGTTTATGACGACTGAATTCCTCCTCGATAGGTGAGTGTAGTACATGTTGGTACACTGTATAGGTTGGGACAGCGCGTTTTCTCGATTTCTTTGCACTGGTGCCACCTGTTATTGCTGACATTATTCAACCCCCATTACTGAATATTTTTCATCGAAATTGCAAGATAAATGAGTTCAATGTGTTATGAATTAAATGAATTGTTATGTCACGTTTTTTGACAGCTATACGCTATTTTTTTTTAATGAAACTCGCCTTTGGACTAACTTTTGAGCGTTAATAATGAAATTAATCGCACTTTCGATCATTGCGAAATTTCAGCAAAATATGCGTGCTATTTTTTTCACATGCAAAAACTGTCAACCGGATTAAGTTGGCAAAGTGTATAAAGCTGAGATTTATAATTGCTTATATTCATATAAAACCCCAACTTAAAAAATACATATTTACTAAAAGGTACACTGTGGCATTTTACAATTATATTTTACTTACGTTTCATATTTTAAGAGGTGTCTCAACATAAACTACAAAAAAATTTTTTTGGAAGTTTGAAAGATATTCATAAAATCGGCTGTACCATTTTTTTTCTTTCGTAATTAAAAATCGTTTTTTCACAAAAATTAAGCTATTTAATAGAACTTTCAAATAGCGCGATGAAAGCCCAAAAATATTATCATGGAAAAAAGTTATGGGTCAAAAACAAAGCCCGTCCCAACCTTTACTACATTCCCCTATACATTTTACTTCAACTGATGCTAAATATTAATTTTACTGTTTAATTATAATTATAAATAATAACATTCCAATAGTTTCTTAAGCATTATATCCGCATCATAATTATGTCCTATTTCGTAAAATTGTGTAATAGGCGTAAAAATGTGCAATAGACGTAATATTGCGTAAATAGCGTAATAATGCATAATAAGTGTAATAGGGATTACTCCATACGGGTTTTTGACGAGTGAATTCCCCCAAGGTTTGAATTTTACTTCAACTGATGCTAAAATTTAAATTTAAATATTGTTTTTTTATAATTATATATAATAGAATTTCTACAAATTCATCCCTTTATATTGACCTATTCCACTGTTTTAGTGAATTTCATTACTGCAAAACTCTTCAATAGCGCCGTAATATCTGCGTAATAATTATGTAATAATGCGTAATAATGCGCAATAGGGATTAATAATTACGGGTTTTTACCGAGTGAACTCCCCCTCGGTCTTTTGAAAAGATGTTTCTAAAATGCAGTGGAATATGATTTACGTTTATTTGCATAAATCCAAATAAATGATGAATGGATCAAATTCTTTGCTAAACTCCTGTGTACTTGGAATGCAATCGAACATCCGAGGTTTAGGAAGTTTGACCGCATTTGTCCAGGATTGAGGGACATCGAAACTTCTTACCTCGTTCGCATCGAAGGAAGCAGGAAAATCGAAGAAAAACTTTCGCGGTTATCGCCACTGGAGTGAGAGGTTTCGGTGAACCAATGGAAATGTATCTGCTTGCGACAAAGGATAGTTCCAATTCGTGATGCACTTTTTTCTCTCGCCGGCTCGATGGACTTTCGATGAACCAATTACGCGATTAGGATCTTAATTGCTTTTGACCGCACGTTCAATTTGCTCGCGTAATACCCCAACGAAACGTCGATATTTCCATAGATTTTTTGCTGATATATTACATGTGGGCTTCTCCTCTTGCTAGCGGGAATGAAAGGGAAGTAGAACAAAACGCATAAGTCTTCTTCCGCTGAGATGTTATCATTTACATTGCGATGACACAACACTCCCTCCAATGTCCTTTTAAAGAATTATCGTGCTCAAGTGACGGGATATAATAATTTGTTAGCTTGTTTGTTAGAACACTTTTTCCAGTTATTAACGTTCAGTTATTCTTTTAGTCGTTACTTTTTACATCCTTGGTTTTGTTTTATTGTTAGTATGTATTAGGAGAATTGTAGGTTGTGGGTTAGCGATAAATGCATCATTATCGTTATTTTTCGTTACTCAGCAGAAGTCTTTAGAAAATTGCCTAATTTTAAAAAAGGACTTGAATTCTGTAAACATTTTTTGAATCAATTGGCAAACCTACATAAAGTATAGTTCATATCGGAAAAACATTGAATAAAAATTAAACAGTTTTCATAATATTATGCGATTTAGGAAATAATAATCTATGTAATATTAAATGAATGGTAAAGATATTATTGAATAAAAATGTATTCATGAGCATTAACAAAAATTCTTTGAAGTTTATTCTAGATGTACAAACAAACTAAAAATTACTTCATCTTTAATTTGATTTTTGAATTAAACAAAAAACTCCTATTGATAAATGTAAGCAATTTTAGAAAAGAAACCTAACCGTATTTAATGAAAAGATACTGCAGGTTAAAAATTGTTTATGTAAGCATACTTATTTCGTAATTTTCTCATTAAATTTTAATTAACAATAGCTCATTTTATTCCTTAAGAGATTCTTTACAATTCTATTCATCATATTTTTATTGAATATTATTCAGGATATTGTTCAATTCGCAAAGCGAATCGCTAAGAATGATTTTACGTTCATTAGTTCCTTAAGGAAATAATTTCCATGAAATGAGCTATTGTCAATTAAAATAAAATAAAAATTATGACTTTCGTCTAAAGTTGAACGGAAAATGCACATGTTCAAATAACTATGTTGAAATAAACAATTATGACTTGACTGTTCACCTAAAACATCTTTAAGGTTGCAAAATTTATTTGATGGATTACTAACTTAAGCTTTTTTTTTTAATATGTAGTAAGTATGGATCAAGGGTATTAATCCGCAGAAACTTGTTTTCCTTCATGTTATTTTAACAGTACCTAAAAATATTTCCTATAAGATGTACAGAAAGTCTCATAACAAACGAACAAAAATTAACGGAGGTATAGAGCGTAAACTTTGATCCACATTTGCCCCGAAATGATCCATACTTTTCTCGGTTGACGTAACTATACAATTTCCAAGCTTAAAATAGAATTTATTATAAAATGACATCAATTTTTATCTTAAATAGTATTATTTAAATTCAGTTAATATTTTGAACTAATAAAAGTAATCATTTGATTTTAGCATAGAGCGCTTGTTTATATTATAGGTACATATATTCTAACTGAAATATCTTCTCTCTGAATATGAATGAATGAATGTGGCAGATGAAAAAGCGAAAAGTAATGACGGGCTCAATCAATCATAATTTTAACTAACTTGCATTTAAGGGACATTAACTATACAATTTTGTTCAGTAAAATATCTAAAGCAAAATCTTAACAAATTAGAATAAATGAATGACTTTTTACTTTATATTTTCAAAACTTTGCATGGAAGTAAAACTTGCCAATGCCTGAAGTTTACATTTTGTTATTTTATACAGAGAATTTTATCAACATTTTGTAGAAAATGAAATTTAAAAGTTTGTTTGCCATTTTTTTCTTAATTTTAAAAACAAAAATCGATATTTAATAAACTAATAATGTTTAAAACTTGCAAATTTTATATTATATTTCATTTGTTGTTAACGTATTGTATTTTCTGTGTTATTTCATTTTTAAACGAGTTTATGGGTACGAAATCTTTTCGACTAAAAAACTTTCAGCGAAAAGTTTTTTGTGTAGAATTGTAAGAACAATTACATTGCATTAAGAGTCTAAACAATAATGTCTCTCTCAAGAAGGAAACTTGAAACTCTGAACAACTGTTTTCGAGGAAGTTTTTACTTTTTAAATATTTATAAGTCGAGGGGAAAAATTCTTAAAACACTCACAATTTTTATTTTAATATTTTCAATAGTTATTAACTTTTATTTATTCTTTTGCTGCTAGTATAATAATTTCTTTCATTATTCGTTTTATTTGATTGCTACATAGTATAAGTTAAAAGAATTGCAGGTTTAGTGTAACAAAAAATTACGAAACTTTGCAGTAATTTTTTTTCATAATAGGTAACTAATTTTTAAGCATTCCAATTAAAATTTTTAGATAAGACTAGTCCTTTAAAAGCAACAGGTAATTTATAGCAATTAATCAAAATCCTAAAAATTGGTTTCAGATGATATCCTTTTTTAGACACCGCAGTAAAATATTTTAGAAAAATGAAAAAATTTTTTCATTCGAAAATCAACATGAACACTTTTTAGGTGATTGAATAAAATCCGACGCGATCGCTTTAGATGTCATCCTTTTTTAGATGCAGCAGCAACACATTTTAGAAAAATTAAAAGTTCCCGACTCTAAAATCAACATCGAATTGGCTACGAAATTTCAATACGAAAACTCTATACTTTCCTCTTGGCAATAACACCCGAACAATTTTTTCGGAAAGTAAGCGGGAAACCTTAAAAGATCTATTTTTAAAATATTTTAAAATGTCAGGGTGGCCGAAAAAATTCATTTTCAAAATTCCTGGACTTTTCCCTGATTTTTCACAGACGCATTTTTTATTTCACTTGACTACTCATATTCAAAGATCAGCATTTCAAGGCATAGCCTATTAAGACACTAATTAAGTCGTTCAAACTTTCCCCTTCCATAATTTCTCTCCACTAACCCCTTTTTCTCTTCTCCTGTCCTACACCCCCACTTCACCCATCGATTCCCCTTCCTTCCCCAACTTCTTCCTCCTCAACTTCCCCCTACCCTCACTTCCCAAGCTAACATTCTCGTTCCCCTACAACCCTTTCGCACCCCTACTCACCTTCACTACACTACTAGCCTTCCTTCACTTCCCTCACTACCCACCCTTACTTCCAATCATTTCCCCTACTGCCCCTCACTTCTCCTCTCTAGTATCTCTAATATCCTCCCTCACATCACCCTTCGCTACCACTCCCTTCCACAACTTCTTCACCCCCCCCATACTTCCCAAACTAATATTCCCCTTCCCCTACTTCCCTTTCCCAGCCATCGCTTTCCCATCCCTACTCAACCGCACCTTCCTAATAGCCCCCCCCCCCCCCCCTTCAGTTACCTCACTACCCATCCTCGCGTCCAATCCTTTCCACTACTGGCCTTCACTTCCCCTCCATAATTTCCCCTCACTTCCTGTACTTACCCACCCGTCATTACCCACCAATTTTCTCTCAATTCCTCTGCTCTTTCCTTCCCTCATTTTTCCCACTCATTTACCCTCATTTCCCCGGCTTAAACGCATGTCAGGGTACCATCGTATACCTGACGGCCTGGCGAACCTTTTCTATTGTCCGGCGCTCTGCGTCGGACAAAATCCAACTCGCAGCTCGACGAGGCGTTGTGGTACTCAACCGGCGGCTACTGTGTACGTGGCGATGGTACCTTTAAAATTTAAATGGCTCTGTTCCCACCTCTATTTCCACCGGAGGCAACTGTGTACGTTGCGATGGTAATGCTAACAGTAAAGCAAAGTAACGTACGTTACTGCACGTTACTGTAATAAATTTGTTTATGATATTCATACTACATTATATGTCATGATAACCAATCAGGAGACATATTTTCATTATGGAACGGCCCTTTTTGACAACTATGCGTATGGATTCTACTTTTCAATGAAACATGTAGCTCTTTTTTGCTTTTTAATTAAATAATTGAATAATTAAATTAATTAAATAATGACATAATTGAATAATTAAATGATTAAATAATTGAATAATTAGATAAATAATTAAATACTTCAATAAATTAAATAATTTAATAAATTGAATAATTAAATAATTGAATGATTAAATAAATAATTAATTAAATAAATAATTGAATAATTGAATGATTATATAATTAAATAATTTAATAAATTAAATAATTAAGTAATTGAATAATTAAATAAATAATTAAATACTTGAATAAATTAAATAATTTAATAAATTAAATAATTGAATAATTAAATAAATAATTCAATAAATAAAATAAATAATTGAATAAATAAATAATTCAATAATTAAATGATTAAATAATTAAATAATTGAATAAATTAAATAATTAAATAAATTGAATAATTAAATAAATAAATAATTGAATAATTAAATAATTGGATAAATAAATAATTAAATAATTGAATAAATAATAAATAAGAAAAACAACGCATGCTTCATTGACAAGTGGACTAGGCCTACTGGGGATCACCACGTAAAAAAAACGCGCCCCAGTCTCGACCTCCATGGTGGTGTGGAATAGAGCCATTTAAATTTTGAAGGTACCATCGCAACATACACAGTAGCCGCCGGTTGAGTACCACAACGCCTCGTCGAGCTGCGAGTTAGAGTTTGTCCGAGGCGGAGCGCCGGACAATAGAAAAGGTTCGCCAGGCCGTCAGGTATACGATGGTACCCTCACATGCGTTTAAGCCAACCTTAAAAATGACTTGTCTTCCATAACTGAATTTTCGACAAAAAGAGATGGCTTTTTAACCAAATGGTTAAATTATGATTGAAAGAGAATTAAACTTCAAACAAAATCAGTTGAATTTTCAAGAAAATATTTAAATTTTTAATAAAATACAATTAAAAGTAAATAAACTTACAAAGATGAATTATAAACACAGAATATAATAGTTGATATTTAAACCAAAAAATATGAAATTCCTATCACAAAAGATGCATTTATAAACTAAAAAGACGAATTTTTAGCTAAAAAAGATCAATTTTCAGTAAAAAAAAAAAATTCAGAAGAAAAAAGAATGACTTTTCAACAAAATAGTGAGATTTTCAACCTAAGATATAAACCTTCAAGCAAAAAAAATCCATTTTCGAATGCAATGATGAATTTTCAACTGCAGTAGTTGAATTTTCAGTTAAAAAAATTATAGTTCATTCAAAGAAATGAACTTTCAACTAAAATTATGAATCTTCAACCAAAAAAAAAAAAGATTTTATTAACAAAGTGGTTCAACCTTCAACACCTACGGCTACCCTTCAATACCTACGGCCACCCTGAAATTTACACAAAAATTCTGGAAAGAGAAAATTAAACAATTATATATTACAATGTAATGTAGGGTGGATCGAAAAAACAAAATTTTGGAAATCGGAAATTAAACTATGTGAAAATGTGACGTATTAAGACCCTGAAAAGTATTATTAATTTGGATTCAACTGACAGACGCCTTGGGTTTTCGCATTATCAAATATGTTTAAAAAAATTCTTATTTTCGTAATTTTTATATTTTTGTGGATGTCAATTTTTTTGCACTTTTGGAGGCCTTAAAAGACTCTTCAAATTTTTACAGATTTTTATTTGCAGCCGCATCATAGATTATTAATGTTTAATAGATCCCTGTTTCAAAAAAAATGATTTTAAAGCCTACATAAATTTATAGAGAATTTGGCCAGGTATCTGGCACGTTTCCACTGGTAAAAATACGCTACAAAATTTTTTATTAGTCTAGGAAATCATTAGTGTACATAAATATATTGATTTTTTAAACTGAATTTTTGATTTTTTAAATTCTTGTTTTTCTACTGACTTTAAATATTATTTTGAACATTAGGACGATACAATAATTTGTGAAGGTTATCTGGCAAAAGATAACTACACTTATGATTTTCTAGACAAATCAAAATTTTTTAAGCATATTTCCAGTAGAAACGCTCTGGATACCTGAAAAAATTTTCTTCACATTTCTGTAAGTTTTTAAATTATTTTTTGAAAACAGGAGTCTACAAAACATTGATAATCGCTGATAGGGCTACAAATAAAAATCTGTAAACATTTGGAGGGTCGTTTAAGGCCACCAGAAATGTAACAAAGTGAATTCCACAAAAATATCAAAATAACGACAATACGAATTTTTTGAATATATTTTGTTAACGCGCAAAAACAAGGCGTTTATAAAAAGAATCCAAATTAATTATACTTCTTTTATACGCTACTTTTCTACATGGTTCCTTTGCCGATTTCTAAAACTTTTTCTAAAAATTTCTCAAAACTAAAACTGTTTTTTCGAACCACCATAATACATATATTGTAAAAACAGTTACGTAAAAATTAGTTTGAAATATTGAAACTAATCAAAATTGCATAGCACGTCTCGCGAAATCGAAGGCAACGGTACTATCGCCTTTAAAGAGCATTCAATTGACTGCTGGTTATACAACAAGAGATAGACAGACATTCGTATCAAAAGGGCGTTAGTACCTACACGCGTCCGTAAGCGAATGAGCAATCGAATAAACAAGCATCCAAGTTACGTTCTCGTAAAAACAGATGCAGATTACGAAACGAGCTTAAAACAATTCAACTGTTTACACGGCCTGACGAGTCAAAGCGAAAACGAACCAGCCACACTGGCTAGGTGGTTACCAGCTTTGTGGTCCTAGCGACGAATTCCCAATTATTTCATTTGAAATCGAGTCTTTTTGGTAGTTGGTACAAAAAGCTCAATACAGAAGAGCGCTACAAAAATCGAGGTGCCATTTCGAAAATTCAGGACGAATCTTCTAAATTTGAAAATAAAGATTCCGTAAAAAGGGGCTAAGCGGCACATGTAGGGTAACGCGGGACACCTGCTTTTCATTCAAAGAAGTCATGAAATGCAAAGATTTCGTGTGCACCCCGTTTAGGGTATCCACTCAAATCCTGGAAAAAAATTCCCTGACAATTCCAGGTTTTCTCCAGATATCTCAATTTTTTGCAGTTATAATTTCTCATCGTAAGGAACCATTCAAATATTTTGCATTTTTAAAACAACAGACTCGAAATATGTATATAATTTCGCGAGTTTATTATGAATGTTTAATTTAAAAAGCTTTGACAAATTATATCACAAGATATTCTTAAACATAATGGCATCATCGACTAATTAAATAAATAATACAGTAAACATAATTAATATTTTCATAAATTTGTCTCTAAAGTCCATGAATTTGAATAATAATAAAAAAAAATTATTTTATCTTCTTATACTTGAAATACAGTGCATATTTAGGTAATATCAATATGGGTACTATATTAAATTCAATTTAAACCGCTTCAAATTCCTAACTTTTCAAGTAAAAATATTGCATTTTCGACAAGATAGATGAATTTTTAACTAAATAGTTGAATCTTCAAACAAAAAGATTAATTTCCCACCAGAAAAGACGATTTAAAAAAAATACCAAATAGTTGAAATTTCAAATTAAAGAAGATCAATTTTGAACCAAATATTTAAATTTGGAACTAAAAAAGATCAGCTTCCAACCAAAAATGGAATAGTTGAATTTTCACTTAAAAAAATGAATTTTCCAGACAAAAACATTTCAACCAAAGTGATGAATTTTCAAAAAAAGTAATGAATTTTCAACTGAAATAGATGAATTTCAAACAGAAAAGATCAATTTTTAACAAAAGAGTTTACCTATTCAACCAAGTAGTTTTATTTTCAACCAAAAAGATTAATTTTCTACTAAAATGATAAATATTTAACTGGGATACCTGAATTTTCAACCAGAAAGATGAATTTTCAAACAAGAAGATTAATTTTTTAACAAGAAGGTTAATGTTTTACCAAAAAAGACGAGTTTTCAACAAAATACATGAAATTTCAACGAAATAGTTGAATTTCCAACTAAAAAAGACAAATTTTCACCAAATACTTGAAGGTTGAACTGAAAAAGATCAATTTTCAACCAAAGAGATGAATTTTGAACTAAAATGATGAAATATTCAACTGGAAAAAATCAGTTTTCATTAAGAAAAAAATGTCAACAAAATAGTTAAAGTTTCAACTGATGTAGTTAAATTTTCATTAAAAAAATTAACTTTTCAACCAAAGAGTATTGGAGAGACTGAGAAGAATTCAATGAAATTGATAAAAATTCAAAGTGAATTTACAAATCGGAAGTTTAGAAAAATTGACAGGAATTCAGAAGGATTTGGTGAAATAGATAAGAATTCATGAGTTTAAAAGACTTCAAGATGAATCGAAGAAAAATTGAAACTTTTTTTTAAATCCATTTAATTAAGTAGAATTGATTAAATTTATAAAAATTCATGTGAATGTTGAAGAATTCAGGATAAATTAATAGGGATTCAGGGTGAGTTCCAAATGAGTTCAAATGGGTTGCAACAAATATTTGAAAAACTCTTCAAATATTTGAAAGCCTACGAAATCTTTCACTTCTTGCGAATCAATCCTTCGAAATCCCTTAAAATTACTGACAGCAATTCAAGATTCTTTGGAATCTTTAAAAATAACCAACAATATTTCAAATCCTTCGAAATATTTTGAAATTCCTTGAAACTTTCCAAGCTCGTGAATATTCCTTGGAACTTAAAGAAATGCCCTTATGTCTATCAAATACTTGGGAATCAGTTAAAATTATTGAAATCTATTAAAAATACCCTAAGATATTTCAAGTCCTTTAAAATCTTTTCAAATTCCTTGCTAGTTTTGTAAACTTCTTAAAAATTCCTTAGGATTTTCAAAAATACCCTAAAATCTTTCAAATCCTTGAAAGTCTTCAGAAATCCTCTGAAACTTTTTAAAGCTTTTCATAATTCCTTGGGATTTTTAAATATACCCTAAAATCCTTGGTAATCCCTTCAAATTATTGAAATCTATTACAAATTTCTTGCAATCTTTTAAAATACCCTAAAATATTTCAAAAGAATTCAAGAAAGTTCATAAATAGGTATAGACCTCAATTCAATCGTGGATTTATTTATTGAAAGAAAAGTAAGTAAAGTGATGTTTAGATTTGAAAAATTGGTCAAAGTAAATTTGTTTTGCGAGCCGAAATCATGTCCAAGTTAAGTGATTATTCGTCGTACGCTGGATAGTCTATCTGTAACGTCTGTCCCACCAATACTTCTGTTACTGTGTGTGTGTGGGGGGGCGGGAGGTGAGGATAGAGAAAGGAAACCGAGAGTCTCAATTGGTT
>CAKNYM010053195.1:847660-958570 GCA_932195095.1 Andricus curvator | reverse complement strand
AAATTTGCTCCTGGTTGAAATATTAAAATAGTTATAATAATTGAACTGCAATATTATAAGTTTTAGGGAGAATTTAAGATGCATTTAGGAGTCTTTGAAAATGACGCGTCAATGCAATATTATAATTTTTAATCCCTGGCATTTTGCGAAAAGCTTTAACATGTGAGGATTTCTTGAAAATTTTGAAATTCCTTCGAAACCATCAAAATCAATTGAAAATTCCTACTAATGGAGAACGTCGCAATAGAAGTTAAAAGTTCGGAAATTGAGTGATTTAGAAAGATTTTTTTTGGGGGATAATCTCGGATTATTATTATTATTATTATACCATTAAGCCATTTCCCTTTCGGGGTAGGCGTGACTTGCTCGGTTGGAGAATAGTAGTGTGCATATGGGTATATAGGTATACGGTAGGTAGGAATATAGTTATGAGGTGGATAGGTATATAAGTGTTAGGTATATATATTTTAGATTGATCTGGAATTCTCGTGTTATTTATTTAAATGACACGTTTACTCCGCAACACTGCTCCGACCCAGGTTGCTGATCAATCTCTCTAGCGATCACCCCAAGTGAAGAGCCTCACAAAATTGTTATGTATGGTTCTCCACTTGGGCCCATTAGTATCCAAGATCTTTGTTTGTTTCAGGCGTCATTCATTCTACTGTCACTCTGTTTATAAACTATTTGTCGCCACACTTTTCTGTCCTGGCATACTACTCTAGCTTCCTTCACGTCCATGCATTTTTTCATGCAAGCTCTTGTGTTCCTATGGCTTCTTATGTCTCTACGGATTAATGTCTCATTTACAGATTCTAACCATTCTTTCGGCGGTCTACCTCTGGGCATTCTGCCATTTACTTTACCTTTATACACTTGTTTGGTCAGTCGTTCATCTTTCATTCTTTCAAGATGTCCGAACCATCTTAACTGATTTCTTTCCCATGTGTCAACTATTGTCTCTTTTGCACCACATTCTTTGAGGATTGTCTCGTTTTGGACTTTGTCCATTAGTGTTTTCCCGCATATTATGCGCAGAGGTTTCATGCCGATCGCGTTAATTTTACTCCTGTCCTTTTCTTAACAGGTCCATGTCTCGCTACCGTATAGTACAGTCGGTACGAATATAGAATTGTGTATGGCCATTTTAGCTTTTTTTGATATGTTTTTATTTGTTAGGATGGACCCTGCTCTACCGATAACCTGTTTACCCTTATTTATGCGCCTATCTAACTCCCCATCTATTTTTCCGTCGCTAGTGAATAGACTACCTAGATATACGTACTTGTCAACTTGTTCTAATCTCTCATCATTTAGGACAATGTTGCACATTGTTTTCTCACTCTTTCCCTCAAACACCATGATTTTTGTTTTATTTACGTTAATTTTGAGTCCCATGTCCTTCATGCTTGTATGAAGTTTATTCAACATTCTTTGCAAGTCCTCGACTGATTCTGCCATAACAATCTTGTCATCTGCGAAAGCTAACCCACGTACCTTAACTGTTTGGAGATCTACACCTTCTTCGTCGAAGAGTGCAGTTCTCAGACACTTATCCATGAATATGATAAATAGCCACGAGGACATAACGCATCCTTGTTTCACGCCTTGCGTAATATCGAACCAGTCACTCAGTTTCCCGTTTACCCTTACGCTCGCTTTACTACCTGTATATATTGTTTTTATTGCTTGCAGGAGCCCTCCATTTACTCCGTATTCTTTAAGAACTTCCCAAAGTTTACTTCTATTTACCATGTCAAATGCTTTTTCTAGGTCAATAAATGCACAGAAAACTTTCTTTCCTACTCTCAAGCTTTTTTCTGTGATCTGTCTTAGGCTAAATATCTGATCTGTACATGATCTTCCTGGCATAAATCCACATTGGACTTCCCATATTTTTTCTTCTGTGATTTCCATTACCCTACGAATAAGTATTTTTGAGTATATTTTACTTACGGTACTTAGTATGCTGATACCTCTGTAATTACTGCAGTTGTTTTTATCTCCCTTTCTTTTGTATATTGGTACGATAATCGCTTTTTTCCAATCGTCTGGGACTTTCCCCGTCTCGATACATAAATTTATTAATTCGCACAACCTGTGAGGTATGTACTCGCCACCTTATTTGAGCATTTCAGCACTAATACTGTCTATGCCAGCAGCCTTACCGTTTTTCAAGTTCTTAATTATGTCTCGGACCTCAGTGACACAGACTTTTTCAATTGGGTTTTCTAATGCATTATGTTCTATGTCGCAGTTTTGTTGTCCTACATCTTCACCTCCTAATAGTTCTTTAAAAGAGTCTTTTAAAGCGTCTACTATCTCGTCTATATCATATAGCATTTCACCTTTGCTGTTTCTCATGCTAGCAAACTCTGTACTTTTACTTTCCTTCAACTGTTTATATAGTAGTTCCATTATTCCTCCAAAGCCGTTTTGTATTTTGTTCTCTTCTTCTGTTCTGATTTTTTCTTTACTCTCCTTGACTAGTCGTTTCATTTTCCTCTTTTTGTCTTTGTAATCATTTTTGAGTCTATTTCTCTCCTCATCGCTAAGACCTGTCATGTTTAATGTTCTCTTGTGCGCTTTTTTCTTTTCTCGCTGGGCTGCTTGAATTTCATCATTCCACCATGCATCACCAGACTTTCTTCCTACCACTGCCGTACCACACACTTCAATTGCAGTTTTAACAATGATATCCCGTAATAAAGCCCACGCGCCCTCTATATCTTTATTGCTCGTAAGCGCTTCCCAAGTTGCCCTATCTATGCGTTCGCTTAACTTATTTTGAAACTCTATTCGCACTTCCGGTTTCTGTAAATTTTCAATCTTTATTCGAGTTTGTTTCGTTTTTTCTGCGGATAAGTTAAAAAAACCTATGAAATACCGTCATTTCCCTGATTTATCGCGTGAAAATTCTTTGAAAAGGGAGCAAATATTATTACAATAAACTCAGGGAAAAACCATAAAATTAATTCCTGGAATTTGTCAAAAAGAAGCCCCGAAAGGGAAATGGCTTAATGGTATAATAATAATAAGTGCCGCGCGGCTACAAAAAGGGGTTTCGTAGCCTAATAAGACGTTAGTTAAGTCGTTCAAACCTCACCATCCCATACTTTATCTCCTCTACTCCCCCTAATACACCTTCCCTCACTTAACCCAGCCTTCACTTCCCCTCACCTACTCACCTGCACTACCCTACTAACAATCCCCTCACTACCCGCCCTCACGTTTAATCATTTCCTCTACTTTCCTGTACCTAATTACCCCTCAGTTGTCCTACTTCCCCCCCCCCCTCATTTCCCTTGCTTCCCATCCCCTAATTCCCCCTCATTCCCCATACTTCCCCTCACTTCTTCTCCCATCATTTCCCCACCTGGGAAAAATTAAGACGGGCGGATGGACGCACCCGACCAAAATCTTTAAAAAGTGACTAAAAAGTGATTTAAGAAAACAAGTGACGAAAAATAACTGCGTGGCAGCCCTGATTATTCTTGACTTTTACTTAATGTGCGTCTCACAGAAATTTCCTGACTTGTGCCAGTTTTTTTTTTGAAAGCCCTGACTTTTCCCTCATTTTCCCTGTCCAACAAACTTCCCTGACTTTCCCCTGATTTCCAGGTTCTTCCAGACCTGTGGCCACCTTAGACTGGGATTTTCACGTGTAATAGCTTTTCTATTTCCAGGTGTGTTTCTACGTGAATGATTTCATCTGAGAAATCTTTGGAGATTTACGGTTTAAAAGGATTTTACCTTTCGATGTTCCATTTTGTGTCTCGCGTAAGCGTCGAGGAGGCCCCCTGACGTAGACCCCCAATGCGAACCAAAACTCGCCAACGGAAGTCCATGTGCCTTCGCCTGGAGTTCCAGCTCCTGAACACGTAAGAGCAACCTCCGGTTCTGATGCTCGAGCTGTTTATGCCTCAGTTCGCTTTGCTTCATCCTCGTTAGTTCGTTCTTAAGGAGTTTTATATACTCTACAGATGACTTCAAGATGGTGCCTTTATTAGGTCGAACGTCCCTGACGATCTCGTAATAACTGTAAAATAAAGAATAATATTATTCTAATAGACTTTGCTAAACCAGGTATCTCATTATTGGGGTGCTACCGAATTTTAATTGCAGGGATCATAGTCCATCCCCTTTTATACGTAATCCCCCTTTTCCCCCTTACACCACTTTTTCACCCTTAAATTTTAAAAATCTGCTAAAACGCCTCAAATCGAGAATTTTGACCCAAAATTCCCTATTTCTCGCATTTTTACAAGGTTTCGATTAATTTTGCTTCCTCATAGAGGGAGGTTTGCAAGGACCTGAATTTTCAAATATACTTTTTTGACATATTTTGATATAATTCGACCCCAGGAGCTCGAAAATAAAATTTTTAAGAAATGTCCGTGTGTGTGTAACTTTTTTCTGTTCACCATATCTCGAAAAGTAAAAGAGCTACGATAATGAAATTTGGACGAAGTGTAGGTCCGATTGATATCCAGGTCTGATAGGATGTTGAGGTAAATCAAACATTTAGAAACAGTTTTTTCTTTCCTTTCGAAATTTAAAAAGAACAATTTTACTTTGTTTATATAAGGAAAAATTTTTTAATATTCAAAATACAACAATATGTTCGCATCTCTGAGACGCATCGATCACCCTTTTGTTAAAACTTTTATGACCTACCAGTACCGATTCATGAAGTTTGAAAAAATGGTTTATTCTGTTAATATAAGAAAAACTTTTTTGATGTTCAACATACGACAATATTGTATTTAGTGTATTTGTTCACCTCTTTGAGACGCATCGATTGACCTATTGAGAAACCTTTTATGAGCCACCAGTACCTATTTATGAATTTAAAAAAAAATTCTTTATTCTGTTTATAATAAGAAATTTTTTTTTGATATTCCAAATACGACAATATTACATGTAGAGCATTTGTTCGCGTCCTTGAGACGCATCGATTGACCTATTGATGAACCTTTTATGACCAACCAGTACCGATTTATGAAGTTTCAAAAAATGGTTTATTCTGTTTATACGGAAAAAACTTTTTTGATATTCAAAACATGACAATATTACATGTAGAGTATTTGTTTGCGTTCTTGAGACGCATCGATTGACCTATTGATGAACCTTTTATGACCGACCAGCAGTGCTCCCAACGCGGGCACCTTGCACTACTGCGCATGCGATGCATAAGGCGCTTCATTGGCTGCCGTTCGCGCGCTTATTTGAAATGTTAAAAAATACAATTTTTTTATATTTATTATTAATCATCGAAAATAATTTTTTTAACATGTTCAAGTTGTACGTGGATGGGTTTTAATATATTCTGAGCATAAGGTTGTAAAAAATAAAAAAAATATTACATTAAATAACATGATATTTTTTATTTTCGGAATATTCATTTTATTTTTTAACCTAATGCTCAGAATATATTAAAAAACCATCCACGTACCACTTGAACATGTTAAAATATAATTATTTCTAATAATTAATGATAAATTTAAAAAATGGTATTTTTAACATTTCAAACAAGCGCGCGAACGGCAGCCAATGAAGCGCCTTATGCGTCGCATGCGCAGTAATGCAAGGTGCCCGCGTTGGGAGCACTGCCGACCAGTACCGATTTATGAAGTTTAAACAAAATTTGTGTATTCTGTTTTTATGAGAAAAACTTTGTTCATATTAGGAGTACTACAGTACTGTGTTTGACATATTTGTTTGCGTCTTCGAGACATTTCGAATGACCTATTGACGAATTGAACAAATATGTTGTTTATCTTGTTGATATAAGGAAAACTTTTTTAATATTGTGAAAACAACTATAATGTATATAATATATTTGTTCGCGTTTTCGAGACGCATCGATTACCAAAATTAGGAAATTTTCATGATCTACCATAACCTACCAATATCGTCTTTAAATTTTTCAACAAAATTAGTTTCCTTGTTTATAATAATATTTTTTTATATTGGAAATATAACAGTACTGCATTTGATGCAATTATGTTTGCGCCTTCCAACGGCCAACGGCGATACCACGCTGGAAACACCAGTTCTCGTAAGATCACTGAAGTTAAGCATTGTTGGGCGCGGTTAGTACTTGGATGGGTAACCGTTCAGGAATACCTGCGTGCTGTTGGCCCGTCGTGGGTGCGGTGGGCCCACATTGGTAGTAAATATCCACCTAGAAACACTACCCGAATCGGGTAGTGAGGCAATGAACTTTCGAGTTCGAACTGCCAATCTATCTATCTATCTATCTATCTATGTTTGCGCCTTCCAGACTCAATAGAGGAACTAAAACCGAAAGATAAATCGATGCTGTAGTTGCAAATCGAAAATGAAAGGAAATAAGAAGATTTTTCACGAGAAAATGGAACGGAATAAATTGTTTTAAATATTGCATTTTTCACAAAATAGAAGAATTTTTAACCAAACAGGTGAATTTTCAACTAAAATGATGAATCTTTCACCAAAAAAATGAATTTTTAACAAAGCGTTTCAACTTTTAACCAAGTAGTTCAATTTTCAAACAGAAAAGATGAATTTTCAGCTACAAATGTAATAGTTGATATTCCAATCTAAAATATTTGAATTTTAAATGAGAAGTAGTTGAATATAAAACACTTGCATTTTCAACTCAAAAATATAAATTTTCAGCAAAATAATTAACTTTTCACCTGAATAATAGAGTTTTTAACCAAAAATGCTGAATTCTCAAAGAAGAAGGAAAAAGCTGTTACTTCAATCAAAAAATTTTTTAATTTTAAATAAGAAATAGTTACATTCACAAAAAAGAAACTAATTTACAACAACATAAGTACTTTTTCAACTAAAGAGATCATTTTCAAGTAAAATAATGAATCTTAAACTTAAATAATGTTTTATTTTAAATGAAAAAAAAATTAGTTTATCTAAAAAATACGAATTATCTGAAAAATAGTTCGAAAATAGTTGATTCTAAATGATTCGTTTTCAACCAAAAAGTTAATTTTCAACAAAATAGTTGAATTTTCTACAAAAATAGTTGAATCTTCAACTCAAAAAGACGAATTTTCAGCAAAACAGTCAAATTTTCAACAAAAAAGGATAACTTTTTTTACCAGATTTTTTAATTTTGAACAAAATACTTATGTTTTCAACCAAATAATAAAATTGCTAACCAAAAATATAAATTCTCAATCAAACATATACTAGTAGACTTTTCAACCAAGAAGAATGAACTTTCAACCAAAATTAGATAGATTTTCTTATGTGGATCCTTTTAATTCAGTTAGAAAAAGTAGAAAAGAGGGAAATAGGGGAAAGACTGTGAAGCCTGGGATAAATAACTATGAATTTTGATTCATTTTCAATGCTTTAAAAATATTTAATGAAATACGTAAAACGGTGTATCAGAGAAAAGTATATTAGTTCATTGCCTCACTACCCGATTCGGGTAGTGTTTCTAGGTGGATATTTACT
Source organism: Andricus curvator (assembly GCA_932195095.1). Lineage (NCBI taxonomy): Eukaryota > Metazoa > Arthropoda > Insecta > Hymenoptera > Cynipidae > Andricus > Andricus curvator. Next base: position 951,103 of record CAKNYM010053195.1, on the reverse strand, counting down.
ACCAATGTGGGCCCACCACACCCACAACGGGCCAACAGCACGCAGGTATTCCTGAACGGTTACCCATCCAAGTACTAACCGCGCCCAACAATGCTTAACTTCAGTGATCTTACGAGAACTGGTGTTTCCAGCGTAGTATCGCCGTTGGCGGACCCTCTATTAAAGTATAATTAATTTGGAGTTAATTGTTATATGGCTTGGTTTTACATGTTCAAAAACGTTGTATTTTAAAGCATTGCTATCTATCAATTTTGTTATTTTCTTGAACAATAATTGTTTCCATTTCTGTTTTTTTTTACACGATGAATGTTTTTATCTGACATTAAAAAATGGGTTGAACATTTGAGAGCTTTCAATTGATAAAAATAATTAGAAACAAATTTAAAAGTTTTGGGAAACAAAAATAGAAAGTGTATGTTCTTTAAATAATCATTTTAGTGTTTTTCAAATACTGAACCGCTGTGATTTCTATACCAATAATAAAATAATCGAGAAAATAATTGCAAGGTCTCTTTTGCCATCCTAACTATTATAACTTATATTTATTTTCATTCTATTCAGATAAAAACTTTTTTATGGGCATTAAAAATTGAGACAAGCAACGTTGGAAACCGTCGACAATATAATTATCGTTTCTTAATTGAAAGTGTCTACATTAAATCACAGAACAATGAGAAAAGGCTATAAAAATTACCACTACACACACTGATTTTTTTCAACAACCTCTAGAGAGCTGATTTACCATTCTTGGTTTGTTCCCATCTTCACACGTTATAAAAACTACTATTATTATAATTATTATCATTTATATAATAATCTGCCATTGAAGCTCGTATGTTTCTGCTAGCTTTCAGCGCGTTTTTTGGTCTCATTTTGCACTTTAGATTAACAAGAGTGAATTTTAAAAAGAGTGATGCAAAATTTACAAATTATTCATTTTTAATGCCATAGTTTCAAGATCCAAATTTGAAAATATTCTGAATCCAGTTTAAAATTGCTTAATTTTTGGCGCTTCAAGTTTCAATTAATTAATTTTGAAAGATTCCAATTAGAAATCATATAATTTTCAATGTTTTTATAATAATTGAACTTTGAAGGTTTGAAACGTTTATATTCTTCAATTTTGAAAGACGAAAATGACAGTGAATTTTTTTTTTTACCGAAACTTCACTTTTTAGTTTATAAAAATCTATTTAAGTTGTATACTATGTACAATCAATCTCAAAAGTCGCCTATCTTTAAAATGATTTATAAAATCGACAAAAATAGATATATTATTAATTTCTGCAAATCTTGACGGAGGTTTCTAAGCGTACCTTATTTTATTCTTTGAAGTGTTACCTACAATTCTATTTGGGTGGGTTGTATATAAAAATTAATTTATAAATCATACATTTATTATTGTTATAAACAATGATAGTTTAAATTTTAATGAAAAAAAATTATCAGTAAAATAATTAAATAATTATATCGCTTCGTGCATTTGTTAAGAATCTTATACTCTTTAATTCTAAAAAAGAACTTTGCAATGCATTTAAATATTGAAAACTGTAATGTAGACCTTTATGAATAGTAAATTCAAGATTTGGACCACTGTAACGAGTAGCACGCGAATCATAATGGCTATTAATTATTAATTTTTTATTCGCGAGATAGCCATAGACTATCTTTATTTCATATTTGTTATTTTTTAAATGTTTTAAAGTTCTACATAACTTGTGCACATTGCACATAATCAATCAAATTTATTAAACTATTTAAATCGATTCTAAAAATTTGTAAATTCTTAGGATGTAGAAATTTGTTATGGAATTTTAAATTGTTCATGTTTCTAATATTAGGAAATAAAAACACAGGGAGATGAACGCAGGATTTGCGCGATCATCAAAGGAAAATTTCTTGGAAAATTGAATTGAAAGTACGAGGTCTGTCTGGAAAGTATCCGACCTTGTGTTCCGCCAGGAGTAAGAGATAATTCTGGTTAATGAAGATGATATCCTACTCCTGAAAGTCACCTTTCGGAACAGCAAACAGCTGCTTTATCGCATTCTGTTTTAATAACTCCATGTCTTGAAATCGTTTTCCCTTTTGAGGATACTTCAATTTGGAAGACAGCCAAAAATCACAGGGAGCCAGGCAGAGCCGGATTAACCCTGTCCGGGCCCCTAGGCAACAACCCTGTCCGGGCCCCTAGGCAATGCAATCACGTCCCTCCAGGTTGATGAAGGGATGTGAGTAACTTCCAGATGATCGAATCCAGGAATCCTGTACGGAAAAAGAGGTATTTTTCCTATGTTACCGTAGGGGGAATACCTATATTAGCATATGGATTTTGACTATGTCAACATAGGAATTTTTCCTATCTAATTCGAAAAAAATCGTTTGGAAACTACATATTCCACATTTTTGTCGGATTTAGACTATAGGCAGGTGAAATGAGCAAACAAACCACACAATAAATGTAAAATTCATTTATTAAGAATCATTCTTAACTATAATTTGATATTTTTCGAATGGTAAATGCTCAAAATTTTTTGAAATTACAAAACGAAAATATTCTTCTGGTTTTCTGTTTCGAAATATTTGTTACTAAGAAAATTCGAAGTGTATTAAGAAAAATTTTAAGTTGCCATGGAAAACAAAATTTTTTAATTGCAATTAATGATGATTAATCATGATTATTGATCATTAATCGTCATTGATAATCATCGATTATTGTTTTTGGAATTTATGTATATGAGAATAATTCCTATGTTAACATAGGATTTAACCTCATGTTGTCATAGGGATAATGCCTATGTTAACATTGGGATTTTCCCTATATGCCATAGGAATAATTCGTATGTTACATAGTAAAATATCCTATGTTGATATTAGAAAAATACCAATGCCAACATAGAAAAAGTACCCCTTTTTTCTTCATGTATTACTACAATGTCCTTTATCAAAAATTCAAATTTCTGTTATATAATGTAGTTTATAGATAATTTCATTCCGAATTAACTTACGTGCAATGATAATTCACCTACACGCATAACACTGTGTTACAAAAAACAAAAATTTGGTGACACTTTTATGGAGACCTAGCACAAGTTGTAGATCTAGTAAAACTAAGAAAAATTGTATAGGAGAAATTTTCCATACACCCCCAAAATCTCATTTTTTGGCCAAAAAATCGTTTTTGGGAGTTTTATGAGAAAAACACTCATAACTTCCCTAATTTTTATCCGATTCGCTATTATTATTATTCGCTATTATTAGCTACTACTTGTTACTAGATGGTTCTGTATGAATGGAGTATTTCTCCAATTGACATGCGTCGAAAAAAATACTGATATTGTTGTCGAGGAATTCCATACAAATTTTCAGAAAAACTTTTCATTCGATAAAACGTTTTTTTTTTTCTTAGAGCGTGCACGGGCCCCTAGTCGATGCTGGGCCCCTAGGCAGTTGCCTACTCTGCCTAATGAATAATCCGGCCCTGGAGCCAGGTCAGAAATGTTTGGGGCCTGCCGAAGTTGTGTAAGGCCGTGTTTCTCCAGGAATTGCTGAATTCGCTGCGATGTATGGGAAGGTGCGTTGTCGTCGTGAAGGACCGAGTCGTCCCTTTTCGACAAAACAGGTCGTTTCCCTCTTAATGCGAAACGTGATCGCTTCAGAACTTCTTGGCAATACTCTGTTTACCGTCTGACCTTTTAATTTAGAGCGCATTTATGATGTTCGACATATCCCCGATTCCATATTTTGACTGTTTTTAGCTGTTGCGGGCCGACCAGAGCGAGGATCACTTCCCACTGAAGTGCAACCATTTTTAAATCGCCTAAACCACTCTTTAATTTGAGTATAACTCATAGACTCATCACCATACATTTTCCGAATCATAATGATGGATTCGGAACGTGAATGGCCAAGTTTTTGGCTAAATTAAATGCACACTCTTTGTTCGGTGCGTTCCGTCATCCTGAAATGGGACGCGTACGTAATTAGACGTTTACGCAACTGCGTAGACTAGTCGACTAAAGATTCTCAGGTCCGTCTCACTCAGTAGGGGGCCTCACAGAGGTAAATAAAAATGGTAAATACCTTTTTCGACAATATCATGACTAGGTACATAGTTAGAGCACAAGGTCGGATACTTTCCGGACAGACCTCGTAAATATCAAGGAGATTCTCTAGAAATATCAATGGGCATCTTGGAGAAATTAATAACGCAAAGAATTTGGAAAGAATGCAAAAACCTCTGGCGTTCAGCGTATTAAACGATATTTCACCTTTCGCAGTCTCTTGCCTTTGTCTATTGAGAAACTATCTCGGAGATACTGAGGAAGAATTCCGGAAGTGAATTCACGTGGAATGCCACGGGCGGGCATGTGAAAATTTTACATCACTTCGACACAGGCTCACGATTCTTCTTGCGATATCGACACGGATTCAACCGCGAAGAAATCTCGAAGAATTTCCATAATACGTAGTCCTGCACTGTCTCTCTTTTTCTCTTTATCATTCTCTTTTCGACTCCTGTGACGGAGTTTTCACGCTATCCGAGAAAGAATTTGTGAAAAATTCATGAAAATCAGCCTCCTATTCCGGGAAAAACTTTGGCAGTACTTTCAGAATTTACTGATTTTTGCTGCACTTTTGAAGTTTTACATTGTCTACATGAGGCATTCCATTCGAAAAGGAAAAATTGGGTAATCGATTTCTTTCTTTTTTGATATTGTATAGTGTTTGGAATATTAAATAATGTGGTCGGGGATTTTTTGCAAAATTTGCAATATTTTTACAGATATTGTTCATTGAAAATTAGACCATATTGTAACCGTTTTTATCTCTAATATTATTAATCAGACGTGAAAAAATACTTCTACACAAAACGCACTACTCAGAATGTGTTAAAATTAAAGCACAGTTTAAAAAATGTATCGAAATATCAATTTTTATATTGATTGTTTAATAAACAATTTTTAATTGATGTAATTGTTTGTAATTTTTTGTACAAATTTATTTCATAAAATATTAATTTTTTGACTTAAAAATGTAACTATTTTATTTTAAGTTGAAAATTTATCTTTTTTAGTTAAAAATTATACTATTTGGTTAAAAATCCATGTATTTTGTTGAAAACTTCTTCTTTTTTTATAAAAAAGTAATCTTTGATTGAAAATAAAAATATCTGGTTAATATATCAATTTTTTATTTAAAGATTCATCATTTTAGTTACAAATTTATTTCTTAAGTTGAAAATTGAACCATTTTGTTGAAAATGAACTTTCTTGTTAAAAATTCATATTTTTGGGTTGAAAAGTCCACTGATTTGTAGAAAATTTGTCCTTGTGGCTATACAATAAAAAATTTTAGAATAATTTTTTATTGATCTCCAAGGTGTAAGGTTATTTATATACGGGAACGAAAAATTTATAAAGGTCAGAGAAAATCAAAAATTTACGAGGGGAAAGTCAGGGAATTTCGAAATTGGGGTATTATAGCAACCCTGCTACAGTCAAATTGAATATGTTGAACTTAATGCTTTCTAGATTTAAAAAGACTTTAAATGAAAAGACCTGAAGTTTTAAATTGTGGTGAAGCATGCTTATAATATTACTAGTATTTGTTTTAAAAAATTTTTAATAAATTATTTTCTCAAAAAGTTGAGAAAGGTCAATTCTGTATGAAGACTTGAATAATTTACTCATACGCAAAGTTAAGCTTCTTACTCTTATCTGCTAATACACTTTCCTTTTACCCTTTTTTATATATTTTTTTCAGGAAAAGATATTATGTCGACCAAGAAGAATACTTTGTCAGAAAGGACTCGCGTCAGTGAGACAGAGATTTGTCGTCGACTTGTCGTCTAAAAAACGCAGGGTCTTCTACTGAGAAATAGACGACGAATGGGAAGCCTATTATAACCGAACATTCGTCATCCAGACCCTTTCATTTTCCCTTTGGTCTTCTTCTTTGGCACACAAGCTCCTTTGGAGAAAGCAATTCTTTGCCTTATCCCTCCAACTGGAAAAATCAAATTCACGTTTGCCTGTCGCACATCACTACTCAGATTATCTGCGACATTTTCAAGTAATGTGAGCGAGTGCCACACGAAAGTAAGATCCGGTATAGAACAAGTCCCCAGGGATGAAAGGGTAACTGAACTTTCATTCCCTGGAGCGACGAACCCTCAAGTAAAATTCACTTCCCTTCTAATCACAAAATGAAAGCATTCTCTTATTAATATATATATAAATCTTGTATTCAATCAAATTAAGTCTGAAACTGAAAGAAAGCTTGATCTAAATCAAAGATTCAAGACGAGTCAACAAATAAAGAATGTTTGAAGAATTTTTCAAATGTGAAGTATTTTTGAAGAGTGAAAAGTTAGAAATTCTTAACTACTACTGACATTTTTAATCAACAAACATCAAAATAAAAATGCCCTCAGTTAACATTTCAAGGTGGCCACAAAACTTTATTTTCAAAATTCCCTGATTTTTTTTCTGACTGATTCTTCCCTGACTAATTTTTTATTTTCGCTGACCATTTACTATTTACAAATCAAAGTTCTAATCTTGTAACATTTTTAATAATGAATCTTCTATAAATAAAATGAAAACTTTTTAATATAAATTTATAAATTTTTAATTCATCATTCTCATGGCTGTCACAGTTTAAATTTCTTGAAAAGAGTGATCTATTTAAACGGAAAAAGTGAGCAAAAGTGACCAATTTCTAACCCAAAAATGGAATAAAACTGACCAATCTGCATTAATAACGGGACTAAGGTTCTTGTAAATTTAAAAGAATTTGATTTATAAGGCTTCAAAGCAATTCAAAGAATTCAAATGCACTAAAGAAAACGTTGTTACTTCAAAAATATCCATTGAAAGTTCGAATAAAGTTGTAAATTTGTTGTAAAGTTGGAGTATATTTAGTGGAATTTAGAGTAAGTGAGAAGAATTCGAAAAAATTCATAAAAATTCAATGTGAATTGAAGAACAAATTAAGGTGAATTAAAAAAACTCAAGTGAATTTAAAATAATGTTCTGAAGATGAATTAAACAAAAACTAAAACAAATTCCGAAAAATCCATTGTATTGGGTAGAATTTGGTGAATTTAAAAGAATTCAAGTGAATTTAAAAAAGGTCGAGTATTCTGTTCCGGTAAAATATGCCGGATTTTTATTTTCTCGTCCGGCATATTTTGCCGGATTTTCATTTTCTTTTCCGGCATATTTTATCGTGTACTAAATTGAATTCTAAAGAATTTATTATGATTTCCAAACGATTTATTATTAATTCCAAACAATTCTAGATTAATTGCAACGAGTTAAAAAATTGATGTTTGCAAAAATATTTTGAACAATAGAAAATTAAATGGAGATCTTGATGACAGGTGGAGGTTATGTGTCATCTGTATATATCTGTATTCCTTGCCGGATCTAAATTTTCTCCTTCGGCAGATTTGGCCGGCTTTTAATTTTCTCGTCCGGCATATTTTTAATAACGTCATCATTTTTCGTAAATTATCATGAATTTCATAAATTTCATTTTTCACAACTTTTATAAATTTCAAAAATTTCCACAAACTTCATAAATTTCAACAAATTTCATAATTTTTCCAAAAATTTCCACAATAATGATAAATTTCCATACATTTTAGAAATTATGATAATTCATCAAACTTTTCACTGGGGTGCCTTCCCGCCCCTCACGAGATGTTGGAAAGTGGTAGGGGTTTAACCAACATTATTTCTGTAACCAGTCATAGGGGTGCCTTGCCAGAAGAGAAACTTAAGATTCGGCAAAATATGCCGGAACAGAAACTTAAAATCCGGCAAAATATGCCGGAAGAGAAAATTAAAATTCGGCAAAATATGCCGGATCCGTATACACTAAGTTTAAAAAAATCAAGAGAATTTCAAAGAATTTAAGATGCATTAATAAAAAATCAGGGTGAATTCCAAATGAATTACAAAAAAGATTTGAAAATCTTTTCAAATCTTCGAAACCCTAGGAAACTCCTCACTTCTTATAAATACATTTTTGAAATATATCGAAATATTATAAAGTCCCGTCAAATTCTATGAAATTTGATATTTTATGAAATCTTGCAAAATTTATTAAAATACCTTGAGAGCTTTGGAATTCCTTAGAAATCGTTGAAATCCGCGGAAATATTATAGGATCCATTCGAATCTTTTAAAACTTTTTTTAATCCCTAAAAATCATTCAATTCATTGAAATTCCTTGAAAATTTGTATAATCTCTTGAATAAGCCTTGGAATCATTTAAAATACCCTAATACATTTCAATTCCTTTAAAACCTTCAAAGTATTAAAATCAATTAAAAATTCCTTGGTATATTTTAAAATTCCTTAAAATACTTCATATGTTTCAAAATCGTTTGAAATCTTTTCAAACATTTTAAAGCTCTTGAAAATACCTTGGAATCTTTTAAATAACCCTAAAATATTTTTGATTCGTTGAAATACCATTGAATTACTTGAATGAATTGCAAATTCCTTGGAATCTTTTAAAATACCCCAAAACATTGCAAATCCTTGACAAATCTTTTGAAACCTCTTGCATTTTTGTCAAGTTCGTAAAAATTCCTTGCAGTTTTTAAAAGTACCTTAAAATATTTCAAATTCTTCGAAGTTTGGGAAAATGCTTCGGAACTTTTGAAAGCTCTTGAAAATTCCTTGAAATATTTAAAAATAACCTCAAATATTTTAAAGCCCTTCAAATTACTGAAATCTATTGAAAATGCTTTGTAATCTTTTAAAATATCCTAAAATCTATTAATTCTTTAGAATGTTTGGAAACACCTTTTAATATTTGAAAATCTTTGAAATGCTACGAAATCGCTCAATTCCTGTGAACAAATCCCTTTTCATCCATTAAAATATTATAAAATACCAAGTTATAGACCTGAAGTCAATAGTGATTAATCCGTGGGTTAATTTATTGACAGAAAAGTCACTAAATGGACTTTATCTTAAGAAAGTTACTAATAAGTGATACGGAAAAAAGTTACTGTTAGTGAGTTTGTGGCATCCTGGTTATTCTTGATAGTAACTTTACCTGACATTACCTGACTTTTGTTATTTTTTTTCAAAATCCCTGACTTTCCCTGATTTCCAGGTTTTCCCTGACCTACGGTCACCCTGCATTGGTAAGAAAATAGCCCCAACTTTTTCCTACCTTTTCACGATGGTAATAATTTCTCGGATATTTTAGAAACTTTCAGGTTTTTAATGAATTACGAAAGCGGCGCCAAGTGTGACTCACCAAAATCTATCGCTCAATTTAAAGTTTAATATAAGCGACTGTATTGTAGCAAAATATAGATAATGTGGATCAATATCATAGGATTACTCTATATAGCCAAAATTATATTGGAATTAATTAAACACGTTAGTTTTAGGTCTTTTAATAGCAAATGAAAAAGGAATTTTTAATAGTAGAGCAGCGAATTTCATTTATTATTATTTAATTATGAGTTGCTATAACTTTAAACAAAATTAAGTATCGTGCGCCACATTAATTAATTTTACTTTAATTTAAAATACTAAGGCATCCACGGAGACTTCAAAATATAGATGAGATAAAAATATTATAAGTTTACTGCTAAATACTTTATTTTTCATCGCTTTTATCCCGCTATAATGATTACTACAAAACGTGAAAAAATGACTTGACTAATCTTTTTAGGATAAACATGAAACAATTACTTTAAATTGGATAATTTTCTCTCCGGCCATCATTCAATACACTAATGAATTCAATTATTTGTCCTAAGTTCTTTCAGAATGCTTCCATTTTTTTTAAATATGAGTGCGCCACATTGGGAGCCGCTCCCCTAGGACCACCCAGAAAATTCCTGGGAAAAGTTTCTTCTCTTGATTGAAGAAGAGCCGAAAATTGGTACACAGCCACCAACCCAACGCAAAGGATTAAGATACAGGTAGAGAGAAAACTTTTCACACCACCCAGAGAAGGTAAATACGTAATAAAATTCTTGTTGGAGGTAAATCTCGACTTCTCTGCTTTAGCTCCTTGGGATCCTTGGGCTTCTTGGGGCGGTTGCACGACTTGTTCACCGCCTGAAGCCGTAGCTGGCATTATCGTATCTGTGTCATGTTTGCCTGCGTCCTTAGTGCGCTAGCAAGAGTTTTATCATTGGTACCACGATGCAAGTTGAGTTGCTCTCCTTTAAAAAAAGTTTCCATACGAAAGAGAACGCGAAACGAAACCGTAATGCAATGTGACTAACAACGAGCAAACCCCGCTCGTAAATCTCATACTATTTCACGACACAGCAAACATTATTATTATTATTATTATTATTATTATTATTATTATTATACCATTAAGCTAAATCCCTTTCGGGGTAAACGTAAATCACTCGGTTCTAGCCTCGTTATACTGCCGAGGATAAAGGAATTCATATCAGAAAAGTGAGAAAGGGAAGTCTACAAGGTATAAATTTTAGATCAATATAGAATTCCCATGTTGTTTATTGAAGCAACGCGTTCGTTCCACAACACCGCTCCGACAAAGGTCGCTGATCAATCTCTCTATCAATCACCCCAGGCGAAGAACTTCACAAAGTCATCATATGTCAAAGACCACACAAAATGTGTAAACTGAATAATAATCTTATAGTAAGATCCATACTCTTTACTCTAATCACATCCACTAAGTAAAGCTCTCCACGCGGGCCCACTAGTATCCAAGGTCTTTTGTTTCAGGGGTCTCTCACTCTGTTGACACTCTACATCACACATTTCTTATAGACTATTTTTCTCCACACGTTCCTGTCCTGACATACAACTTTAGCTTCCTTTACGTCCATACATCTTATCATAGAAGCTCTTGTTTTTCTATGGCTTTTTATATCTTGTCGACTTACAATCTCATTCACACATTCCCACCATTTTTTCCTCGCTTTGTCTCTGGGTACGCTCCCATTTACTTTACCTAAATATACTTGTTTCCTCAATCGTTTTCTCTACATTCTCTATGGCCAAATCATCTCAACAAATTTCTTTCACTCTTGTCAAACAGTGTTTCCTCATCGCATTCTTTATATTGCAATTCCAAAATTCTAGTTGCTATTTCCAAATAATACAGCCACAAAATTTCAAACCTTCCCTAATAATATGGAACCAACCAAAAATTGGTAGGTATATTAATCAAAAGACTTTGGTCTCACAGAAACCGTTTTATCGAACAAAATTCCTCTACGCGGAAAAGAAATTACAAACTATTGGTTTAAATATGCACGGTACAATATTTTCTTGATCCAAGAGAATTGTTCTTGTCTCAAGAAAATGTACTTGATTACAGAAAATCTACTTCCTTTATCTAATTATAATTTCTTTAGACAAGAAAAATTTTCTTAGATGAAGAAAATATTTTATCTTGCGTATTCAAACTAATGTTTTCTTGATTCAAGGCTCATTTCTTTTCTGGGTACAGTGATTGGTCTACAAACGACAAATTAGTCAAAATGTTTCATTGTGAATTCTTGAAACCCAGGCAAAAAAAATTATAAAACAAATAAAAATTATATATAATGTGTCCCACTATTTATTATTTTTTCGCCTGGGAATATGATATTTTTCGCTTTTCAGACTTCGGATTAAAGATCTTCAATTTAAATCCCTTAAATTTTGAGACAATAAAGTGAATCATTTTTTTAATTCATTAAAGTTAAAATTTGATTTACATACATTTTCACGGTATTTATATTACATAATTAAAATAGAATAATGACGACTTTTACACATTATTGCATTGATAAATTGTTATTTTTTGTTCTTTTTCATATTTCTGCTTAAAATTTGAAAATACTCAAGGTCAAACACTTTAAAAAAAAATTGTTTAACTTTGAAAGATTCAATGTATTCAATGTATATGAGGGTGATTGCCAAAAAGGTGACCACTTTAAGTCTCAGTCACTTTCCACTTTTAGTGCACCCAATTTGTAATTGTGCAAATTGAAAACTTTTAGATTTGAAAGTCCACAAGACATTTTTCAATTGAAAACATTCACTTTTAAAGCATTTCGACTTTAAATATTTCAATCTGTAAACATAATTTTATTAATTCTTATTTTCAATTTAAATATCTTTAATTTTAATATTTCCAAATAGAAGCTGTTGAATATGAAAAGTTTATATAGAAAAGTATGACATTTGAATATACAGGATGCAATTGCAATTTTCCTTGGTAAAGATATTCATAAAATTCACGTATTTTTAACTAGGTGTAAAAAGAATTCAAACCTATTTCACATTGATGATCATTTCATAAGAAACCATAACTCAGAAATAAGATGTTGTAACAGAATTTTTATGACTTCACTTTGAATTTCAGTTACGGTAATTTTCATGATTTTTATCTAAAATTTCAGTAAGGATAACTGCATCCAATTTCAACATACAATTTTTTCAATTTCAAGTTTCGTAATTTTTAGTTCGTAACTCTAAACTTTCAATTATTTGAATGGAAAGCTCGTTTCGAAAACTTTACTTCAATTTCCATTATTAAAATGTATGTCTTAATTAAAAAGAGTGTACGAGACTTCTGAAATAAAAACCTTTCGCATGATAAAAATATTCAAAATTGAATAATTGAAGAAGTTTAAAATTTTCAAATGTTAATTTGTATGTGTTCAGGGTAGACTAGCTTAAAAGAGAAGCTTCAAAAGTTTTAAAAATGATAATTTAAAGAGAGGTATACTTCTGAAAAGGTTACCCAACTATATTAACTTGATACTTGGCTTAGAGGTTCCTGTAGCTTCTCAGTTAAAAGTCCTTTAAGGACGTTTGGCGCAGAATAATACAAATTAAGTTATTAGCATTTTTTTATTTTTTCAAATATTGTTTTTTTCAAAAAGTTCTAAAAACATAGATTTGAGATAAAAATGTTGTTCATGAAAGATGCAGAACTCATCGAATACGAATACGTAACGAATACGGAGAATACAATATTTTGTTGATATAATAAAATATTTCTTGTGTCATGAGAATGTGCAATTTTAATAGAAATTGATGAAATCTGAGTAGCCTTAACTGAAATTTCATATAATTATCTGTGATTTAAAAATGTCGGAAACTTCGGAAAATGTATAGCACTGTGTACATTAGGGTGGTTCAAAATATATTTTTTTATAGAGGGCAACAATCCCGCAAATTCAGTTCCAAATACGTAAAAAGAAATGATACGGGAAAGTTACAGGACTTCTAGGGGACTTTCCAATGAAGAATTATATTATCAATTATATGAGTTTGCCACCCGAAACACACCCTCGCGGTGCCCCTAACAGTACCCCTATAAATCCAAAAATGTCAATTCTGCGTAAAATCTACACCTATATGAGCACCTTATTCTCGCTTATTTGCCAACAATTATTATTATTGGTCTATTGAAATAATTATGAATATTTTAAAGTAATTATCAATTATGTAAACAAATTCTATTTTATTGCAACGGACTCATAACGTCTAGAAAATACGTTCATTTCGCGACTTACATAAAAAAACAAATGTTTAAACGAATCAAGTGTGTTACATTTGGTACAAATTTTTCTGGACATACCTTAAGGTCTCTTCTTTATGACACATTAATTTTTTTTGTAGAATTAGAATTTTTTATTATGAAAAAATTTGAATAAAAAGATACGTAGCCGTGAAACCGGCCTGGGGTAGTTTGGATCCTAGGTGACCTCAAAGGGTTAATAATTAAAAATCAGTTAACAAATGACTGGGCATTCTTAACTGACCGAATAATGATTATTTATGAAAAAAAACTTTCAAAAAGCGTTAATAAACCGCAATATTTCGTAAAATTCAAATTTGTCACTTATGGGGTTTCCTTTGGTGACGGCCTAAAGTACTTCACCCTCAAAATTTATCATTAATTCTTATTTTCTGACGAATTCTGAACAATATACTGAAAAACGGAACGATTTGTAACATATCATCACGTTTGAATGTTAGATTTACAAAAAGCTAACTTTTCCCATGTCATGCCACCCCTAAATATTAACCGATTTGGCTCGGAGACAATTTTTTGGGAATCGGAACAAAACTTGAAGGTGACATCAAAGAAATTCGAAAATTGAAAAATAGGAGCCACCTTGAGCATACCCCCGGGTTTATTTACGACATTTTCAATATAAAAAGAAGCATCGATTTTAATACGACAAATATGAATAAGGTGTCATAAACATCCAATGTTTCTTCTCTTTGAATGTTTAAACCGTTTCCACACTATGCCTGCTATTATTAATGGAGCGCGTTATGCACAAAGAGACCAGGGCACCTTGGTGACAGAAAAACAGAAAAGAACACTGGCGGCAAAGAATTACGACCTTACGTTATGAAGTTGTCTTGGCGCTTGGTCTCTTTATGCATAACGCGGTCCATTTGTACTTAGTTCTTGTCAGCCCAGTTTACGGATGAAAAGTGCAAAAGCTTCACGAGATATCGCAGTACAATAGGGATCAGGGTTCCGTAACAAAAGACTCGTACTTCCAGAGAGAAGCACACGAAAAATTCAAATAGACAAACCCATTAGGGGCCATGCGTAATTTACCTAACACTTTTTTGCCAATTTTTGACCCCCCCCCCCCCCCTCAATGTAACAAGACATAACATGATAATCTGGACCCCCCCCTATGTCATGTAAGATTATCAAATATTTTCAGCCATGTCTTATTAAATACAACTAAGTTACTTACTGCTTCACAGTGGGTATGGAACTTAATTACATTTTTAGAACGCCCTAAACACGTTTTTTAGACGTCGAGGTCAAAAAACTTTATTAGAATGTCCTAAAATCAAACCAAATAACGTTATGAAAACGTCCAAAGTCCAAAAAATGTTTTAGGATGAACTTTGGACGTAGAACGTTTTTTCTTGGCCATACCACGCTGAAAAACCCAGTTCTCGTCAGATCACTGAAGTTAAGCAGCGTTGGACGCGGTTAGTACTTGGATGGGTGACCATTCAAGAATACTGACATGAGTGCTGTTGGCACATCGTGGGTGTGGTGAGCCCACACTTGTAGTTATTTATAACTACAAGAAAAACCTAGAAACACTACCCGAATCGGGTAGTGTCACGCCTACCCTGAAAGGGAAATGGTTTAATGGTATATATATTAGGTCTGATATAGAACGTTTTTAGGACGTTCTAATGACGTTTCTTGACATTTGTGTCCACTGAGTTAAGACACTTAACTTAGCACCTATTTTTTCATAATTATAAGGAAACATGTGAGATATGTGACAATTATTAGAATTTACAAAAAATAAATTGAACGCTGTCATTTTTACTGTTCACAAGTGATTGATTTTCAATTGCAAATCTATGAAATTGAATAAGTTACCATTTTTAATCTTCAAACTTTAATCATTTTTAATTTTAAACCTCAGAAATGGAACTCAAGCATTCATAAATGCAGCATTTTCTATCATACATATTAAATAAAGAGTAGCAGTACAGAACTGGAACTGGATAACCAACAAAATGAGAATTTTTCAGGGGAGCGAAAAAGTATTGTGTAACACCGAAGTCACTATTCAAAGATGAAACAAAAGTCCACCCCCAATCAGAAGTATTTCTGAATGTAGGCTAAGAAATTTTCATTGAAAAATGTTATCCAGGTTCAAGAAAATGTACGTGGAAGTTGTCAATTTCAAAGTAACATTAACCTAAAATTCGAGCAGGCTCATTCGTAGATTAACGCAAAAAATTCAATTTTCAGTTCAAATAAAAAATAAAAACATACTCCTGAGATATGGGGATGATGAAGAAGAAAAAAATTTTGAATGCAAAAAAATTAATAAAATAAAAAAATAGTAAGAGTTGAAGTTCGCAATATTATAGCATGGCATACATTTTTGGCTAAAAATCCGAAAAAAATAAAATAAATATATGTATATATATAATTTTTTTTCATTTAATTATAATAATTTCAAGACATATAAATGCTAAAATGTTGGAAAAATTATTACTGCGTTCAAATTTTAACTAAAATCTTATTAAAAATTGTTTAACAAATTATTGTATCAAGAAATGAGATTCCGAAAAAATCCTTCCACCACTATGTGTATTTCATTTTTTAAGAGTTTCATATACAGTAAACCTATTTTCGATGAAAATGTTGGTTATCTAGTCCTGTACTGCGACTCTTCAAATATTGAAGAGTCTTAAATTACAAATCTGAATAATATTGAAGAATTTTCCATTGTTAATCTTCATAATTGAAATGCATATTCCAAAAATACGTTCAAAATTACATAATTTTAAACAATAAACATTCAAAATTAATTAAGCTTCAATTCTAAATCTTGAAACTGGAATAATTCTAAATTGCGAATCGTTAAATTTGAAGAATTTTCAATTCTAAAGTAGAAAAGTGAATAATTTTCAATTCTATATTTGCAAAATTCAAAAACTTTCAATTGTTGCTCTTCAAAATTGCAGAACTTTGAATTATAAATTAAAAATTATGCAAGTTTTAAGCTTTGCAATGCATAATTCTGTAATTTTGATAAAATTAAAAAAACTATTGAATTTTAATCTTCAAAATCATCCAAAGTTGAGAATTTTAAATCATCAAAATTGAACTAATAAAAAAACAATTAAAATTACATTTATATAAATGTAGCGAATTTGCTAAAATTTCATAAAAATAATTTTTTAAATTAAATAATAATAATAATTTTTATTTAAAGAAGCGCTTTGATTGGAGCAAAAAAACACCAAGCAAATTTCTTTGCATCAAAGAATCTGTTTTCTAAGTGTATGTCTTTTAAGAACATCCTATTACAATATAAAATCCCAAATCAACTTAAATTTATAATTTATAATGATATTTCATAGTATTTAAATTTAAGAATATATTTTAATTTAATAATTAGGCAATCAAAATAAGAAACATGTGATAAGCGCGCTATTTTCTCCAGTTTTTTTAATTACTAGTACACATAGAACTTGCGTGCAGAATTTTATCTACAAGTTATTTCAGTCAATAGTGCTATTCACTATAATAACTTTATATTTTTAACAACAATTTAGAAGATTCAAATTCTTTACTAAAGGTTTTAGATATTTTTACCTCCTGTTTAATCTGTCGTCAAATTTAGAAAAGTAGATGACTAAATCTAAGGGTGTATTTAGTAAATAGTGCAAAGCCCGATAAACTTAAAAAATGTTGAATAATTTTGAGGGCAGTAGTAATTTCTAAAATAATTGTAAAAAATTATATATTAGATAAATGATGTGTAATAATTGTTATACTATAATTTTGGATGCGCATGGATTTTCTATAGGGTATTAACTGTTACGTAATTTATGGATGGCCCCTCAACTGTGAGGTTTTTTATTTAAATATTTGCAATACAAATATTTAGGTACGCCGTTGATACCGAATAATATCGGAAAGTAAAGAAACTGAAAGAAAAAAAACTCATTGTTTAGTGAAACTTTAAGAGAGTCCAAGGATATAAAATATCCAGCTAATGATTGATTTCATTGCTCATTGAATAAAACTATTTTAAAAACCTAATTTGTAAAATGTTATAGTGAAATCAGGGGTAAAGGTTACCCGGAAGATTAAGTGGGGCATTCTAGTTTTTAAGTCCTGCAGGTCTCGACATTGACAAATGGATTTGAGCAAGGATTGATAAATTGTCGATCAACTCATACGTTCTCGTATGCAAAGTAGGGCTCGTTAAAGGAATTTTTTTACTCTGAATAAACGCCCCCAAGTAGTTCTTCATAATCTCTAAAATATATTCGGAAAGTGAAAATCTCTTTTCCCTTTGACTAAATAGAGTCCAATTTCTATACGATCAATCCCTAATAAAAAAAAAATAAATAAAAGATAACGTAATACAAAAAGAGTCTTTAAACCTTAGTATATTAATTAATAATCGATAATTTATAAATAAATTGAAGAATAAATTTAAATCTCTGTTAATTCTTCAAGACGATTCGTACTATTGTAAATACTTAAAGAAATTCTAAATACAGAGAGAGAGAGAGGAATCACAAATAGTCTTATTTCTACATTGTCTTTAAGAAACCGATGTTCAATGAAAAGTTAATAATACTGCCAGTTTTATTAGCGTCCTTCAATGAATATGAGTTATACAATCTTCGCATTTGTGCCACTCTTCAAATAGTGAGAGGAACTATTAAATGAAGCCTTCATAAGGATTTAAAGAGATCTTTACATCGACTTCTGAGTTACCTTTACTAATTTACTTAAAATATTATTTACTTTGTGAGTATTGACAATTAACGCATAGCCAGGCCGAGGGGGGGGGGTATTTAAAAAGATCATATATGTAGAAACCATTCATAAAAAATCATTATGCAGAAAAAGGTTATAAAATAATCAGCATTATAATAAAAAGTGTACAAATTTTGAAGGAATTAATGTGAAAAGTAGACAAACTACAGAGGAATGATAAAATCCCTTAAATCTGGTGAAATTAATTAAAATCTTTTGAAATATTCGGAAATCATATAAAATTCTTATACACTTCTTAGAATGTTTAAAATCTCATGAAATTCATTAAAATACATTGAAATCTTGGAAAATCGTACAAATCCATTAGAATACGTACAAATAATTTGAAATCCCTAAAATTAATCTCTTAATTAATCCCTTAATTAACTGATTCATTAAAGTTCTGTAAAAAAAACCCGTTCAAATCCCTATAAATCTTTGAAATCCTTGAAGATTCAATCAAGTCCTTTAAATCTTTTGAAATTCCTTGAAATACCTTTAAATTCCTTTAACATTTCATTTTATTCAATTTTTTTTCCAAAATTCTCTAGAAAATCCTTAAAATCGACCTATAAATCTTTGAAAATCCTAGAAAATTCTTTGAAATCCCTTGAATTTTTTTAAATCTCTTGAAATTCTTTAGGATCTGTTAAATTAGATGGAAATACTTAAAAATCCCGTAAATCCTACGAAATATGAGGAAGTTCTATAAAATCCCTTAAATTTTGTGAACTTCTTTGAAATCCCTTAAAATCTTTGGAAATGCTAGAAAATTCTTCGGCGTTCCTTAAATTTTTTTAAATCTCTTGAAATTCTTTTTAATCTTTTAAAATAACTTTAAAACTTTGAAATCCTTTGAAATTTTATAAGCTCATTCACATCCACTGAAATGATTGAAATACGCACAAATCCCTTGAAATTCATTTTATGTTATGCCCTGAAGTTCTCTAGAAATTTGTTGATATCCCTTCAAGTACATTGAAATATTTTGAAATCGCACAAATTCATTAAATTACGTAGAAATCCCCTTGAATTAATCCCTTTAATTAACTGATGCATTAAACTTCTGTAAAAACCCCCTTTCAAATCCCTGAAAATCTTTTAATTCTACAAAACTATTTGAAATCCCTTAACGTTTTCTAAATCTCTTGAAATTGTTTGGGATCTGTTAAAATAATTTAAAATCCCCTAAACCTTGTGAAATGCTTTAAAATCTTGGGAAATTCTACAAAATTCTTAAACATTCCTTGCAATTTTCGAAATCTCTTGAAATTCTATGGAATCTGTAAAAATAGCTTATAACGTCTTTAAATTCCTTAAATCTTATGAAATTCTCTTAAATACCTTGAAACCTTTGAAAATGCTACAAAATTCTTTTAAAAAAACTTAAAGTCTTTGAAATTCTTTGAAATTTTGAAGGTTCTTTCATATTCCTTGAAATTGTTGAAATCCGCAGAAATTCCTTGAAATATTTTGAAATCCTACGTTAAGTAAATAAATAAATCATTTTTTTCACTTTATCTATTTTTTTGCATTAATTCTTTGAAAATATCCTAACATTATTTATTTCCATACTGAGTTTCTTATGATTTTTCTAAACGCGAAAAAAAAATGATAAGAAATTCATTATAGGAAAATCATAGGTCTATACTGAATTTCCTATAATATTTTTTCATAAGGGTATAACGGCCATAATAGCGAGTTTTGAACCCTTTGAACAGTTTTCAAGTTCTGAGGAAACTGTTTAACTGAAAAAAAATGTAAAGCGCATAGCTTTATTTAAAACACATATTTAGGAATTTAAATTAATTGAACTGTCAGCAAAAATACGAAATTGCTCAGATAGAATTTATATATAAAAGTTTGGAAAGTTCCAAAATAAAATTTGAGGGTTACCCAGAAGTAGGCAAAGTTATAAAAGGGGTAATAATCGAATTGTACTCACGGGTCATTGGTTTTGGGTAGAAGGGTGCCGAGCTCCTTGATCCTGTCATTAATGTTGAACCGTCTCCGTCGTTCAACTGAAAACGGAAATTGTGCTCGTCAATCATTGCAGTCGCTAGATAAGTAATTCGTTCAGCGCTAACTTTGATCTAATCAAAATCTAATCGCCACTTCCGCGTTCTTTCAGAAGTCTTTACTAACGAGGATATTATTTTATTACCTGCACCTTGAAATTTCAAGTGAATTATTCAAATATCTTCAGAAGGTTCCAACTTAATCGCTACTCTCTAATATCAAAATTGATCGCTTCAATGAATGAACTATCTTAATTTAAAAAAAATAGCTTTAAAATACTGAAATAAATATAGAATTAAATAGTATAATATCAAGATTGCTACACAATACGGTACCCAATCAAAAACATTTATTTTTCAAACGCTACTTCCTGAATTTCTGTGGTGTAACGATATGTCTCGAAAAGTTTTTAATTATTGTTGTTGAAAACCATAGCTGTGATTATAAATCTTTTTCTCTTTCACTTCCACTTCCACTGTTTTGAAATTCACGTCGGCTGTATTTTTTTGGAAATTTTAATTATCGAACAATTTGAAGAAAAAAAAACTAGCGTGAAGTTCCAAAAAGTTTTTCGACAGAAATTGAAAGTTTTATTAAAAAACCATAAGACTTTAAAGAAGATTAATAATTTTGTAACAATGATATGTTACAGTGGCGTTTTAAATTGAAAATTGGTATTTTCAAACAAAAATAATTAAAATTTGAACTTGATTTATAATCTTTCACCAATTTTGGATTATGTTAGTGTTTCACGTTGGAAATTGGTATTTTTAATATAAAAAATTATATTCAAAAAAATATTCACAACTTTTTAACAATTTCAGGTTATGTTTGTGATTTACACCCGAAATTGATATTTTTGATAAACGAAACACTAGAAAACATAAAATTCCAATTTACACCTTGCGCCAGAAAAAAATTAATAACCTTTTTCTAAACAAACATTTTCAAACTCTGATCACTCTATCAGTACAAATTCCAAAATTTCATTAAAAAATTTGAAAATTAACGAACTGAGCATGAAATGAAGTGAAAAATCCATTTTTTTACTTTAATTTAAAAACTAAAAAGGCTTTAACTATTTTTCTTAGTAAAAAATGCACAATAAAATTTAACATCCAGATATATCCTTTGAAAATGAAAATTTGAACAATTTGTTTAAGAGCCACAAGGGGACTTCGTTTTTTCCATAAAAACTTTGTTGTCCCCTTATTGCATTCGGGCCCTTAATTGAGGGCCCGGATCAAAGAACCGGTTACAATTTTCTGGCACTCAGAGTGGTGAGAATTTAGGCGATATTCAAACCCCCTTTCGCCTTCCCCCCCAATCTAGGGGCCAGAAAGTGAAAACGGGTTCTTTGATCCGGTCCCTCAATTCCAAAAAAAAAAATGTAAACATAACGTGAAAATCTTCAAAAATAAAAGAAATTGTGCAATTATACTTAAATGTACAGTTAGAGTATTCCCGAAACAGTTTCAGTATATCTGGGAGATGCATTTAGCTGGGGATTTCATTATTCCGTTCATGTATCT
Source organism: Andricus curvator (assembly GCA_932195095.1). Classification (NCBI taxonomy): domain Eukaryota; kingdom Metazoa; phylum Arthropoda; class Insecta; order Hymenoptera; family Cynipidae; genus Andricus; species Andricus curvator. Next base: position 929,243 of record CAKNYM010053195.1, on the reverse strand, counting down.
CACAAGTGCTAAGCGTCGAGCCTCTTCGTACAGGCACATTTCCTATAGCAACTCGTTATCAACACAAGCACGCGTCGCAGACGTGAATCTTCTTAAGACGTAAGCCAAATACACATAACAAGGTGACGATAACGAATGAGAATACGCAAAAGAGAATTTTAAACCAACAGGTGTTAATCCGGCGATTTTATTAACGGGAAAGTAGACGAGGCTGTGTCAATTTTGTCAGACTGCTCCTAAATCGCACCTTATACTATTTTAGGCTTTAAGTCAAACTCAAACTAAAACAAAATCAATAACCCTTAGGAACCCCGCAATTTAGTATTCTTCATATAATCAATTTTAATATAAATTATAAATTGAACATTTAATTTGAATTTTGAATGCTTCCGAATAAATGATTTTTCTTCTTGAATTTTGAGTGGCTTCAATTCAAAATCATGGGAAGGATCAAGCAGCCAGACTCTTATTTTATATTCCTCTTAAAAACTTTTTCAAATATATTCTCAGGGTGACCATAGGCCAGGGAAAACCTGGAAATTAAAAAAAAAGTCAGGAAATTTTATTACAGTCAGAAAAATGTTTGTTTGTATCAAGCAACAATATTTTTTTGAATTAATGTCATTGAAAGAAACTAATTTTTTGCTTCAATTAAACAAAAGTTTATTTAATTTTGAGAAATGGAAAATATTTACCTTATTGATTTAAAGAAATAATTTTTTCAGTACAATTTGTTTGATTTAAACAAAAAATCAGCTTTTATTAAACATTTGTTTAAAACCTGTCTATTTGAATTCATAAAAATATTTATTTGATTCAAACAAAAAATACAATGCACAGAAGTGCTACAAAGTGCGGCAAGGCATGCTGCGGCGCTGCCGGCAGGGGTGGTTCCCTGCGGTGCTAACCTAAAATCTAAATTGATTAATCCTTTGATTGTTTTGATAGCGTTGATATTTTTGTCAGTGTGGTGTGACACTAACGGTTCTGATTTACTGAAAAACTACAGATTCATTGAAAAATGGACTTGATAAGTCTGGTGTCGGAACTACTTGAATCTTGGGGCTTTACCTGGGATATAATTGCAGATTTTCTATTAAATTCTGCCAGGTTCTGCGTATAATTATATCATTTTCCAGTTTTTCATGAAACACGTATTTTGTATAATCTCCGTTCTTTATAAAGATGATTTATTTATGAAATCGATAATATATTTTATATCGATTGTAATTATCGGATAAGTTTTAAAAAAATATTTATTTCACTTAAACAAAATCTATAATTAATTTTTTTAAAACATAATAAATATAAACAAAAACTTTACTTAATTCAAACCGAAGATTTATTTAAACTAAAAACTATATCAAAGAAATAATTTTTATTTGATTCAATCAAACATTTTTCTCAGTGTAGTCAGGGAAAATCAGGGAAGAGACAGGGATTTTGAAAAAAGAGTTTGCAAAAACTCAAGTAATTTCCATAAGAGGCACTTCAAATAACTGTCAGATAAATCTATTTGAAATTTTTATATTATAATTTAAAATTGTTTTATTCCGTTTATAAAAAATTCTATATTAGAAATATTACGAGAATAAAATTCTCGTTGTGGAATATTAATGGTCAGGAAAAATGACAAATTGGTCTGGGAAAAGTTTGGGATTTTCGAAAATCAAGTTTTGCGGCTACCCTGATGTAATACTCATGTTAGTAATTTTTTCTTTGTATTTAATATATCTATATGTCTTTATTTTATTGCAGTTGCTTCTTCCTGATAATTATACTTTTAGTTAAAAATTATATTATTTAGTTGAAAATTCAACTTAAATCGTTCTTTGTTGAAAATTCGTCTCTTTGGTTTAAAAATACAACCGTTTGGTTGGAAATTAATCTTCCTTGGTTGAGGATTCAACTATCTTATTGAAAATTCGTTTTTTATGATCGAATTAAACTGTTTTTGATTTAAAATAAAAATATTTTTTGGTTGAAATATCTACTTTTATATTATTTGTTGAGGATTCATCATTTTTGTTGAAAATTCACCGTTTTGTAGACAATTTATCTTTTTCGTTAACAGTTGAACTATGTACTTTGATAAAAATTAATTTTTTTTGGTTGCGAATTCATCTTTTTCGTTGAATATTCGTCTGCATGGTGGAAAATTTGACTAGCTGAAAATTCTTTTTCTTTAACTGAAAATTAATTTCTTTTTATTGAAAATATAACTGTTTTATCTTTGCTTGAAAATTTATCTTTTTTAGATGAAAATGCAAATTTTTTCTCAAATTCAACTATTTGGTTAAAAATTCAACTACTTTGCTAAAAATGAATTATTTTGTTAAAAATTCAACTCTTTCGTTGAAAATTTAACTATTTCGTTGGCAATTCGTCTTATAGTTTTGTTAAAATATCAACTATTAGATATTTCGTTGCGAATTCGTCTTTTTGTTGAAAATTCAATTTTTCGGATTAAAAATTCCTCTTTTTGGCTTGAAAATTTAACTGTTTGGTTGAAGATGGAATTGTTTTTGGTTGAAGTTCAATACTTTTTTCTCAATTAAAAATTATACCATTTGGTTGAAAGACCAACTATTTGGATAAAAGTTAGTTTCTTATTTCACATTAAAGTTCAACTATTTGGTTTTAAATGTAACCGGTTTGTGAAAATTAATTTTTGTTGTTAAAAATTGAACTTTTTGATCAAAAATACGTCTTTCTTGATTGAAAATGAACTTCTTTGTTGAATATGGATCTTTTCGGGTTTAAAAGCCAACTGTTTTCTAAAACATTCGATCTTTTTATAAGGCGAATATTTTATTGAAAATTCAAGTATTTTGGTGAAAAGTCATATGGTTTGTTGCAAATTCAACAGTTGTATTGAACATTCGTCTATTTGGACAGAAAATTCGTCCTATTAGATGAAAAATTCATATTTTTTGTTGTTGAAAATTAAACTTTCTTCTAAATAATTCAATTATTTGGTTGGAAATGCAATTGTTTTTTGTTAAAGTTCAATCTTTTTTTATTTGAAAATTTGACCATTTGGTTTAAAATTCATCTTTGCAGGTTGAAAATTCAACAGTGTGGTTAAAAATATGCAACTATTCTGTTGAAAATGTAACTATTTTGTTAAAAAGTAATCTTTTTTGGTTGGAATAAATAAATAAATTGAAAAATTTTTTATTTTTATTTTAAATCATTTTATTCCATTCATAAAAGATGCAATGTTAAAAATGTTACAATCCCGTGTGGAAAAATTTCGTGGCGCTCTACTGTTTCTGTCCAGCCCGCCTTGAATCGACATTGGTGCGCCACAGGCTGGCTGTCCAGTGGCTAGACTGGGCTGTAACGCTCAGATCGACTAGTTTCTAGACAGATCGGCTATTTTGATAAAAAATAATTAATAATAAAATAATATAATTATTTTTTATGCCATCAAAGTCCAATATATAGATTTTGCAGTTAATTAAAAATATAAAAAAAGTTTTTGTACACAAAAAAAATGAAGAAATGAGTTTCCGCAAATCTCTTGTACATACGCCGGGTGTCGAACTTCTGAAGTAACTTCCTATTATATTGTTGTAACTTTGTCCCGTCGCCTTAACACCTCGGCCATCTAAAAGTTAAATTTTTTTTCTTTTTTGTCGGACATGAATTTCGATGCATTATATCCTAATATTTATTTCAATAAAACATGAACAATTTTTAAACATTAAAAGTGCTTTATTTGTGAATAAATCATTGAAAAAAATAAAGTTTGTATGATGTTACTTGCGATTAGGCTACGAAATAATGATTGTTTATTATTTCAAATAATTAATACGTTAGGCTTAATTATCATTTACGGAATCAATAAATAATTAAAATAATAAATAATAATAAATATATAATAAATAAATAAAATAAATAAATAATAAATATCCTTAGCCATACCACGCTGAAAACCCCAGTTCTCGTCAGATCACTGTAGTTAAGCAGCGTTGGACGCGGTTAGTACTTGGATGGGTGACCATTCAAGAATACTGAGTGCTGTTGGCACATCGTGGGTGTGGTGAGCCCACACTTGTAGTTATTTATAACTACAAGAAAACTATCCACCTAGAAACACTACCCGAATCGGGTAGTGTCACGCCTACCCTGAAAGGGAAATGGCTTAATGGTATACAAAATAAATCTTTTATAATATTTGATTTTCTGGAATGTCATAAATATTATAGCATTATACATATTATAATTATTATAAATTCAATATAAATTCATTATAACTTCACTATATAATTCAATTGAAACAAAATATTTTTAAACATTCTTCAAAAAATCGTTCTTGAAACTGCAGTTCTTGTATTAAGATTTCCATCACCTTCAACAATTATTGTTTACTATCTTAAATATGTGATGGTCTACAATTAATTATTTCTTGAGTTTTTGTACAATTGTGTATTTTAATTTCCCAAATATTTTTTCAAAAATGATTATTTTCTGAATTCACCTCTGTAATTTTTGTTTAAGTTCAAACCGTGATTCTATCTAGAAACTATCTAAAATCTGGACAATCTTTATATATTCAAATTCGTAACGAACTCCTATATAGCGCCAAGAATGGGACTAGACAGCAGAAAGGTTTGTATCAAACACGTAGTAAAACTAGAAAGCGCCAGTGTAGCGCCAGGCTAGTATTGCGTGAATAGACAGACTTGAGAAAAACTGTACTGGCTTTAGCATGATTCAAGACTGCCACGAAATTTTTCCACACGGGATGTTGAAAATGTAACTATTTTGTTAAAAAGTAATCTTTTTTGGTTGGAATAAATAAATAAATTGGAAATTTTTTAATTTTAATTTTAAATTATTTGATTCCATTTATAGAAGATTCTATGTGATTTTGGATATTAAAGATACGGTAAACCATGAATTTTATTATCTTTATCCTGTGAAATCTCACGTTTAACATTATCTCTAAAATGCGAGTAAATATCAGCAAGATCTTCATGTTGTAATTCTAGAAAACCGATTGATCGATCATTCACACAGAGAGACTAAAGATTAGATTTTAATCTATCAGTGAACTATCAATTTCCTCTCTATACCATTCGCCACTAAATTATTCGTAATGATGAATAATTTGAGAGATTCCAATATTAATGGTCGATCAAACGGACAATCTGATAAAGGAAGCTAATCAGATTATGGTAACATCTATTTTTGGATTCGAAAAAAGGCTGTAGAAGCTTTTCGAAGATACTTCAGGGTGGCCGCAAAACTTCATTTTCAAAATTCCTTGACTTTTCTTTGATTTTTGCCGGAACAATTTTTTATTTTCCTTTAAGATTAATGTTGAAATACAAGCATTTTTTCTTGTAACATTTTTAACATAGAATCTTTTATAAATGGAATAACATAATTCAAGATTAAAATTTTAACATTTCAAATTTACTTATTCATTTTAATCAAAAGGATTACTTTTCTACGAAAACTTATGAATTTTTAATTCAAAAGGACGAATTTTCGAAAAAAAAGTTAATTTTTTGACAGAAAAGTAAATCTTTAAATCAAAAGAGACGAATTTTTAACAAAATATTTGAACTTTTAACCAAATTGTTGAAATTTTAACCTACAAAGATGAATTTTCAACCAAATAGTTGAACTTCTAAACAACAAATATTTTCAACCAAAAAGTTCAATTACCAACAAAAAAAGACTAATTTTTTTCAAGACAGTTGAATTTTAAACCCAAAATGTGAAATTTTCGAACAATTTTTTAATTTTCTACAAAAATATTAATTGTCCACAAAAAATGCAATAGTTGATATTTCAACCAAAAATATTGAATTTCTACCAAAAGAAATGAATTTACAAATCAAAAAGAAGAATATTTAATCAAGAAGATAATTTTCTATCCTAAAAGACAAGTTTTCAACAAAAAACATTAATCATCAAGCAAGCAGATAAATTTACAACTAAAAAAGATAATTTTCCAATCAAAAATGAACAAGGTTAATTTTCAGTACAAAAAGTAATTTTATCAAAATAATGAATTTTCAAATAAAATTATAAATTTTCCAGCGAAAAAGACTTATTTTCAACAAATAAAGAATTTTCAATCAAGAAATTGGAAATAAAATTGGCTTGAATGTTCAACAATTATTGTTGAACATTCAAGCCAAAATACGAATTTTCCGCAAAGTAGTTCACTGTTGAAAATGATATTAAATTTAATATAGCCTTGTGTATTAAAATTAATATATTAAGCATATGAAATCGCCATTAAAAGCGTTTATATTAAATTTAATACACATGTTTATTAAATTCACTTCACCAATGCATGTTACATTTCAGTAGCGGTAGTGCATATTTGCTTAACACACATGTATATTAAATCTCATACAGATTTTTCTAACAGTGTTGAATTTTCAAACTGAAAATATGACTTTTCAACAAAACATTTAATTTTCAACCAAACAGTTGCATTTTTAACCAAAAAAGAGGAAATTTTAAATCAAGAAGATCAGTTTTCTACCAATAAAGAAAAATTTTCAACCAAAAAGATGTACATTCAACCAAAAAAATAAAAATTTTAAAAATTAGTTCTATTTTTACCCTAGCAGTTAAACTTTAAACCAAAGAGATGAATTGTCAACTATAATAATGAATCTTCAACTAAACTAGTTAAATTTTCAGTTAAGGAAATTATTTTTCAACAACCAAAAAATCAAATTTTCAACGAAAATGATCAATATTCTGTCAGAAATTATTTTTCAGCCAAGTGATTAAGCTTTCAGTTTAGCAAGTGATTAGGCTTTAGCAAAAAAAGATCAACATTTTTAGCCAATGAAGATTTCAGATTTTTCAACACCAAAATATGAATTTTCGACAAAAAGCTAATTGTCTACCAATATAGTTGAATTTTCAACACCAAAAGTCGCGATTTCAACAAAACAGTTTAATTTTCAATCAGAAAGAAAGAATTTTTAACAAAATGGTTGAATTTCCAACCGAATAAAAAATTTTTTAACTAAAAATATAACCATCAGGAGGAAGCAACTGCAACAAAATAAACAGAAATACAAGGCAAATACATTACTAACAGACATATTATATCGGGCTGGCCGCAATACGGCATTTTCCAAATATCCTAATTTTTCCCTGACCAATCTTTCATTTTGCGTTCTTGCTCCTTTAAATGAAAATTTTAAATTTTCAAATTGATTATCCTTCGCAGTTATTTAAAGTGCTCCCTGACTAATAAAATTCCCCGATTTCCAGGTTTTTTCTGAAGTGAATATTCACATTTTAAGCCTTTCCGATCAGTTGTCAAAGGACTTTATGTATAAATTCATAAAACAATAATCCAAAACTGTTATTCATAAACATGTTTTCACGTATACAATGATAATTTTCAATATATTATACAAATTGTATGAGCTCCAAACTGTGTTGTATTTAACATTCAACCATGACACTCATTGCCACCAACTATCATAGACAAAAAAAAATACGAATAATTTCATTTTGTTATAATGTTAAGGCATGAACTTGCTTATATTTATTATAAAATTGTTTGACTCATAGCACTTACTAGTTTGTGCTCGCAACCTAAAAGCTGAAAAATTACTTTGATACCCAAGCCTAACCTGGTAACAATTTATTCAAAATCTATTCACCATGTACCGAATGACACCTTTCATAAAAACACATAAAATATATTTTCGATGAAAATTAAGAGAATTTGTCATTAGACAGTTTTAAAACAAAGAATTCGAAGAATCGAAGAAACTAGTAAGAGAATAGTGAAAGCATTCCTAAAAAATGATAATCTGTCAGCGGACCAAATTTTGATCGCAATCTCAAAAACACATTTTGTAGTTTTTAATTTCAAAAATAGCAAGTAAGAAGGTCAAAAGGCTAGTTATAAAACTCGTTTTTAATATTGCTACTCATAAAAAAATGCTACAGAACTTTTCCTTTAAAACCTACTTACTTTTTCCCATTATTCATTTCGTACTGGTATCCACCTCGTAATAATTTGCCATATAACATTTCTACAAGAAAATGTTATTTTATGCAAATTATCAAGAACTGAAATTTTGCGTGACCTAGAATACATAAGATTCTTCTTGGAGCTTTTCACAGTGGTTCTCGCACTCTACTTCCTCTCTCGTTGACAACTAACCCAATGAGGTACCAGGTCCGTACGTGATTTAAGCTTTACTTGAAATGCACATCCTTCTCGTAAAACGAACGACAAATTTACCTCCTGGTCTCGACAGAATCACAGTTGCGAAAACGAACGGATTTGGGAGTGACTTTCTCTCGGATTGCTACATCGGCTTGTTTTGAATTTAGATCAGATGCTGAAGGGACAATGTTTTATGTCAGAAAGCTGTCCTGACTTATTCAGAGAATTTCATTTCCTTGCCTGTCTCGGTTAAAAACGAAATTTTATTATACTTCGCATACACTCGACGCATTTGCACAATTAACAAGCTTGTGTTGATTGAACAATAAAATGTTTAATTTGGCAACCTGTGTTATTTAATTCATTTAAATATCCATTCAAAAGCCTTTTCCAAGGCTTCTATTACGCTCGACATATCAAATTGATTTAACACACGATACTGGCTTACCGTTCTGTTAAATCTACAGCTCATTCGGTCGCGTCAAAAATATTATGATTATGATGTTACAGAATCACTGCTGTGTAATATCAGAATCAAGAACACTGTTAATCTGCATTATACCAACGCATCATCCATAAGGAAAAAATCTGCTTAAAATTATAATTTTCAATGCATAAAACCAAAAAGACATGTCCCATCAAAAAACGGCATTTCAGATGGATAAAACCATGACCGTTGGTCAAGGAATGCTGATTAAGGAACTCATTCTTTCTTTTACGACCCAAAAAATTATGCCAATACTCGATTTGATCCATTCATTTTTTCTAGAGTTATCGTGTTTACGGACATACAGATAGACAGACAGACGCCACACTATGGGCGGTTTTGATAAATTTTGTCTCAAAATCGTAGAACTTTTGATAGGAATGACCTAATTTTTACAATTGTGATCCGCCGTATTGTATTCGCCATTTTGAATTTTAAAATTTTGAGTTCGAATTTGAAATTAATGACCCGAAAAACCTCCGCGGAACATTTTTTAGTCAAATCGGTTTAATTTTTACAATTTCGATCCGCCATTTTGAGTTTTGATATTTTTTATTTAGATCTGAAATCGCAGCGACCCCAGAAGCCCTCAAATACTCGGAATGACGAAATTTGCTTTAATTGAAATAATGCGTTCCTTTGAGGATTAAAATAGCAACTTCCATCGTCTTCTTCTTTTAGAATCATCAGGCTCTGCAATAATTTACTGACCGGATTTGGAATCAGCTTGCAAAAATCTATGAAAAACGTGGGTGGAACATCGAATATATTGTCTATATATTATCTATATATTATCTATATTATCTATTATTCGATAAACGAAATTTTTTACAAAAATTGCTGACTTCAACATAGACTTTCAAGGTCAAAACATATTTTTTTACACTTTCTCTATATTTTTCCTATATTTCCTAAGGATTTATCGTGAATTAAAAAACAAAATTCATCCCTCTAGGTAATTCCTAGCAAAGTTCTATGATTTTGAGACAATTTTTATCAAAACCGCCCATGGTGCGCCATCGACAAAAATTGATTTTCGGCTTCAGGGATCTCAAAACGTGGGGATCCGTTGAAAGAGTGAGGTGTGAAATTTCGGAAAATACTGATACTTTCTCAATTATAAATTGAGAGAATGTAAAAATCGCATAATTCCTTCGAAAGTTAACGTATTTACAGACGACGACAGATAACGAAGTAAAATAAATTTTTTCCCAATCAGTGAGTACAAAAACGTCGAGATTAGATGAAATCCACTTGAGTCAATTTTGACATAAAACCAATACCTCCTGCTTGATAATAATTTTAAAAAATTAACATTGAATCAGTAAAATATTGGTAAATATGTACCACTGGACCGCTCGGTTATCCCAACAAGTAATCCACTTCTAACCCGGAATAATTCAAGTAATTCGGGGAAATCCCAGTATTCTGAAGTAATCAACTTGTATACCATTACCATTAAGCCATTTCCCTTTCGGGGTAGGCGTGACACTACCCGATTCGGGTAGTGTTTCTAGGTTGATAACTTGTAGTAAATAACTACAAGTGTGGGCTCACCACACCCACGATGTGCCAACAGCACTCAGTTTTCTCGAATGGTCACCCATCCAAGTGCTAACCGCGCCCAACGCTGCTTAACTTCAGTGATCTGACGAGAACTGGTTTTTTCAGCGTGGTATGGCTGTTGGTTGTAAGGAAGAGTAATCCAGTAATATACTTGTCCAGTAATATACTTGTAATCCGGTTAATCCACTCGTAATCCACTTATAATCCGGCATAATCCCGTTCTAATTCGGAGTGTTCTACTTGTAATTCAGCGTAATTCAGAGTAATCAAATGATTCGGAGTAATTCTGATAATCGAAGTAATCCACATATAATCCAGGACAATCCACTTGTAATCCAGATAATTTGAAGTAATTTAGGTAATCCAAGTAATTATCTAGTAATCCAGAGGAATACAAGTATTTCGGAGTAATTTACATAGGTAATCCTATTAGATTTCAACTAATTTTTTTTTTTTTGAAAATTAATTTTCTTAACTAATAATTTCATTTTTAATTGAAAATGTATGTATTTTGTTGAAAATTTGTCTTTTTCGATAGTAAATTAATCTTCTTCGTTGACAATTCATATTTTTGTTAAAAAAATAAACTATTTGTTGAAAAATTAATCTACCCTATAGAAATTCAACAATTTTATTCAAAAGTAATTTTTTTGAATGAAAATTTCGGTTTTTGAGTTCAAAATTCTACTACTTTGGTAGACAATTCATTTCTTTGAATGAAAATTGAACTATTTGGTTACAAAATTATGTATTTTGTTATAAATTCGTCCTTTTTAGTAGAAAGTTAATGTTCTTACTTCAAAATTCATCTTTCCGGTTGAAAATTGCACTTCTTTGGTGAAAAATTTAACTATTCTGTTGAAAATTCGTTTTTTTTTTATTGAAAATAATTGAGCAGTTTACTTTAAATAGGGCATATATCCACTTTTGTTTTTTGTTGGAAAATCGAGAAAAACGTTTTACAGCATTTATAAAAAGAATTGGTTTTTCTGGGTTACTACATTATTTTGATCCTAGATCATGTACCAAATTACCAGAAGTTTGGATTCTCATTATCTCATTATCCAGAGACTGGATGCATGCTCTTTTGGTGGCAAAGCAAATGTTTAACTCGCTTTTAATATCGGATAGAAAGCTTTCTTGGAGGAAACTAATACACAGGTTGATAGGGCTCATCCTAAAGATACGATCAACGCAAAAAAAAAGAAAATTTTAAAAAGTGGATATATGTCCCTTTGAAAGTAAACTCCTCAAATCTTCTCCCAGAAAAATAAGTTTTTAACAAAATAGTTCAACTTTTATCCAAGTAGTTGATTTTTCAATTAAAAAAGATCTATTTTTATCACAATAATTCAACTTTCAATGAAAGAGATGAATTTTCAACTGGAATATTTAAATTTACAGTTAAAAAATAATTTTCAACAAAAACAACGAAAGAAATGAATTTTCAACTCAGATCACAGTGCGCATGCCCGAATGGCCATAATGTGCTGATTAGAAACGTCTGAGCTGGGCAATAAAGGTGCAGTTACCGCAGTCAAAACTCGAGGCGCTTTGTACAGCATGACCGGTCTCATTATTACTCCGTGCAGTGTATTTTCGGGTGGAGTTCCGAATAGCGTAAACCGCTGATTTTTTTGAGGCTCCGTATACTTATGTATTTTGACGCGCTGATTACGAAAATGATAGTGAAAATGTGCGGAAATTTGATTTTCACGGTGAAACCATGAAAAAACCATAAAAATCATGGTTTTTTGCGATTATCTCAGCTAATATGCAAAATAAAAAAAATGTTTCAAACAAAAGTTGTAGACATCATTGAAATACACATTTTTTGTTTAAAAGATTTTTTTCTGCGAGTGATAGTTTTCGAGGAAATGAACGATATAAGGATTACAATCGTATCTCCATTGGTTTCGGTTTGGTACCTACTTACGCTCTTCACCACGGAAAGGTTGGAGAATTTTGAAGAGCATATTTTTTTTCTATTTTTCATGTTTTTTATTTTTTTTGTTTGGTTGTGGGGGCGGGAAGACACCCCTGTGACAGGTCACAAAAATAACTTATGTGACACACGACCCCCTTTCCCAGGTGTTTTGGGTGCGGGAAGGCACCCCTGTGACAGGTCACAAAAATAACTAATGTCAAACACGACCCCCTTTCCCAGGTGTTGTGGGGGCGGAAAGGCACCCCTGTGACAGGTCACAAAAATAACTTATGTCACACACGACCCCCTTTCCCAGGTGTTGTGGGTGCGGAAAGGCACCCCTGTGACAGGTCACAAAAATAACTTATGTCAAACACGACCCCCTTTCCCAGGTGTTGTGGGGGCGGGAAGGCACCCCTGTGACAGGTCACAAAAATAACTTATGTCACCCACGACCCCCTTTCCCAGGTGTTGTGGGTGCGGAAAGGCACCCCTGTGACAGGTCAGAAAAATAACTTATGTCAAACACGACCCCCTTTCCCAGGTGTTGTGGGGGGGCAGAAAAAATAACTAAGGTCTCACACAACCCCCTTTCCAGACTGTCGTGGGGGCGGGAAGGGAAGGTAAATACGAACATTCCCATATCGTGAGACACCCATATTTGACTCGTTTTTATTAGAAAATTAACAATAATTTTCAACTTCTGCCTTATCAAATCCGTTCATTAATAGCTTATTTAAAGATTGTATAACTTGGTTCCCAAAAAAAAAAAATTTGCAGCCAAAACAGAAGTGACGCCCCTATTCTGCAATTTAACCGAACACCCGTGGTATATGGGATTTTTAGAAATGAAAATAGATATATTTAATTTTATCGAAAACTATCACTCGCAGAAAAAAATGGTTTAAACAAAAAATGTGTATTTCAATGGTGTCTACAACTTTTGTTTGAAACATTTTTTTTTATTTTGCATATTAGCTGAGATAATCGCAAAAACCCATGATTTTTATGGTTTTTTCATGGTTTCACCGTGAAAATCAAATTTCCGCACATTTTCACTATCATTTTCGTAATCAGCGTGTCAAAATACATAAGTATACGGAGTCTCAAAAAAATCAACGGTTTACGCTATTCGGAACTCCATCCGTATTTTCTTCTATTTTCTTTTGTTTGAATTTGTAAATAAAATTAAAATCGGTGTCAAAAGTGGAAATAAGAAGTTAGTCTCATCACGCACGCAGAACGTTAAAGTTGTAATAAAAATGGATTATTTCAATTTTACGATTGAAAATATGATCGAGAGTCGGAAAAATGTCTTGTCAGTTTGAAATTGAAGGTAAGAGATTGAAAGTTGAACTTTTAATACTCGATCATATCTTTATATGTAGTTACAGCCCTAGGGGATCCAGATGCATGACGTGTAATAGAAGATGAAAGGAGCAAGTGAGAAAACGAGAGAGCTGGGAGAAGGAAAAGAAAAAGGAAACAAGCTCAGGAAGCAGTTTCGTTGGCAGGAGCGAAAGTAGAGTAACTGCAACGACGACGGAAAACTTCCTATGAACCTGAAACAGACTTCTTCTCTTGAGAGGAAACTTCCTCTGATCCTACTGATTAGATTACGACAGTTAATTCTGGAGAGGACGATCGAACGTGTCCAATTCGGCCGTAAGCCGTACACTCGACTCTTCGCACTGCGATGCCCATGCCGCTCTTTTCATTTCGGGGCAACTCCAGACTGGATTTCCGATAAAGGAGAGACGAACGCCACTGTTTCACCAATTAGAGCTCCAACACATTTCCACTAAATGAAGCTGCTCTACGTTTCCTCATAAAGGCTCGAGATCAGATATTTTTTATTTTCACAAATCTCTTTGTCGGTGGATCAGGAGTGAGGACTAGGAGATTCAATTTCGGTTTAATCAAAAAAAATCCACTATTCTAGCTTAAGAATTTAATTAGAGAGGGTATTTAATCTATTATATAGCTTTTTATCTATATTTAATGCAAAAAATTTATTTGCTCGCCTCACACTTTGCGAGTAGGAAATTGTGTGGCGAACCGAAAAAGTTCATTTTTATTCCTTTAATTTGGGTAAATACCTATGGATATGTGAAATTTAAATAGAAAAATATCGTACGAACTTACTTCGATTTTTAGCTAGATGGAAAGCTTGGCTTAAAAGGATGAATCTACTCGCATATCTCCTTTAAGGAGATAAAGGGATCAGGATCTCCGACAAATTGCGATTGAATTCCTTGATTGAGGAATTTACATGTTTTGTCTGACTTTTGAAATCGAAGGAAATAATGCAAAATTTAACTGAAATGAAAATGTCATATAATAAAAAAACACATGGCTTGATCTTATTTGATGAATTCAAAATAGTGTGAATAGTAGCATACATTTTTAAAATATTTAATCTGTTGGAATCCTTTAAGAACCCCCTAAATCTGTCTATGACCTCTAAAAAATTCCTGGAAAATTCGTCTATATTTTGAAAACTCTTAGAATCTTTCAAATATCTTAAAATTCGTAAAAAAACGCTTAGAATCTAATTATTTCTTTTGAAATCCTATGAATCCCTTAAATATGGTGAAATCTTTGAAATCCGTAGAGAAGATCAGAAACCCTAGACGTCGCTTGAAATTTAATTTCATTTCTCCCTAAAGTTCTCAAGAAATACGTTGGAATCACTTGAAATCTTTTAAATATCATTTTTAAATCCTGGATACCTTATAAAAATTCTTTGAAATTTTCCTAAATCCTACGTGTGTTACTCTAGTATTACTGAATTGATTAATGAATAAATGTGAAACCACTGATCAAACAGAGAAATGTTTAACTACAATTTCAATCAGTGAATTTGTCACTGATTCATATTCAGAGAGTGCGGAACATCATATATGATGAAATCTTTGTGATCCTCTGAAATCCCACAAAAACCTGTAAAATCCCATAAAATACGATATAGCACCTCAAAATCCCTTAAAATCTTTTAAAATACCCTACAAGCTTCGAAATCCCTTGAAATCTTTTCAATCCGCTGAAATCTACTAAAATCTATTAAAAACTCTTAAATTCTGTTGAAATCCTCTGAAATCTCTGGAAAACTGTGCAATTTTTTTAATTCCTTGAAATCTATAGAAACTCCTTATAAAATTATTGAATCTTTTATTTTCTTTTGAAATCCTACGAAACCCTCAAATATTGAAAATTCCTTGAATTCCCTTGAAACTTTTAATAACCGTAAGAATTCATTAAAATCTACCAAATCTTTTTACTTTGTGATTTTTACAAGCCCCTGAAATATTATGAAATCCCTAGAAATCTTTTAATAGCCCGTACATCTTAAAACTTATATACCATTAAGCCATTTCCCTTTCAGGGTAGGCGTGACACTACCCGATTCGGGTAGTGTTTCTAGGTGGATAGTTTCTTGTAGTAAATAACTACAAATGTGGGCTCACCACACCGACGATGGGCCAACAGCACGCAGTATTCTCGAATGGTCACCCATCCAAGTACTAACCGCGTCCAACGCTGCTTAACTTCAGTGATCGGACGAGAACGGGTTTTTTCAGCGTGGTATGGCCGTTGTAATATCTTTTAAACTCCTTTAAAACTGTCTAAATCCTCAAAATCCTCTGAGACCACATAAAATCCGTAGAAATACCTTGAAATTTTTAAAAATACCTCTTCAAGCTTCCGCTAAAATCTATTAAAAACCCTTGAATTCTGTTGAAATCCTCTGAAATCGCTGGAAAACTGTCGAATTTTTTTTAAATGCCTTGAAATCTACCGAAAATACTTATAAAATTGCTGAATTTTTTCATTCTTTTGAAACTCTATGAATCCCTGAAATATTGTCAAATTCCTTAAAATCCCTTGAAATTTGTAAATACAGTAAAAATCCCTGGTATTCTTTGAAATCTTTTAAATCTATTGAAACCTTACGAAATCATTTGAAAATCATTAAAAAAATTTTAATCTTTTGAAATTATCTATAATTCTAGGAAATTCTTTGAAATCCTTTGAGACTTTTTCAATCCCTTAAATCTTTCAAAACCCTGTACATCTTGAAATCCTTAATATCTTTTTACATTCATTTAGGAAGGTATAGGTTTCAATAAAAAATTTCCTAAAACTCCCGGTAATTTTAGCCGTAATTTATGTGAACTTACCATGAATTACAGAAAATTTCCAAAAAATAATGAAAAAATTTGTATTCAACTTTCCGGCCGGTTCAGATTTTCGGGCTTTAGGGTCGGTTTGCGAACTCGAAACCCCACCCGAAACCCGACCCAGTCCGATGCCAATCTGACCCGAAGTAATCTTGCACATCACTATTTGCGAGACTATTTGATACCCTTTTAAAATCCATAGAAATTTTTGTAATCTTTCGAACTTTCTTGGAATCTTGTAAAATACCCTAACACCTTTAAAATCCTTTGAAATCCATGGACATTTTTTAAATCCCTAAAGTCCTTGCAGGACCTACGAAATATAGAAGATCAAACTTCTTGAAATGTTTTCAAAAATTTTGAATTCTTGGAAATCCCCTGAAATCTTCAAAATCTTGAAGTCTTTTGAAACTTGAATTTTTCTAATGGCTGATATGTTGCTTTAGCCAATGTGCTGCCGCGATTTGGAAAAACACCGTTAACTGCAGAGAACGCCGTTCATGGCAAAAGAATATGAAATAATGGAATTATTATAAATTATTATTATTCAGTCATTAAATTATAATTATTATGAAAGGTTGAATATTATTAATATCGAAGTGTCTCGTCGTCCCAAAACTCGGGATGAATAATAAAATATTTTTCATAAAGTTATCCTGAATTTTCGGAACGACTAATCCACCCTTTTCCAAGTCCCCGATTTTTTCGGGACGACTAGATACAGCCTATTAATATTATTATTGATAATTTTTTAATCTTTAATTGTGCATTTTCAAAATTAAATAATCTTCAATTAAAAATTCTGCAATTTTAACGGTTTGCAATTTAAAAATCTTCAATTTTGAAGATTTACAATTGAAAACTCTTCAATCTTGAAAGATGTATGAATTAAAATTCCTGAATTGTGATGATTTCGAAGATCAAAAGTCAAGAGTTTTCAATTTTAAATCTTCCAAACGGATGAAATTTTGAATGTTAATCATCAAAATTGCAGAATTTTTTAATTTAAAACATAAAACTTTTATAATTTTTACATTTTAAATGATTTAAATGCGGAAATCTTCAATTTTAAAGATCGAAAATTCAAATTTTTACCTTTTTGAAGAGTTACAATGAAAAATCCTTGAATTTTTAATATATAGATTTGGAATATATTCCATTATTAAGAGACGTATTTTGATGGAATGTAATTTTAAACGTGTTTTTTAATACTTTAATTTTGAAGATTTACAATGGAAAATTCTTCAATATTAACGACTTTCAATTTAAAATTCGTCAATTCTGAATATTTTCAATTAAAGACTCTTCAATAATATTAATAATAATATTAATGATATCAATAATTATTTTCTGTTTTTTAAGCTGATCTTTAAATCAGTCTAGTAGATATTAACGTTATAAATTTCATTAAATTGAAGTCAAACTTTTTTTTAACCGAAAATATAGATAATAATGTTACAACTGTTATTACATTTTTTGAATAACAAATAAAACGAAATTCTAGCTAAATTAATTCATGTTCATTTATTAAATGTACATAAATTCCGAATGTATTAATTATCACTAAAACTCGAAATTATCGACTGGAAATGAAATCATTTTAAACATACCTGGATTATAACCAAAGAGATTTCAACAAGTGAATGAAATATTACGAAATAGATTTTTCAAATGTTCAAAAAATAATAAATTTAACAAATTTTTAAAATCAAATAAATTATGTCGAGATCCTCGTAACAGTGGTAATTGGATCAGGAACACCGTTGTTGGTCATTAATACAATTTTATTAATTTCTTTCGCAAATTTATATCTAATTGTTTCCACTTTAAACAACTGAATTGATTCTATATCATTATTTTTTCCCTATTACTTTTCTTCAACAATATAACTTCATATTACTTTAATATCGTTATTAATTATAAAAAATACAGAATTTTTTCTCTCTATTTTTTGCGTGCCGCATTCAGCCGTCTATATTTTATGTCTGCAGTAACAATCTAACAATTGAAATTTTTTTTAATAATCAGGTGTATCTTTTTTTACGATTCCAGCGATATAGAAAAATCATTTTTCGATTTTTTGCAGTTAAATGTGTTTTTCCAAATCACGGCAGATCTAGCGAAGGTGTTTGAAAATATGTTTGAAGGAAACATGAAAAAAATCATTGCATTAACGAGCGATTTGAAAAAATAGTACAGCATTAGTTTCATTTTTCCTAAATATAGTATCAAAATAGTTGGATTGTTAAAAGAAAGTGTCAAAAAGTGTCAACAGTGGCGTGAGTCTGAGGGCTGAAAATATTGAAAAAATATTGAATTGACACAAGCCCTAAAAATGTTTAAGGCAACCGTCCCAAGTTCTTGTAAAACGCACTAAAGATAGGGAGAAACCTTTAATTCTTGGCACGAATGCAGAAAGAGATTCCAGCAATCGGATCACGTATGCACAAGGGTCACGTGTGAAAAACGTGCGACACTTTATCCGGAACGACCGTCTTCCTTTTTTCGCGAATGTACATATGCCGGGGCAAAGAGGTATGCAGGAACTCCAATACCCGATAAGAGGTTGCGGTTCAAAAGAGAAAATGTGTGTGTCTGTGAAAAGGGGGGGAGGGGGCGAATCGTAGGTGAAGTTTAAGGGTGGGAAATTGCTGCAGCTTGAAAGGCAGATGTTCCTACAGAATTACTATTCTATTTCGCCTCTTATGCGTGCATCCCTATCTCTTTATGTTGTATATTATTTATCTACAAGCTATATACTTCTTTACTTTTTTTTTAATTACTCATACTACTTTCTTCAATTTAAATTAGTCAATTTGAGACACAAATGAAATTAGTAATTGCAAATGATTCAATATGTTAAATTTTCGACTAAAAAAGAATTATTTGCTGCACAAAAAAAAAGGAATTTTCAACAAAATAGTTAACTTTTCAATGAAACAGATAACTTTTCGATTAAAATGATGTATCATTAACCAAAAGAATAAATTTTTAAAAAAGCAGTTCAACTTTCAACCAAGTAGTTATATTTTCAAACAAAAAATTAATTTTCTCCTGAGAAGATTAGTTTTCTACCAAAAAGACAAATGATCAACAAAATAGATGAATTATTCACAAAGAAAAGGAATTTCCAATCAAAATGATGAATCTTCGACCAAAAAAATAATTCTTAACCAAGTAGGTCAAGTTTCAATCGGTTTCAATCAAATAGTGGAATCTTCAACCAAAAAAAAAAAAGATAAATTCTCAACAAAATATGTATTTCAACTAAAAAAGATTTTAATTTTAATTAAAGAACAATTAAATTTAAAAAAAAAATATTAATCTTCAACCAAGAATGTTGATTTTCTACCAATAAAGACGAATTATCAAGAAAAAATATATAAATTTTGAAACAAAATAGTTCAACTTTCAACGAAGCAGTGGAATTTTGAACCAAAAAAAATTTGAACAAAATATATTTTTATTATAAATCAAAAACAGTGAAAACAAAAAATGGAATAGTTCAATTTGCAATTAATACAATTTTATCTTAATCAAGAGAAGAACTAATTTTTAACAACCCATGCAGAAATCGCCATACTGGATCCATTTTACCGATCAGGCCCTGATCGGGTTGGCCCGGTCTGTCCCGGATAGGGTATATTTCGCGGTTTCAGCATCGTGTCAGACCCGGTGGCCGGGTTACCGCCTACAACGACACCTAGTATGTGTTCTGTGAAGTAGCGAATTACGTGTGTGCAGTTTTGACAGCTATTCAATTTTGAAATAAATTTCAAATGTGATACGTGAAAAAGGATTCAATAAACAATGCCAAAGCGTAAAAGCACTCCGCGGGTTCAGAAACACCGTGCGATAACCAGGATACCATATTTATGAGACGGAAATGTAAGTAAGTAAATCAGTGAAACCTAACCTCAATAATAAAATTAATATTAAATTTGTTTCTCAAGATTTATATATGCACGGCTATCCTCAATTGACATTATTAGTTTTTTTTAATTAATAGGAAATTATTCAGCTCATAATTTAATACCTATAAATAATTACGGTCTCGATTTGTAAATATAAGGTTATATGCTAAGAAGACTGACAAACGTGTATTTAATTATATTTTAGGTTCTGAAGCTAATGATGAAGATGAAGAGGAAGAAAATATTAATTTCGATGAACCGGAAGCTCTGGGAAATGAAATCGATCGTGACTAACTTTGTTTTTTATTAATTATTTTAGAAAAAATACCCAAATTTTATAAATATTATCAACAGGAAATTAATCGGGATGCGGTCCGGGACCGACCTGGCAGCCAGATCGGGCTGCCACGTTCGGCACCGATCGGGCCGTGTGTTTCATCACGGGTCAGGCCCAGGACGGTTTCCGGATCCGCGCCGGATTTGGCCAGATCCGAACCCGATCGGGGCCACGGCAAAATTTCTGCATGGGAAATAAGTTATATTTTCAACCAAACAGATGAATTTTCAACTAAAATTATGTGTCATTAACCAGAATTATTGAACAAAATGACGAATTTTCAACCCAAAGAATGAATTCTTAACAAAGTACGTGAAGTTTCAATCAAGTAGTTGAATTTTCAACCAAAAGAGATGAATTCTTAACAAATAATGTATTTCAGTTGGATACAACCGAATCAGTAATTTGGAATGATCTAAGCAGTAACTTTGAGTCACTAAATCCGTCATTTTGAATGATATAACAAGTGACTTTCACTGATTAAAATCAGTCATTTTGATTGCTCTGATTCGTAATTTTCAATGTGTTAATCAGTAAATTATAGCTAATTTTAATCATTTATTAAAATGTAAAAATTTAATGAAGAATTTTTATTAAGAAATATATTTACTATTGTATTATAGCAAACAAATCAGTCGATTCTATTGACTTAATATCAGTCATTTCAAGTGATTTTAAGTGACTATTTGATTCAGTCAGCAATGTTGATTGATTTATCTTTTAACACGACTATTTTGTCAGTAGAAATGACTGATTTTTCAGTTGAAGCATGCTTAATTAATTTATTCAGTCAACTTTTGACCGATTTAAATTTAGAGTGTACCTGGTTATCTCTGACAAGGAATATTCTTCATGCACTTCAATGACTCTAGTCTTAATGAGCTCTCCTCTCCTCTTCTATCATATCCTATCCTATCCGATTCGATGCTATCGTATCACTCCCTCACCATTCCCATACTTCCGATCCCCTCAACTAGTTCCCCTCTCTTATTTTTCCTCCCTTTTTTCCCACCCTTACTCCCCCCATCCATCACTTCTCCTATTTTTCCCTCATTTCCCCTCCCCAACACTTCCCCTAATCCCACTCCCCCTTCATAAATTCCCCTATTTTCCCTCTTTGCCCCTAGTCATCAAAACCCCTCACTCCCCTACTTATCCTACCATCCATTCGCCTCCCCTCACCCTTGGTTTCCATACTTCCCCTCCCTTCCCTCATTCTCTACTTCCCCGACCATCACTTCTCCTCCTCTGAAAAATACAATGGACAGACGGACACTCGACCGAAGCTATAAGGATTTCTACCCTGGGCTACGAAACACCAAAAATGTATAGAAATAAAAAATAGTTTTGTAATAAAAATGTACTCACTCATATTGTGATTGTCCTTCTTTTGTCTATCTTTGGCTAAAGCGTGAATCTCTGCGTCTGTGAGTAACAAGGGTTCTGGTTTTATTTGAAGGTCAGAAAGACTTCCTGATTGGCCGTCCTTCAAATCACCCAAGGCCCCAGCCTCGAACGACAAAATGTCGTCCAAAAGGTCTTCTGCCTGAAAAAATAAAAATAAAATAGGGTTAATAATTATAAAAATTATTCTAGTTTTGTGTCAAATACAACTTAATATAATATTTTGTAAAAGCATACTATTTCATATTGTCTTGTAGAAATTTTGATGCGATTATTCTTTTCCTATGTACCCTATTAATTTTAATATAACTTTTAATACGTTAAATCAGTATTATGTAGACATTGTAGACCAATATGACGATAATTGGAAAAGAATGTGAACCACTTCGTTACTAAACAGACAATTTGGCTTTTGAACTCAATAATAAATAATTATTCCCAACAGAAATTGACACTCAATCTCAATTATAGAATTGTAAAATAAGGTCAACATTTTAGGGTTTCAATAAAAGGATTATATACCCTTTTTCCAATATAAATCATAAATTCGTAAACCATTTAATGGCCTCTTTATCACACGATAAAGGGGTCGAATTTTTTTTTAATGGCTCAGACATACCTCGCAGCACATTCACCAATTTGTGTTAAAGTAAAAAAGAAACAGTAAACTGTTGGGTAGGGTGTAGTGAAACACATTATTTTTTGCAATCCATTTTTGA
Organism: Andricus curvator; assembly: GCA_932195095.1. Lineage (NCBI taxonomy): Eukaryota > Metazoa > Arthropoda > Insecta > Hymenoptera > Cynipidae > Andricus > Andricus curvator. The sequence continues at coordinate 906,535 of CAKNYM010053195.1, read as the reverse complement.
ACAATGTGAAAAATTTGATAAATCCCATCAGGATAACCCCTGAATTTTTGGAAATACACGTTTATACATAGATTAATTTGCTTAATTGAACAGTTATTTTAAAAATTTTGAATATTTCCAATTAAAATTTTTTTATTTTAATCAGAGAAAGTGATCAAAACACTTACTAAATTTAGAGGAAAAAAATGTTTTTATGTTTGAAGTAATATTATATAATTTTACATTCATTGAATTTTTTCAACAGGTTAACAGACCAAGTTAAATTTTGTTTCTATAAACTTCAATTCAAACTGTACAAAATTATCGAAAAAAATTTGAAATTAACAAAAAAATGTTCTATTAATCAAATCAATTTTAAGAAGAACTCAAAATACCAAAAAAACCACAAAAGGCTTTTTCTGGCTTCAAAATGGAAATCACAAGAAACTAATTTCTAAAAAGATCACATTGACTTTTTTATTTGAAATTCATCATATGTATATTCTCGCCTTATAAATTGCAGCCACATTATGAAACTCATGTTATTCAATAAATTCTGCATGAAAATTAAAAAATTTGGGCTTATCTTGGGATGTTCAAAAAACACGTAACACCTTTGAGATAGTAAGAGATCAGCTAGAGCGTTGCGCTAATGTTAAAGTTACATACACTTACTATATAGAAAAAGCGTTACATATGGGGGGGGGGGAAGGGGGCAAAACTGTCAGAAAAAAGCGCTAAGTGTTTTTTGAACGGATCCTTACAAAAATATATTTGCTTTCACTAAACCCACTAAATTCTAAAAAATGTTATGTTATGTTATAACGTTACATTTTCAAAACCCTAATAAACCTACAAGATTTAATAATCTTCAGGGGTTCGTATTAAACCCTCATAGAGTGTAGTTCCATCGACCAAGCTTCGGCGGCGTGGCGTCGCTTATACGTGAGTGGCGTGGCGTATCCAGGGCTTAGAGGTGGAGGGGATACATAGGTTGGAAAGAGAATTCGGATACCACTCCTGGACTCTTTGCTTACACCTACTTATCCCCTCCACCTCCAAGGCGCAAGATAGGCCGCGCCACTCACGTATAAGCGACGCCACGCCGCCGAAGCTTGGTAGGTGGAACTGTACTCATAATCTCGAGCCAGATTCTGTCCGGCTCTTACTTCGTCTACAAAAACTATTCAAGGTACGACCCTGTGGTTCCTGTATTCTTATTATAAAGTGACCACTGCGGAGCATAGAAAAAGATGAGAACCATGGAAAAAATCTAATTCCTATTTAAATTGCAAATTTGAAGCCCCCTAGGGACGTTACGTATTTTTTGAACGGTCCATATGCTGGAAAATTCTCTTTTAGTCTGATTTTCTTCGGGGATGGCTCAAATTAAAGTTTGCGTCATGTAGAATTGAGATAAAAGTTCAAAATTTCTTAAAATTAATGAATAGCATTTTTGTCCGCGTTTTGACGATTCTGGCCCGATGTGGGATGAGCAGAAAATGGTTTATATCTTGTGTGAAATGTTCGTTTCCTTTTAGGAGGTATCATGGTATCAAATTTGTCTGCTGGTCACGGCGACTTGATCCTTCGAGCAATCGATAGTATCGATAGACGTGTCATCGAGCAGGCAGCCAGCTAGTATTATCGATGGCGGCGCTTTAACGCTAGTTAACGCGATTTATAGCTATTCGCTCGGGCGCCGCGCTCGGTCGTGTGTCCCGTATACGAACGTCTTTCGCGAAAACGAACCAAGCGTACGTCGTTAATAATTCCAGGATGTCGTCGCCGTCGGTAAATCACACGATCGCACCTTACTTTCGAGCGACGCCCTGTTTTCAGGCTTTCCTGGCAAATTTTCTTTCCTGGCATATCTAAAAGCTTGCATATGATATCATTTTCAAACGTAACCAAGTGCAAGTAATGATAAAGGACCGAATTTGAAAGGACTATAAGGGATTTTTAAGATTTTAAGCGGTTTCAAGGATTTCAAAAGACTTTATGGAATCTCTAAGAATTTAAAGTTTTTAAAGGGTTTCAAGGGATTTCCCTTTTTGAGGGTTCCTTCTTAGTTCCTTGATATCCGATAGATGGGCTTTGGCGAGTGCCTATGTTTTCAAGTGCGCATGTACCGAAAATCGCGGGCCTATTTGAAATCAATAAATACTATGAATAATCTTACAGATCAATATTAACAATCGTTTTTTTATTATTTTTGAAAAAAAATTAAATTGAATGATATGAATACCTAACTTCTTTAAAAGATTTAATATTAACGTAATATTGCAAGTGTATATTATATAATTTTAAATAGTCCCGCGCTTTTTGGTTCATGCGCAGTTGGAAACTTCTATAAAATATAATCGAAAATATAATTTTAATTTCTTTATTAAATTTTTCCCAATGCAATATTATTTAATCCGAATTATAAAGTAAAAAGGCTCTATTAGAACGGTTTGAATCCATACTTTACATTCCTTTAGAAACCATTTACCGTTTTTGGTTCCTTTTTAGTAAGAGATGTTCCTTTTTGTTGCAGCTTCTTTAGAATCAAAAATCGGTTCTAATAGAAACCCCAGTTTTTTCTCTGAGGTTTCAATTCGCATATTTTTTAAAAATTGTTAGAAAGAGGAAACTTACGTAGAAAATGCTTTAGACCCCCCTCTCCTTCCAAAGTAAAGATTCGTAATATCCCCCCCCCCCTTCAAAAAAAAGCCTTGCGTAATTAATGGACGCTCCCTAATGTATATCAGAAAAAAAGAACAAAAAATTTTATCAGCCTTCGGACCCACTCGATAGAATCAAAATATTGTCAATAGTAGAATACATTTTGAAAAATGGCATTAAAATAGTCTCATGTAATTTTTTATATATCAAATCAAGAGCTTAAATATTTTATAAATCTGGTATACAATACACATTTGCCATGAAATCGCATGCAATCCTTTGTAATCTTTTAGAATACCCTAAAAAAACTCGTCAATCTTTTTATCACTTTTGTAGGTGATTCTAATACCAAATAAAATTCTTTTCAATCTTAATTTAAAAATTGTTATCACTCTTCAAATTCGTAGAAATCCCTTGAATTCTTATCATTTCTTTTGAAATCCTATTAATCACTTAAATATGGTAATATTCCTTTCAAATCTCTGAAATCCGTAAAAATCCTTACGGAAATCCCTAAAAGTTCCTTGAAACCTTTAATATCTTTCAATATTCCTTAAAGAATAATGAAATATTTGAAATCCTATAAAATCGCATTAAATCCGAAACAATTTGATACTGCCTCTTAAAATGACTTGAAATCTTCTGAATCCCCCCCCCCCTAAATATACCCAAAATCCTCTGGAATCTCTGGAGAACTCTCAACTTTTTTTAAATCCCTTGAGATCAGTGACAATTGCTTAAAATATTATTGAATCTTTTAATTTAATGTGAAATCTTATGAATCCCACAAATATGCTAAAATTCGTTAAAATCTTCGACATTGTTTGAATCTTTTAGAAAATTACGATATCAATTGAAATTTCTTTAAAAAATTATAATCTCTTGGAATTTTCTATAATCATAAGGAATTCTTTGAAATCCCATGAAATTCCTCTGAATCTTTTGAAATACTGTATTTTCATTAAAATCCTGTGCAAATTTTAAAATCCCTTGCATCTTTTGTAATCCCGCATATTAAATCTTGAGTTCTTTAATATTTTTTTAATTCCTTTCAAAATGTTTCAATCTTTGATATCCTCTAAGATCCCATAAAATCTGCAAAAATGTGCAGAATTCCCTTGAAATTTCATTCTATTTCATTTACTACCTAAAGTTGAAATTTTTTTTAATTCCTGAAAATCTCTTGTAATCTTTTAATATATATTTGATGTATTAAAATCCTTATAAATTTCTTGGAATCTTGTAAGATACTTTAGTCTCTCAAATCCTGTGAAATGCATTAAAAATTTGCAAAGTCCTTGAAAATCCTATAATATCACGTAAGTCTCGTAAACTCCCTACAAATCCCTTGACATCTTTTAAAACCCCGTAAATTATCTTAACATTCATGACATATCTTAAAGTTTCTTCAAAAATTTTGAAAACTTTGAAATCCTTTGAAATCAGAGGAAAATTCTTGAAATCTGTTAAAATTACTTGAAATATTTGAAAACCTCTGAAATCCTGCGGAATCTTTAAAAATCGTCTAAAAGCTTTGAAACTCTATAAAATCCCCTCAAATCTCTGAAATCAATTAAAATCCTTTAAACCCACTTTCAGTCTATTGAAATCCCTAAAATCTCATGAAATTTGTAGCATTTTTTTCTGAAAATAGTAATAAAATAGTTTCATCGTTACAAAAAGTTTCAAAAAGTGTCAATATTGTCTTCTTTTTGTTATTGCCTATTTTTTACACCTTAATTTGAGCCCGTTTTAATTTTAAAGCTGAATTTAAGCCTATTTGTTGTCTTAAAAACGATTGTAAGCATATTTTGTGACATAAAACAAGAATGAGTTTCTCAATTCAAAACATTTTTTCTGTGCATTTATTCTTGGCAGGAAATATGCTCGGAAATATGCGATGATCATCATGAATCTAAGCAGATTATAAATTAATTTTAAAAATATCACTAATTAAATTGTTTAAACCTGAAGATGTAAACACTTTCCAAAGCTGAAAGGAGTTTATCCCGTTTCAAAACATTGCAAAGAATTCTTTATAAGCCTCACAAGATTTAAAGAGAATTTAGACCCTTAGTAAGGTTTCAAAGGATTTGAAAAATGTAACCACTCTCAAGGAAACTCTTTAAGGAATTTCTAGAGATTTCATCAAAATTGGATTTTAGAAGGTCGAATCCTTCTACTTTTTGGTTTACTTTAATATTTGAAAAGATTTCTAGAAAATGCAAGATTTGAAGGACTTTTGAAAAATGTAAAGGCTCTGTATAATATCCACGACATTTCCATTGAGAGCCTTTATTTCAAAGAAATTTAAAAGATTTAAAGAACTGCGTGACGATATTTCTAATGCTAGAAGGAAGTGAAAAGAGTTTTAAAATAATGTAAGGAGTATGAAAACGTTTAAAGAAGTTTAAAAGGAATGGTAGTCTACAGTCTTAAAGTATACTTCAAAATTATTATAAAATTATCACTAAAGTAGCAAATTTCTGTTCTTAAAAACTAATTCCAGTTTTCAATAGTTATAAACAATTAACATTATGGAAAATATCAATTCTTGTAAAAAGCGGGAAATAAAGATTTCATCTTGACTCTTGACTGCTTGAGTTATCGCACTCATAAAACTTTTCCCCGTACATTCCAATAATACCTGTTATTTTCTAGATTTTTCATAGAATTCCACATCTATCGGTTACATAAAAATGAAAATAATTGAATTATTAATGACAAGAGATTGTAAACTATAATTCAGTTTTAAATTCCAAACTCTAGTCTTCAATAAGTCTAAACTCAAGACTAATGACTATCCTCAATACAATTTATAAAAGTGTGTCAATGGGTAAATATGACAATGTCACATTTATTTCATAATCACTTTTATTTATTCAATAAATGAAAAGAATCTATAAATTGAAGTAAACAAGTCATTCTGCCAGCAAATATTGCTTCTAAAAGTTATCCCAGTTAAAAATACCGTTATCAACTTAGATGATAATCTTATTTATGATTAATTTTTACTCATTATATTGTCACAGTATAATGTACCCATCAATGCCTTAGTGGGAGAGCAGAAATTATTATTATTTTTAAACTAATATCAACTAAATTTTAGGAATAAATTGCTCAACCGTATTTGATGGTTTCATTCTACCAGTGGAAAATTGCATTTTCTATATTGATTCTTTTTACAAACTTAACAGAAATGCAGTTTAAATGAAAAATTACCCTTTGGAACTAAAGAACAATTTTAAATTATGAACAATAATTTTTTATTTGAAGAATATAAAAAAATAGTTAATCATTCAAAGTGAAATAATTTCAAACTTAACGCATTTAAAATTTGAAATTTAAACACCTAAAATTTCAAAATTCTAAATATGTAGGTACAATAATATTGTACAATTTTAAATATAATCAATTTCAAATTGAAAACATTCTAGAATTAATACTTTGAATCACAAAGCCTTCAAAATTAAAGGGGTATGCTTGTTCGTATTATGAAAACATCCATAATACTAGCCACTGCCTATTAAAAAAAAAACTTTCAAAAATGTACCACCATTTTAAATCGAAACATTAATGATGAAACAATTTGAATTTGTTAACTTTATAAAATTGAATACTATCAGCTAGAAAATTCATAAATAAAGCTATTTTCAAATCAATATCGTTTTAAATTCAACAATTTCGTACTATGTAAAATTATTTTATTTTTAATTTAAAGTCTCAATGGTTGCAATACACTACATTAAATGCAATAATTTAAGATTGAAATATTCAAGACTGCTTATTTGCTTAATTTCCATCGCAAATTTGTCAAAATTGAAAAGTCTTCACTCTTCATAAGTAGTTTTAAATTTAAAGCGCTTCAAAGCAATTTAATATAAAATTTAAATTGTTTCAGAATTCAAAATTAAACAAGGTTTAAAAGTGAATAATTGTAGGTTGAATTATTTAAAATTTTACAACTTTTAAATAAAAGGCATTGGTTGCAGCAGAATTTTCAGTTGAATCATTTGAAATGGAAGGCGCTTTGTTTGTTTCAAACAAACAAATCGGTTGGAATGCAGTTTTTTTTATTTAAAAATTTTTTATTCTAACTAAACAAACTTGATATGAATCAAAAAAAATTTATTTGAATTTTAGAAAAACTATGTTTAAAATGAACAAACATTCGTTTAACCCCCTTCCAATGAAGTAACATGTTTGTTTTTACAACAAATTTTTTTGATTTAAAGAAATTTTGAATCGAATATGTATAATTGAATAAACACAAATAATTCGAAGCCTTCAAAATCAGACGATCTGCAAATGAAGAACGTTTAAAATTGTAAACTTTTATAGTAATTACTAATTACAGTTCTAAGCGCTAAAACCTGACAATTACAAATTAAACATTTGAAACTTAATATCTTTCCAACGTAAATAATTTTAAATTCCAACCGCTTAACAATTACATAATTTAAAATGGAACTCATAACAATCTTGTTTTATTCCAACGAAATATAATAATGCTAGTCGCAAAATAATGACTGTGCCAAAGCATGACCCTGAAAGTCATTGAATATTATTTTTAAAGCGAATTACAAAGGGTTAATGATAGACGATAAAAAGTGCTTTAATGGAATCATATATCTTTTGACTATGTAACTATGTTTCTGCTATTAACAGCACATAATTTAAAAAAAAATAATGAAGAATTAAAATTGGAATTACCCTTTTGTTAATTGGACCACTTTCCTAATACAAACTACGCCTACGGTTCAATTTTGGATGATCAATATTTGAAATATGCCAAAAATTTAAACTTCAAATCTGCCGGGTCCAAATTAATTTTGTATATTCACTTGTAATAATTTGCACGAATTTGTAGTAAACTTACAATAACTCAAAGATTCCAGAATTCAAGCTCTAGAAAAAAATCCATGGAAAACGTTTCGACTAAATTTTCAAATTAAACCGGACGGCCACAGACTAACGTATTTGAAAAAAGTGACTAATTTAAGCTAAAAAGTGACTAAAGGTGACTACCGTATACACAAAAAGAGGCCTATGATGTGAATATAAACAATTATCTTTAATAAGGTTATGAAAGTGTTAAAAATTGTTATGTTTTAGTTGTTGTTAAAACACCATTTTTATTCATTATTTCACAATAAATTCAATTCAATTTTAAATTGTAGAATTTGATTTTTTCCCTATTCTGTAAAGCACATAATTATTGTGCTAACTTTGAATACGGATTCACGAAATTATAAATTGTTCAATTACAAACGCTATTATTTTTAAAAAAAGTATAAAGCTTTAATGAGAAATTATTTAATTTTTAATGTTCTCAGTTGAAATAATACAATTTTTTCTAATTTTGAATTTCAGTTTTGAAATTTGCATTGTGATTAAAATTTAAAGTATAGCGAACTTCTGGGAAAAACGGAAAAAAGTTGATTATTCGTATTTTTCACGGGAGAAGGGTTAAATATTTTGGTCTAATTTTTCTGCATACGTATTTTGAATATAATTCTTATTTTTTCTCAAAGCTATTTTGTAGTAAAACTGTTTCTATTGTGTATTAAAATTGTAAAAAAGTTCAATTTTAATGCACCTGGCAAAGGCAACCTAGCAGGACGCGTCTATTAGCTGTTTCTGGTTTATACTCAAGTCTACCCGTAAACCAATGAAAGCTAACATGACGCCTCCTGCTATAGCAGGGGGCGTCATGAAAACTAAAAATGAAAACAGAATTCAAACTAAATTTGTAATCAAACTTATATTTTGCCTTTGCCAGGCGCATTCAAATTGCACTATTTTAATTTTAAAACGAAATACAGTTTCACTGAACAAAATCGCTTCGAGAGGAAAAAGAGAATAATATTTAGAATACGTATGCACAAAAATTAAACCTAAATATTCAACCGTTTCAATAAAAATAAAAATAAAACGTCCTCCAGTTATCAGAAAGTGTTTCCAGATTTTGAAAATGCACCCCAGGGATGCATGCAAATCGTTTTGACATTTGAATAAAAAAAGTATTGAACTTGTGAAAGAGATCTGAGCGAGTACACAACCTCAACAAGCATCGGAATATATGAAAGCTATGTCAGTTTATTCGTCTGATTCGACCGGATTCGGCTTCGATCGACAGATTCCCTATATCGCGGTGCTCTTGAGCGTCGGTCGAGCATACAAAGATTGCAAATAACCGAATGCCGATGGGTCTCGAATGCGCGGAAAAGAGTGGAAAGCATGAAATGAGAAGTTTCAGGGAAACAAGTGAAACGACTTCTCTTCCTTTCCTTGTTACACGTAACTTTTCAATATATTTTGCGAAAAAGCTTTCGATAATAAAATCTCCACACAACCATATGTCGACCAATGCAATTGGGCACGTCGTTGTAACTTGGCGCTGAAATTCTTTCGTCCTCGAGGCTGTTTACTCGCATAACCAATAAAACTTGTTACCTATTATAAATAAAACAAAATAATAAATAGATAATGCACATGTTCTGCGACTAGCAATCGCGAATGAATCGATCAGATGACTAATTCGATCCATTAATGCATAATGGACACAAATACTAACGTCCCCGTTAGCGGTCTTGAAATGGGTCTAATAAATCCTCTCTTTCACTCACGTAACCTCGAGGAAGAGAATATATGCTGGCTTTTTTTTACCGTTTTTGCTAACAAAGAATAACTTTTCATACATTTAGCACGATTACAAATACAGAATATGAGCAGGCAGTGTTACGGAGAACAAGAATGAAAACTGTACAACCTTCAAGATAGCATGGAAAATCTAGAAAGAATGTATTAATTTTGTTTCATAAAAAGAAACTGGTCGCAATGTTAATATTCAGCAGGAATGGCCATGAAAGATTATTAGCAGGCCGAGATACAGACTAACCGTGAATAAAAAAAAACCTACCCTCTCAACCCTTTGGAACTCTTCTAATTATTTGACGAGGAAAAAAAACAGAGAAGCATTACGAAAATTACGATGTGCACTTTTTCATTCAATTAAAGATTATGATATATTTCTAATAATAAATTGCGGAAAGACGATGATGAGAGATGAGTAATTATCATCTTGAATGTCATAAAATGTATGAAACATCTTATCTTGACATCAAAGCATTTGGAGAATATTTACTTGCATATCTTTTGTTATTTACATAACCCGATTCTTGCAAAACATTGAGTAATATTTCAAGTAATTTCGAATTGGAAATTGCCTAGTTTGAAAACGTACAAGACTTCGTTCCTTGTACTTCCGAGCCAATACAACAGCCGATCATAAGAACATATTTTTTACAATCTGTGAAATACAGATGCGTGAAAAACAGAATTTTTTCAAATATTCAACATTCCCATAAGGAATATTAATTCTTTGTAGAAGTAGAAAATCATTTTCAAAACTTTTATTAAGGAAAATAAAGGTATTTAGTGTGGTACAAAAACATCTTACATGCCTTATGAGGTGGGACTAGAAATTTTTTTCAAACAGCTTTTGAACATTTTTAAATTGCAAAAGTAATTAAAATTAAAATTCATATAGTTATAAAATGGTTTAATTTTTAAGGCCTCAATTTAATTAATTAATTAATTTTTCATTCTTGTAGTCTAAAAACTAAGGCCTATTAAGGCTTACAATTTTAAATCAAATAATCATATACTTTGGAAATATTTATACACAGAGAATTCAAAATTGTCCAATTTCAAATGCAGAGATAGTAATTTGAAAATTGACTAATTTATACAGTTTCTGCACAATTACTTTTTATTATTAATTACTGCACAATTTTGAACTCTTTGAATTAAAAAAACTACAATCCTAAACCTTACAATTAAAAGTTTGTTCAATTATAAATACTTTCAATTGTTAAGTATTTAAATTTGTGATGGTTTTAAAATTTAGAATTTTTCCAATTTGCGAATGCTTTAGTTCTGACTAACTGGTTATACCTTAATTTTTAACAATGACCTTTTTTGTAAATAAATGCATTTGTGTCGCAGTATTATAATCCCAACGATATTTTTATCGCAAAATTGAAAAAATAACCGCAGACAGTTAAAAACTACATCAAAAGTCGCGAATGTGGTTGTAACTGTCAATCTCAATGTCTCAATGTAGTACTCTCAGTGTAGTCAATGCAGTTTTGACCTGGGATTGCAGCTTTCAGTCAAAACTTGCTGTGACAAAATTTCTACGAGACTTTCTGTTATTTAAATAAATCTTTAGAATTAAGAATTATTGTATCGTATTTTTACATAGACAATCAAGCCGTTGTACTTTTTTAAATACCAATTTCCGACAAAGTACACTAATTGTTATTGTTCAAATATTGTAAATATTCTTTGGAATCTAATAATTTTTTCTTGACAATAGTAATTTTACAAGAAAATCTCAAATATAACCTAAAAACAAATTTGTATGGTTGTAAATTATTCTAAATTGTAAATCATCTTCAAAATTTAATTACTTACGTTTGAAATAACCGAATTCGGGTGAAAAGAATTAACATATAACCTTGCACTGTTACAAAATTGCAAATCTTCTTTGAAATGTTTAAAATCTATAACGATATTTCCTGTGACAAAGGCTAGTTTAACCTACAACTGTATAGAACAATTAAATATTTTTTTAAATCCGATGATTTGCTACTAAAAACGTCGATATCCGATGTAAAACGCCAACACAATTTTTTCGAAACATTATGATTTTATATTAACATTTTGTCCAAAAATACTAATCTCCGGCGAAAACTCACTAACATGAAAATTTTATAATCTATACAATAATTTATTAGATAATTTGAAAGCTTTAATTTATCCGCGCAAGAGTATTTAAAAACTTTAGGTGATGAAAAGCCAATCAGGTTTTCAACAACAATAGAAGAAACAATACTAAAACAACAATAGGTTGAAGTACGTACCAAAGTTTGCATACTATTAAGTTCCATTCGTGGTTTCATTACAATCAATTCAAGTATGTTGACATTAGGAAAGTTCAGTCATAAAGCACGACTAATAACAGATAAACATAACCAATACAAAGCCCTGCTGATTCATTCGCAAAAGTTTCAAAATACACATAACGATGTCGAAAATCATAATCCACCCCTGCTTCGCCTACATTTCATATAATTTCCCCGATGAATCACGCGAATAAGATTACAAGTCAGAACAACGGTTTCTGGATGATAATCGAAACCCTGAGGGATTGTATGAGATTCGAAATAGTCAGGGGAATCCAGTGGATATTATCGCAAATTTTGACTGTTGTAGGTTCAATATAAATTATACAGCGAGCCTTTCCTGAAAATTGAACCAAGTTGCTGATAACTCTGAATGAATATTGATAATGCTTGTAAGTGTGAATGCACAATGCAGTTCCAAACTCTCTACGCTCTTCTACACCGCCACACTTATACTGAAATGCTCAGCTTACGTAAACATTGCGTAAACAACAATAACCAATACAGAGGCATATCCCCACACTATGTGCTGCCTGGCACTGCCATGAAATGAATTGAGTTACTGAGCAATGAGCAATGAGCATTGAGAATTCAGAATGCAGCTGGGAGCGACCGTGAGCAACGAATGTGGATCGAACGAGTGCGACAATCAGAAAATGAGATGATGAGTGTGTTATTGATTCTGATACTCGTTTACAATGACAGAAATGTCATCACTGGTTATGAAATTCTTTTATTCTTTCATTTTCTACACCACGACTCACGAGACGTATCTTGTAAAGCCCAAAACCTTTTGGGAAAGCACATTCTAAAGATAAAATTTCCCATGATTCAGAGGAACTTCATCAACCGCATGAATTATGTTTCCTTTACAAACAATAGATTTCAGAAGAAAAAGGGTGACGCAGTTTCACTACAAATTCACTGTACATTAATATAAGTAAAGTCACTAAATATAAGTACAGTATTCAGAACTTTAATCACTCAGAAAACGATCTGATTGAATCAACAAAACTTTTGTTGGTTTAACCATAAAATATGTTTATTATACGGAGAAAAATAAATGTTTATCCGTAATATCTAGATGTTCAGGGTCAACACATTTTATATTTAACTGTCCAACAGTAATTTAGATGTTCGTAGTCACTACCTGTAGATATTAAAAAGTTAGATGTTACTCTGTACCATCCAAAATGTACAACTGAAATATCAAAAATATTAAACGGAAATGTAGGATTATGTGTGATAACGGCTGTAAATATTTGAGGAGTTTACTTATTCCTAATCATTTTAAGAGTTGATTGATAACTTATTTGTAAATTTAAAATTAAACTTGAATGTTCGTCCATCAACGAAAAAAAAACAGATAAAGCGTATGGAATATCGATTAGATGATACATACATTCAGTCAAGTTGAGGTTATGTTTAATATTTGTAATTGAAAATAAAAACGGGGTAAGTAATCAGAACGGGCGAGTTTAACATCTGGATGTGTTTCAATTTAAGGGCATGTGACACTTATGCCATACCTATATCTTACCGACATTTTTTTCATCATACCAATTCCACACCAGATGAGATATCTAACAAGACGTTGGAAAAATAAATAAAAGTGGCTGAGGATCTTTTATGTACTAATACATTTTTACAATTACAAAAAAAAAGTATTGCAAAAAATATTTATAGTAGTAAAAGCTTATTGATTCAACTAAAATTTTTGCTTTATTTTAACAAAATCTCTGTTAAGATGGTTCGGACATCTTGAAAGAATGAAAGATGAACGACTGACCAAACAAGTGTATAAAGGTAAAGTAAATGGCAGAATGCCCAGAGGTAGACCGCCGAAAGAATGGTTACAATCTGTAAATGAGACATTAATCCGAAGAGGCATAAGAAGCCATCGAAACACAAGAGCTTGCATGAAAAAATGCATGGACGTGAAGGAAGCTAGAGTAGTATGCCAGGACAGAAAAGTGTGGCGCCAAATAGTTTGTAAACAGAGTGGCAATAGAATGAATGACGCCTGAAACAAAGACCTTGGATACTACTGGGCCCAAGTGGAGAACCATACATAACAATTTTGTGAGGCTATTCACTTGGGGTGATCGCTAGAGAGATTGATCAGCAACCTGGGTCGGAGCAGTGTTGCGGAATAAACGTGTAATTTAAATAAATAACACAAGAATTCCAGATCAAGCTAAAATATTTATACCTAACACCTATATACCTTATACCAATATACCTACATACCTTACACCTATATACCTATTTAACATATACCTATATATACCCTATATCTATACACCCATACACACACTACTATTCTCCAACCGAGCAAGTCACGCCTACCCCGAAAGGGAAATGGCTTAATGATATAATGATAATAATTTTGGTGGATGTAGCATCTGGTTGATTCAACAAAAAACTTGTGTCTCAATCAAATTTTTTCTTGAATCAAAACCAAAATTTTCTTGATTCAACCAAATTTTCATGCATATCCAAGAAACCAGTTTTTTTAGTTGAAGAAATTTTTTCCTGAGTATATAAAGAGAGTATAGTATATTATGCAACAAGGGGAAGAAGCAGGATTTTTTCGACGAGTGCACACTACCGGTCCAAATTGCCGCTCGACGCGACGCACCGCTTTTCATCTTTAGACACGCTTCCACATTCTGTATGATAATTCGAAAACCATTCAATATTTTATTATGTTCTTGGTCTCATTTTAAAGAAGAGATTTCCAACTTTAATTTAGTGAAGATTCAATTTTTTCATTCACTTCCTCAAAGCATGTAGAGAGTGCAAGTTGATAACCGAAAATTGGCTAAAGCTTTCTAAAACTTTCTAACTTAATTTTTTGCAGAGTTAGTCGGTTTCTAAGACAAGCATCTTTTTAATCCGATGTCCGTGATTAGACAAAAATACCAAAATTTTGGAAATTTATGGTGAATTTATAAATTATAAAAAAATTTAAAAATATCAGACATTTATGGCAAATTTATAAATTAACAAAAATGACCAAAAGTTTTGAAATTCTGTAAAATTTTTAATTTCTAAACATTTTGGAAATTTTTAGACCGAATTCATTTCAAATCGGACAGGCTGTGCATGCTGAAGTCACAGAATCGCTTCAAGACAAAATATATTGTTTTCAAGAAATTTTAAACGACCTCACCGATTAGGCAACATTTTTTAAAATTCTTTAAAGTTGACGCAGTTTATAAAAATTTTTTTCTAAAGTTTTACAGTATCTGAACCTAAATCGATATTCAACTTTTTCTTCTTTATACTGATGGATCTTTGTGTTCGCTTTCAAAATCCGCCAGAAAATTTAAAAAGATTTGAAAACTGACTAAATGGATGCGGTTTTTTTCTGAAAACCTATAAACTCAATTTTTTCAAAAAGGTCATCGTTTTTTTCTTGATTTTTTTCTAAGTTGGTACTAATATGATGCATTTTCCCAAAAGAGTTTATCTTGCTTCCGCATCACGAAGAAGCGAAAAATACATTTATTTGTATAAAAAACGAAAATTCCCATTTTTTTTTGCAATAACGAGACGAGATACGAAAGAAGTCAAAAGAGCCACGTTTTTCGACCTGAAAACGTCTTTAAAAAAAAGTTTCTAAACACTTTTCTGTATCTTGCGTTTTTGTCAAAATTTTCGCTTAAATATTAATACAGTCGGCTATAATTGTATTATGGATCAAATTAGTTCTTTTGACCTTTTTCTTATCTCATCTCGTTATTGCAAAAAATAAGAATTTTCACTTTTCATCGAAATAAATATAATTTTCTTTTCACCGTCAAAAATTATGACGTCATAGATTGATAATAAGGATTACATATCAGCTCATAGATATATAATGGCGATTACATAACTATGAGTTGAAAAGGGGAACTGCGGATTCGCCTCGAAGGCATCAAAAATAGCCATATTCATGCATGTGTTACATAAAAACTACTTACAAGCTTTAAAAAAATCAAATCAAACCAGCTTCCAGAAAATATGTGAAAACATTCCATTACGTGATTTAGAAAAATAATATATTCTAGTAAAGAGGTATCAAATCTATTAGATATAGCAAACAGAATGATTATTGTTATATCGGCCATTTGATGAAGACAATATTTGCATGAAGATTGAAAGCGATTTGAGAATTTTAACTTTGTAAATAAATTGTGAAGCATTAAATTACACAAGTATATTATTCATGAATTTTAAAAGTTTATCAATGTCAGTCCCAATAAGTTATGGGCCCAGGGCTAATTATTTCAAACAGGCAAACAGACTTTGGCTGACAGAATATTATAAAAACAAAAGCCTCCCTCGCAAATTTTCTTGCTAAATTAAAATAAATAATAAAACCTTCGCCTCCACAAATTAAAAAAAATTAACATAATGAATGTGAAATGAGACTGAACAGTTAATTCTGCCCTCTTATTTATTCAGGCTTACATGGCCAACGGCCATGCCACGCTGAAAAAACCAGTTCTCGTCAGATCACTGAAGTTAAGCAGCGTTGGGCGCGGTTAGTACTTGGATGGGTGACCATTCGAGAATGCTGTGTGCTGTTGGCATATTATGGGTGTGGTGAGCCCAAATTTGTAGTCATTTATAACTACAAGAAAACTATCCACCTAGAAACACTACCCGAATCGGGTAGTGTCACGCCTACCCTGAAAGGGAAATGGCTTAATGGTATACATACATACACAATAATGCAGAATTCTACTAACAATAAAGATAAATAAATAAGAAAAAGTATCATATTTTTCAGTTGGTCAAAACTTCTTTCTGTCTACAGACCACTAATTTTCAAAAAATATAGGTATAAAAACATTTCATATAATTTATTCTGTAAGTTAGGGTTTTGCTACAGAATTCCAATTTAAAAACTCACTGACTTTATCTTTTTTTTAGCACAATTTTCTTAAATTCCCAGACTTAATCTTGAAAAATTGCTCATAATGTTTATGATGATTATATATTTTTGAATATCTCTTTCTTTTTAAAAGTATTGAAATCATATTAAATTTATTTATTGAACATAAGCAAAATGATTAAAGGAGGACAATCAAATTCAGATTTCCCCATAAAAAGGAGTTATTTTGCTCCCGCAATATACATCGATTAACAAAATTATGTTTGCATAAATTTAAAGTAATCACTTTTTATTTTCTGCCCTCCAGTATAAAAGACACTTTAACTGATAAAATGTTAAACGTAGACTTTATGGGGCTTTTAGGGGATTGCAAATTTTTATTTTAATCTTCATAATTTTCAAATTATAAACGTAAAACAGTTTTATTTAGACGCATCCAAATAAACAAAAGAATTTGATATTATTTTCAATAACCTAATTTTCTAAAAATAAATTTCTAAAGCCGAATACTTAAAAATGCAAACACTCCTAATTTCGAGTTTATTCAGCTTTAAAATTTTGTAAAGGCTTTTTTTTCTTGTTTTTTCTATAGAATTAATCTATTTAAAGAATGCATTTTTCTGATATATGAAGGAGAAAAACTGTTGAATTTTCACTCTCCAATTTGGTTACACGCACTACTTTCTGAGAAGATATGGGCCATATTGAAAGTATATGACTAGAATGCAGTCATGTTCATAATTCAAGGATATAAATATTCATATTGAATAGCGTACGAACAATTACATTTATCGTTTCATTGTCACTTCGTATTCGCAGACGTGATACATATGTATAGTTAATTATATACAACGCACATTTGTTATTCAAAACTAATCTTTTAGTTGTCAAAATGTTAATGTTAAGAAATAATTCTGTCATTGCGGTAATGAAATAAAGTTTGAGTGACATCGAAATCGTAACGACTCCACATGGAAAAAATTCAAAGAACGTAATTTTAATATTTGTACACAGAAAAAAGTTTTATTTCAAACAAAGAAAGGGCGTCAAAATGTACTGAAACAAAATTAAACTATAATTCGTACATATTGAGCAATACGAATATTGA
The DNA here is from genome assembly GCA_932195095.1 of Andricus curvator. Taxonomy (NCBI): domain Eukaryota; kingdom Metazoa; phylum Arthropoda; class Insecta; order Hymenoptera; family Cynipidae; genus Andricus; species Andricus curvator. The sequence continues at coordinate 888,924 of CAKNYM010053195.1, read as the reverse complement.
AAGCGATAAAATTGTTTTTTAATTTTCACATTAATCAAGAGAGCGAACATAACCAAGGGACCATCCATAAACTACGTTACCAATTTGAGGGGGGAGGGGGTCGCGCCTAAAACTACGTCTGGTAACAGGTTAGGAGGAGGGGAAGTGGAATGACATTACGAACTTAGATAAGATTTAGCACGTTTCCCGATGATAAATTTGAATAAAGTTTGCGAATTTTCGAAAAGATGGTCCCCCAACGATAAACTACAGTAATAATCCCCTTTATCTCTTCTTTGTCTTAAATGCGAACTGAATGAATATAACTTAATAAGAAAATCCAACCATTTTTCGTGTAAAAGTATACTATTATATTTTTTGTTCGGAATTCATCTATTTTGATTAAAAACTCTACTATTTGGTTGACAAATTAATTATTCTGTCGACAATGCAACTATTTTCATAAAATGTTACTTTACGATTCAAAAATTGAACTACTTGGTTGAAAGTTAAACTACTTGATTAAAAATTACTATTATTTTTTTTTTTTTTTTTTGGTTGAAAAATTGACATGGGGCCCAATATGGGCATATAGCCTAAAACTGACAAAGGGCCCAAAATTGACCAAAACCCCAATATGGACATATGGCCCAAAATTATAAGCACCTAAAGCTACGAAACCCTTCCTAGTAAGCGCTGGGCGCCTACTTTGACTAATTTTTTGCTTCGAAGTTAGAATACTTTGTAAGAAATTCATTTTTTTTTTGGTTGAAGATTCATAATCTTAATTGAAAATTCACATTGTCTGGTAGAAAATTCAACTGTTTTATAGAAAATTCATCTTTGTTACTTGAAAATTCAACAATTTCGTTAAAAATTGAACTATTTGGTTGAAAATTCATTTTTTTTAATTCATATTTTTGGTGGAAAATCCAACTATTTCGTTAAGAATTAAACTATTTTTATGAAAATTGAGCTACTTGGTAGAAAATTAACTTTTTTATTAAAAAATCATATTTTCGGGTTGAAATTCAACCGTTTCGTAGATATTTCGTCTTTTCGGCTTCAAATTCAACAATTTTATTGAAAATTGATGTATTTTTTTGAAAATTCATATTTTTTGGTAGAGAATTAATTTTATGTGGTGGAAAATTCATCTTTTTCGTTGTAATATTAATAATTTGGTTCAAAATTTATTTTTTGGGTAGAAAGTTCAACTAATTTGTTGACTGAACTAATTAGTTTTAAATACAGCTACTTGGTTGAACTATTTTGTTAAAACATAATTTTGTCAAGATTCACCTTTTTGGTTGAAAATTGTTCTTGTTTTCGTTGAAAATTAATTTTTTTATCGGCAAATTAAACTATTCCATTTTTAGTTGGAAACAAATCCTGTATAAGTTTCAGAATCGACAATTTGGTGAAAAAATTCATGTATATTGTTGAAAATTCGTCATTTTGGTTAGAAAATTGATCTTGTTTGTTGAAAACACATTAGTTTTTTGAGGACTTAATTATTTGATTAAACATTTTTTTTCTGTATTCAACTGGTTGAAAATTCGTTTTTTGTGGAAAATTAATTTTTTTAACTAAAAATTTGACATTTCCATTTCTGGTTCAAAAATATATTTTTTAGTTGAAAACTCATCTTTCTTGATGGAAAATTCATCTATTTTATTGAGTATTCAACTATTTTCTTAAACATTTTTTTTTCGTTCAATTAAACTGGTTCAAAATTAATCTTGTGGTAAAAAAATTCATCTTTCATGGTAAAAAAGTCATTCTTCATAGCTTCCAAAATCAACTGTTTTTGGTTGAATTTTAATCTTTTTTGTTTGAAAATTCCTCTTTCTCGGTTGGAAATTAACTTTTTTGTTGAATATTCAATTGTCTTCTAAAAAATTCCTCATTTTGATTACAAAATTTAACTATTTGGTTTAAAGTGCAACTATTTTGTTGAAATTCGTCTATTTTGCTTAAATGTTCAACTATTTGGTTTGTAATGCAAATATTTCGTTACAAATTTAATTTTCTTTTTGAAAATTCATTTCGTTGGGTAGAAAATCCCTTTTGGTTAAAAATTCAACCATTTTTTCTCGAAGACACAATATATTTCTACTTGAAATCTTGAGAATTTAGAGTGTTTCATGATGTATACAATATGGCATTTACATTAATTTTATTAAAAAGAATTTATTACCCTATTTTCGTGAAAAATCACCCTATTTCCCCTATTTCGAGAGAATTTTGGGCTAAATTACTTTTCGGGGGGAGGGGGGGGGGCAAACAAAACAACAGTCGTCGAAGAGGGGGACTGGGCACATTGTGGCCAAAAGCACTTTTTAGTGGAGAATATTTCTGGCTGAAAGCCAATTTTCAATGGATTTTGATTTTTTTTATGGCCGTAAGGCTTCCAGGTATAACAAGTCGGTCGCGGTGTGGAGATTTTGTTTTGACCAACCAAAAATTTTAGTTTCACAACAAAATAAACAATATCTTTTTCCTAACTTTTCCGATGTAACTCAGTGTAATAATTATCTAGTAATAATTTCCAATAGGTTAGAGTAGGAAAAAAAATTGTTTATAGTGCTTTAAACAAATTAATGAACAAAAAAGACTTTCTCGTGATTAGCAATGATTAGATGTTTGAAATTCATAGATATTGTAGAAAATATGAGATGAATTATTGCATAATTGCGACTAGTTAGGAACAACTGCTATTTCACAATTATTTAACAATTGTTATAAAAAAATACACAGTCTTCGTATGTCGCAATGAATAGGCTCAATTTTTTGGCAAAATCAACCAAAAGTTTCTTGCCAATGACTCCTTGCCGTATTTTTTTTTAATTAACAACAACTGTTAATTATTTAAACCATATTTATAAAAAAATTCACACTCTTAACATTATTTGATGAATAGGCCTAATTTATTCGGAACCAAATAAAAATATATTTCCAGTGACTCCTAGCTCTATTTTTGTTCGAATTGATAAAATATATTAATTATTCAAGCAATTTTTACAAATAAAGACATATTTTGACCATTTTTGCATGAATAGGCTCACTTTTTGGCAGAATCAATCAAAAATGTCTTAACAATGACTCCTTCTTGTCACACTTTTCTAATTAACAAGAACTGTTAATTACTTAAGCAATATTTATAAACAAATTCAGAGGTAAACAATTTTGCCATGATAAATATTAATTTTTTGTGGCATCAACAAGAAATGTCTTGCCAATTATTGCTTCTTGTAATATTTTTCTAATTCAGAAAAAGTGTTGATTATTTAAAATATATTTATGAACAAATTCACAGTCTGACCATTTTCAATTATAAATATTAATTTTTTGCGAGAAGAACTAAGAAACCAAGATCATTATATATGTGTCAATCAAAGATGTGATAGGTTTCTGGTTATTGGGTTATCAAATTAGATATTTATTCGGCATCGCATCTTGACCACAACCAAAAATATGAATGATCTATTCCATAAAATATCTTGAATGTTCCTGAAAAGTTGAACTTCTTTTGGTCCAAATGTTTTATCATACAGTCATACATAATAAACAGAAGTTAAGCTTCTTCACCATCGTCAAGGTACTGTTAACTTGTTTATAATTATTGTTTAAATAATCAACGATTCTTGTTAATTGGACAAATCTGACAAGAAGGAGTCATCGCAGTAAGAGATTTTCAGTTGCTTCTGTCAAAAAATGAAACCTATTTATGCAAAATTGGCCAAAATGTATATTTGCTTACAAAAATTGTTTAAATAATTGTGAAACAGCAGGTGTTCCTAAATAATCGCAATTAGGCATTAATTTCTCTCATACGTTATTTAAAAACTATGAATTTCAAATAACTAATCATTGCGAATCACGAGAAAATGGCTTTTGTTCACTAATTTGCTTAAAACATTATAAACCATTTTTTCTCACTCTAACCTATTAGAAATCATTGCTAAATCATTACTACACTGGCCTGAGCTCATCTTTAGTCAATATGAAGATCTTAAAAAAAAAGGTAGATCGGAAAATGTAGGAAAACATATTGTTTATTTTGTTGTTAAATAACAAATTTTGGTTGGTCAAAAGGAATTTTCTGCATTGACTCGTTATATCTGGAAGCCTTACGGTCATTAAAAAAAAGACATTAAAATCCATTGAAAATCAGCTTGTAGACAGAATTTTGTCCACAAAAAGTGCTTTTGACAACACTGTGCGGGAGGAAGGGGCTCAGAAATAGCCCAAAATTGGTAACGTAGTTTATAGACGGCCCCTAAAGTTTGAAATGAGTTTGTAAGAAAATGATCTGAAACAAAATTAAATCCCTAGTTTTTTCTGTGTATTGTTTAAGAGATCTAGGAGAATTTATTTATACAAGAACTTCCAATCTCAAGAGAGCTAATGTTAATTTTAAATTAAAATTTTAAATTTAAATTTTAGTAGTAATATTTTTGCTGTAGACCCCTGTTTTTAGTTTATAAAGTTGCACGCTTCATAATTAGAACGGAGCGTAACATCAAAGAAACAAATATGGGAAGGCAACAAGGGTATAAAACGACATTCAAGAAAGTAAAGGTTGGCAAACGCACTGAAGAAGAAAGCTAATTTACAATTACATGCTTATGCACTTTCAGCAGAACTGTGTCTCGCCTGCTATTCTGAAGTTTGCTACTTGCTAAATTCTCAAAACCCAGATAGAAAATTATGGCTTTAGGAAGAATAAGATTCGTGTTTTTTTCCAGACACAGAAGAATCATCCCCCAAGTAATTCATTTTCTGAAATTCTCTAAAACGTATTGATTAATTTCTCTTTTGTTTATCCAACTTTTACTCTTGTTTGAACGGATAAAATTGATCGTTAATAACAGATCAATAGATAAGGGATGGATATAAAAACTGAAAAAAAGCTGAGTCATGCAGCGAAAATTAATTATCTCTGAAAAAATCGCCAAGCTATGGGGATGAAAAGCTCATCTTGTTGTAGAAAGTAAATTAAAAGACTAATGGCGTAAAGTTCTTAAGGCGCTTTCTGAAAGTCGCTGGAAACATCTTTAAAAAGAAGCGCAAGCATGTAGAAAAATATCCAGCATGATATTTACTTTTTAATTATGCTGCACAAAACTTCGAGTTTAAAAACTTAAAACGTGGAACTATTCTATCTAAAAAACTGATGAAGCGATATATCTCAAAAATCTCGCAATCATTGTTGTTGAAAATCTGATTAGCTTTCCATTACTTCAAGTTTTTTCATAGCTTAAATTTGAAATTATAAAAAGTAAATCTACAAATAATCCTTTTTTAATAAAAAAATATAGATAACCTTATGAGAATTGAGAAAAATTTGTACTTTTTAATACTCTTGTATAGTTAAATTATAACTTTCGAATTATCTAATAAATTATTGTGAATATTATACATGTTTTATGATAGTGTTTTGCGCTGGAAATTAGTACATTTGAAAAAGAATTTCAATTTAAAATCGTAAAGTTTCGAAGAAGACATAAAATTTTTTAAATTTTCAGGTTGCGTTCATTTTTTTCACTGAAAGTGGACATTTTTAAACAAAAATCATTATGAGGATTTCCCATCTTCAACCATTTTAGGTTATGTTAGCGTTTTACACCTGAAATGGGTATTTTTACTGACAAATAATTGGATTTCGAAGATAAAAAATTTTTTTGCAAATTACGTTTTCGGTTTTGTTAACTTTTTCACAGTTTTAAGTTATATAACATTAGGTTTCAAAAAATATTTACAATTCTAAACCATTTTTTTATGCTATGATAGTCCTTTTCGTCTAAAATTTCTGTAGTAGATAAAAAATAATTATATTTCAAAGAGTATTCACAATATTTAAACAATGATAGGTTATGTTAATATTTTTCGCTGGAAATTGATATTTTTGATAGAAAAAATGCGACAGTTTCATTATCTACATATTGAACATAAATATTAAATATATTATTTCTGAAGTTAAGATAACAAATTTTTATCAATTACCAAAAATATTGTCCTTGCTTTTATATTAATTTAGGTAATAGATAATATAAACTATAAATTACAAAAGAAAATAATAATAAACAAATAGGATATAATGTAAAAAATAAATGATGAAAATAAAGTATAAATATAAATAATGATACAAGTAAAATAAGAAATTAGAAATAGTGTTTTTCCTAGTTATGTAAAATACTCTTAATCGATAGGTATATTAGGAACTTGAAACCTGTTTTCCGATTAGATAATACAAACGATAAGGTAAAAAGAAAACTGAAAATTATAACCCGGAATGTAAAATTTACAAGAAATTTTATCAAACAAAACTTATTTCCGGATGCAGAAAAAATGGTAACTTCAGGAATAAAACCGAAAGGTTTGCAGTGAAAAAGTGAAATAATTCCTGCGGAAAACGCAATATGGGAAAGGAAGCAACTGTGATTGCCTTCACGTTGTCTGTTTTTTTCAGGGCCAAAATTACGTTACCAAATGCGTGTTATGTATCTTGTTCAGATGCGCAGGCAAGGAGCAATTGAAATAGTAATTGCATAACGAACATCGTAATTGCATACAATTAAGTACCGCAAGCGAGGATAATAATGCGAGGAATTGTAGCTCTAATTAATTCCACTCGTTGTGAGACATTTGATGAAGATTCTGCCCTTAAATACAAATTACCACTAATTTAAATTCAAATATTATGCAAAATAAGAAATAACTGAAAAACCGATAACAAATACTATGCAGTATATAGTGATAGATAATGGAATTTCATATCCTGAAACGCGAGGTTAATTTTTTCCGGTAGAGTATAAAGCACTTGACATTTCAAAGTATCGCATTTTGAAAGCTGTGATTTTAACATTTTTAGTTTGAAACATTTTCAAATTTAAGATTGTTCAGATTTTAAAACATATTTCTGAAATCGTTAAAATTCCAAGGCCTCAAAATAAAAATCATTTTATTTTGAAAGTTTTGATTTTAATGAGTTAACTTAAGTTTCTTCATTATTAATTTTTCGACTTAAAACGAAAATTTTACAGATTGAAATTTTTATTTTATTTCTACCAGTAAGTTACTTTTTCCTTTTCTTAACCAATTTTATTTAATTTCTAATTATTTTATTTCTTTCCTCATTTCAAAACTTTTATTGTAGTTTTGCACGGTCTGCAACGCTTTTATCCATTTTTTCTATCAAAAAGTTTGAGGTTTCTCTATGTTCGAATCTAAAGAATTTAAAATTAAAAAGATCTCAATTGTACAGTTTCAAATTAGATGTGATCATAAATTAAAATTATACTGAAAGGGTTTATAATCGAATAAGTTTAGATTATATCATTCAAAATGCAACCATTTTTTTGTTAAAGTGTTTAAATTAAATACTTTGCAGTTGAAATCGTTTGAAATAGAATCACTATACATTGAAACGTTTAAAATTCCACAGCTTCAAATATAAATACATTCGCAATTGAATTTTCTGAGGGGAAACTTCATAAACTATATATATTTTCATATAAATACGATTTCAAGTTTGACCACTTTAAATTAAATCAGTCATGTTATTTCAAATTGAAAGCCTTAATATTTGAACAATTAAAATTGAAAACGTTCCAGAAAGAATAACCTCAAATCAAAATCTTCTACATATAAGCCAATTTCAGAATTGTTTTGTTGAAAATTGCATAGTTTCAAATTGAAAGCCTGAATACAATTAAACAATTTGCAAAGCTTAATTTTAAATATGTCAAATACTGATGGTTCTCTTCAACCTTAAGGGCTCAAATTTTAAACTGAACATTTTTAATGAACTTTCATTATTCATTAATAAAACAATAATAAATATTTATACTTTAATACTGTGTAAGTTTGAGCACTTGAAATCCAAAACTGTTTAATTTTGAACGCTACAAGTTTGAAACGATTCGATTGAAAATCTTCGAAACCAAAAAATATCAAACTTTAAAAACTAATACTAGCAATCATACAAGTTTAAATGTTTTAATAATAAGAGCTTTAATAATAAGGACTGTGCATGACAGATTTTCTTATGCGACTAGTACATCAACATGAAGTCGTCAATGCTGCGGCGTTTCTATATCGTGCCGCAGATAGGGCCGCAGAGGAGCATGGCCTCCCATTTGATTCCAGCGACACTACACATGGCCGAGCATCACTAACACCTTTGGTGCTCAAAAGTCGTGTACAGGAAGCAGAACATACGCTTCTACTAAGAGAACATGCTGACAAGCCCCTTCATGGTAAATTCTACGGCATTATACGTAGAGAAGAGCTCTCGATGGGTCTGTCCAACATGTTTCTCAAGTCTGCTGGATTAAAATCGGAGACTGAGGGATTTCTTTTTGCCTGTCAAGATGGCGTTATAGACACCTTAGTTTACCGCGAGCGCATAATGAATATACCTGTAGGCGATACCAACTGCCGAGCGTGCAAGCAAGAGCCAGAAACACTTGGACATGTTCTCAGTGGATGCTCAAAATATGCACGATACGGGTACATAGAGAGACACAATGCGGCTCTAAAAGTGTTATATTACCATCTGAGGCACTTCCATGGTGTTGATCTATTGCCCGTCTTGCCATACGCCCAGGGGGAACTCGAGTCCGTTGTGGAGAATGATCAGTGTAAGATCTACTGGAATTTCTCATTCTCGACCACTCAACGTATCAGTGCTACGAAGCCTGATATTGTCCTCCAAGATCTGAAGAACAAGATCATTTACGTGATTGAATTCTCGGCACCAGCCGATGGTAATATCACGGCAAAGGAGGAAGAAAAACGGGCGAAATATCAAGCACTTCTTTTCGAGCTGAGCAGGCTGTACCAAGGCTTCAAAGTCCATCTTGTAGTTCTCATAATCGGCTGTCTTGGAGGTATGAAAGCTTCATTTATTAGCCAACTCAACAAGATTCCGGCTTGCCAGCGTCAGGCTCATTCCATCGCGAACCGGATGCAAAAGGCTGTTCTTCTGGGATCACTTCATCTGGTCCGTCAACACTGTTCCTCATAACATTCTACAAAGATTGGTAGCTCTAAAAAAGTATCCAGAGGTGAAACTTCATCTCCAACTGTCCCGTCTGCACTGAGCGAAGAATTCCCGTGTAGTTCGGGTTTACACCCCAATAGTTCGGGTGGTTTATCTTTTTTTTTGTTTCACACGAAGGTTTGGTGCGCTTGCACTACTGAGACGTGCGATCACCCGAACCATTCGGGTGCTCAACCGAAACAGCAGCAACCGAAGTGGTGGGGAGCCCGCCCCAATGCTTGGGGAGCTTGCACGAATGATTCAGGAGATTCGAGTCGTGAACCGCGTTGGATGTTGCGCGTTCGACGTTTGCGCATATTCGCTAATGGCCGCAGCTGATGAACATCAGGTTCTTCCCGAATGTCACTCTTTCTAGGTTATGTCGAATTTATTGTTCATCACTCATATTTATACTAACGGAGCATTCTAAGATTAGGTAAATCACATAATTGAAAACTCGATAATGTACATGTAGTGCTTTAGGACAGGGTTGAACTGTAATCATCAACGTGTAAGATTTTTAATTGATTCCAGTTATCTAACGACCTTAATCATTCGTGCCACTAGCCGAATCATTCGTGCAAGCTCCCCAAATATTGGGGCGGGCCCCCCACCACTTCGGTTGCTGCTGTTTCGGTTGAGCACCCGAATGGTTCGGGTGATCGCACGTCTCAGTAGTGCAAGCGCACCAAACCTTCGTGTGAAACAAAAAAAAAGAGAAACCACCCGAACTATTGGGGTGTAAACCCGAACTACACGGGAATTCTTCGCTCAGTGTGCCGCGTAAGATCATCCGCGGCTAGAGACCTGACTCCAAGGAACAGTGTTGCCCGATGTTTTCTCGCGTAAATTTCCCGCTCTTGCTTACCTTCTAGGACAGAAGGAGCAGAAGCGGATGACGTACACGTTCCAGTTGCGTCGGGATTGGTTGCTTTTAAAGAACCATGATCGTAGCTTCCGGAGCCTACAACTTCTCACTCCAAAAAGGACTGTGCATGAATTACGTAAAGTTTTTTTCTGAAAGGTTGAACCGCGTGCCCGCATTTTTTTAGGGTTTAGTTAAATTTTCAACCAAAAAAGATGAATTCTCAACGAAAAATGTAAGTTGATATCTCAACCAAAACAGATTAATTTGCAATATTTTTGAAACATTTCGTTGCATTTTTAACCAAAAAGATGAAATTTCAACCAAAATAGATGAATTTTCAAATCAAAAAGACGAATTTTCAACCAAAAATATGACCTTTCTACTAAAAAAGACAAATTATTAACAAAATATATTCATTTTCAACCAAATTGTTGAATTTTCTGAAAAGAAGATTAATTTTCTACCAAAATAGATTAATTTTCAACAAATTACAAAAATTTGAAACCAAGTAGTTGAATATGTTAACTAAAAAAGATCATTTTTTAACCAAACATAGAATAGTCAAATTTTGATTTAGGAAAAAATAACAAGGTTAATGAAAGTGCATTATATTATTCCATCAATAATAATTTATAGAATTATAAATTTACACAAAATACACATATTAATTTGTACAAAAATATAGAATAAACTTTTAATGACTTTCCCAAATGTTTTACGATTTAAACTTTTTTGTTAATTGCATATAATTTTCAAAAAAATTCTTTGTTCATTTGCAATGTTTTAGTTTCATCCACAGAAATTGTAACATCGACGTTCGGAAACACGAACGAGGTTATAAGGATGCTCAAAATGACCGTTATCAGCAAGTGCAACAATGCCACACCACGATGCCGCAAACAACAATCAACTTAGTTATAAAAGGCAAAAAGTAATATATAAATTAAATTTCTAAAAAGTAAAGTTGGATGTTAACATGAAAATAAATTAAGTTTTGATTCATTATTTATTAGTATTTATTATTTTTTGAGTAAATAATTGTAAATAAAAATTACTCTTGAAAGATTTGAGAATGATCTATTTTGCAATATTTCAATTGAAATTTATCAATTTAATAAACAATAAAAAGTCACCAGTTAAATTTAAAAGTGCAGAAAAATATATATTTGATTTTTTTAACTGTTGAACTTGCGATCTCCCAATAAATTTAAACGTGCCGCTTTTGGGACTAAAACTTTCAAGCATAACCTGTAAAATTGTATACTTACCCTTCCTACCGCAGTTCATATAACAATAAAATTACAAATTTATTTCGTCAAATTCACGGAAATTGCTGTTTAATGTATTTTAAGTTGTTTTGCCGTTGTTTGCACGCCGTCGTCAAAATTAGCAATTTTAAATTTAATTGCGTGCTATGCCTGCGAATTCCCATTCTTGCAAGTAGTCGCGAAAATACTACTTGGCGTGACAAGTAATTTCTTTTCGTAAGGGAAATTTTAATTTTAAATCCATAACAGTTGAATTTTACCAAAAAGCGAACGTTTAACAAAATACTTGAATCCTCAACTAATAAAGATTAATTTTAAACCAGACAGTTGCATTTTTAAACAAAAAAGTTGATTTTCTACCAAAAGATACAAATTATCAACAAAATACATCAATTTTCAATCGAATAGTGGAATTTTTAACTAAAAAAGATAAATTTTCAACCAAAAATAGAACAGTTAAATTTTCGGTTCAAAAAATTAATTTTCAACAAACAAACGATTTAATAAAATATAGTTAAATTTGCAGCCAAATAAATAATTTTTAAACTAAAATTATGAATTTTAAACTAAAAAAGCGATTTTTAACAAAAGAAAATATCTACAAATTTTCTACCAAATTTGTTATTCTGCGAGACAAAAATCCGAAGTTTCTACAAAAAAGTTACATTTGCAACCCAAAAATGTGAATTTTCAACTAAGAAGTTAATATGCAACCGAAATATTTAAAATTTCAACCAAAAATTTAATATTTAACCGAAACATTTTAATTTTTAACGAAACTGTTGAATTTTCAACAAAATAATAAAATTTTGATTCAAATGATACAACTTTTAAAAACAAAAAAATGAATTCTTGACCAGAAATGTAATCGTAGACTTTTCAACCGAAAATTATGAACATTCAACCAAAAATTCTTGGATTTTCTAATTGGGTTCTATTAATGCAGTTCGCATTTAAGTTAAAAACGAGAAAAATCGGAAATACTGTGAAGCCTGCGATAAATAAATATAAATTTTTATTAATTTTGTTTTTTATTACCCCCCTCCCCCCTCCATGTGAGACAGAACCGAAAAACCTTCACCCCCCACCCAAAAGACTTGACGTAATTTATTCTCGACCCCTAACTCGAAATGACTATAAAATAATTAAAGTAAAAACGTATTCACCTACATCTTGAATCGTGGGTGATAAAATAGTGATAAGAATCGCGAGTCTGATTCATGACAATCGTGGTCATGAAGTCTCTCTAGCAAGGATTAATTGAAAAATCAATAAGTTGAATCTTGTAAATTTTGCATAATCCGATACAAACGAACGCTTGATGGCCTTATGTGCCACATAATGACCTTTTGGACGCCACGCAATCAATCAATGTGGTTAATAGCATATCACTGATAGGATGAGTCGTAAATTTTGCAGATGAAAGTCAAGAATGAATCTTTAGCGATGTCGGACCTTTTGTTTGTAAAACGGTAAGTGAGTCGTGTCAAGTTACTTTCTGGAAAACTGAGGACTGAGGGTGGCTCAGCGACAACCAACACCGAAAAGTGCAAACCCTTGTCATTTTTACGTCTTAGCATGACGTCGTGTAACCCTATATTTGCGCAAGCATTTGTATATCCATATCACCGGGACGAATGTTTATGAGCAGTGAGATATGGAGAGTGGGTGAAGCTGGAGGGGTATTTAAACTGACTGTTTGCAGTTATCGCAACTGTTGTTTAAGAAATCTCTCATTTAAGAGGGAAAGGTGCAGCGAACTTCGAAAAAGATTTAATTATCGCAGTTGTCACTATAATTATTATTTTTACTATTAATAATAATCTACACGTGTACGCGGCTAATACATTCCCTTCGCAGCATAAGTTGATGAGTTTTTCATTTTTCATAACATAAAATACTTGAATAAAAAAAAAGTCTTTAACCTTTTTGACTTCTGATATTAGTTTCAGTAAAAGTAATGAAATTGTACAAATCGATTAGAACTACGATTTTTTAATTTCAAGATTTTCATTTCTTTCTTCAAAATTAGGAATTTTATATTAAGATCCATGGAAATTTGCCAGATTCCCTGAATTCCTTCAAATATTTGAATTCCTTGAATTCTCTGAAATCCCGGAAATTCTTGAACATTCTGAATTTCATGAATTCTTTTAATGTTCTGAATACCTGAAATTCTTTGAATTCTTGAATTTATTAAGTGCTCTGAAATCTCTGAAATTCACTGAATTCCCTGGAATCCTTGAATTCCTTGAAAATTCGGATTTCTCTAAATTCCTTGGCTACTTTGAAATCCCTGAATATATTATACATTTCTGAAATTCTTTGAATTCACAGAATCCCCTAAATTCCTTGAATATTCTGAATACCTGAAATTCCTTGAATCTCTGAATTCATTGCAATCTTTAAATTTCTTAACTTCTTTGAATTAGCTGAATTCCTCAAATTGCTTAAATTCTCTGAATTCGTTAAATTTCCTGAATTCCTTAATTTTCCTGAATTCTCTAAACTCCTTCAATTCCCTGAATTCCCTAAATTTCTTAAATTCCCTGGATTCTCTGAACTCCTTCAAGACCATAAATTCCTTAAATTCTCTTGATACTCCAAAATTTCTGAAATTCTCCGAATACCTGGAATATTTGAAATTGTCTGAATTTCTGAAAATCTCTAAATTCCTTGACTCACATGGAATCGTTGAATTTTTGGAATATCCCGAATTTCTGGAAGATTCACAAATCTCTGAATTCCTTGACTTCTCTGAAATCCTCGAATATTCTGAATTTCTGAAGTTCTTTGAATTCTCTGAATTCTCTAAACTACGTAAATGCTCTTTGGAATTCTTTGAATTCCTTATCTTTTTTGGAATCCTTGAATATTCTGAACTCCTGAAATTCTTTGAATTCCCTGAATCCCCTGAATTCCTTACTCTGAATTCCTGAAAATCTCAAAATTCCTTGACTTCCCTGGAATCGTTCAATTACTTGAATATCCCGAATTCCATAAATATTCGCAATTCTCTGAATTCCTTGACTTCTCTAAAATCCTTGAATATTCTGACTTCCAGAAATTCATTGAATTCCTTGTATTACCTAATGGCTCTGAAATCTCTGAAATCCACTCAATTCCTTGAATATTCTGAATTCCTGAAATTTCTCAAATATTCTGAATTCCTTAATTGCCTTAATTTTCTGAACTCTTCCAATTTTTTCAATTTCATGATTTTTTTTAATTCCCTTAATGCTATGAAATCCATAAAATTCTCTAAATTCCCTGAATTTCTCGAATATTCTGAATTCCTTCAATATTTCGAATTCGCGGAATATCTTAAATATTGTGAATTTCCTGAATTTGCTGAAATCCTGGAATATTCTCAATTCCCTGATTTCCTGAAAAATTTTGTTTTGCAAATATAAAATGATGTCTAACTCTAATTTAACTGAATAGGCTTCAGGTAAACAAATTTTAAACTTTTTAAATATAAACGTTAATACAGCCAAATCCAAAAAAGTCATTTTTTCTTCATTGAAAAAGAATTCCTGTATTCAGTGAGAATTTTTTTCATAATTTTCAATTTTTTATTTTTACTTGTTACCTAAAACACTATACAAAAATAATTTTTGTACAATTTTTGCACCTGTAGAATAAATTTCAAAATTTTCGAAAGTTTTAAAAACTTTCCGCTACCTCTGGAACTTTTTTTTTAATTTGAAAAAAATTCAGTGATTTTCATACAGTAAGAAAAAAAATTTGAAAATTGAACTTTTAATTTTTAAGCGCTACTCTAATTTACATTAGTACAATATTGTAGGCTTTCAATATTTCAAACTAAAAGCCTGAATACATCAATTTTCTGATGTTAATTTTTGTCGAAAGCCAATAGATGTGCATTTTCCAGTTAATGATGAAAGAATTCTAAATTCAAATATCCAAAATTGTAGTTTTTATTTTGAATTCGTGAACGCTATAGCATAGGCCATAAAGCCTTTAAAATGTTAAATTCATGCTTTCAAAATTTTTCAAAAATTTCAAACTCCATGTCTCTCAGATTATTTATTTATGCTTTTGAAATAACTAAACTGTACAATTCAAAAGTGAAATCATAGTTATCTTGTTTCATATTATTATATAATTATTATTTGTATAACGGCCATACCACGCTGAAAACCCCAGTTCTCGTCAGATCACTGAAGTTAAGCAGCGTTGGACGCGGTTAGTACTTGGATGGGTGACCATTCAAGAATACTGACATGAGTGCTGTTGGCACATCGTGGGTGTGGTGAGCCCACACTTGTAGTTATTTATAACTACAAGAAAAACCTAGAAACACTACCCGAATCGGGTAGTGTCACGCCTACCCTGAAAGGGAAATGGTTTAATGGTATATATATATATATATATATATATATATATATATATATATATTAGTTGGCAACGAAATGTTTCGCGCGCGCTTTAGCGCGCGTATAATATTGCACTTTTGATATAATGGATTTTAAACTTTTCATTTTATAGCTACTTATATATTTGTAAATACATTTTATGCAACTGACCTCAACTAGGATTAAACTTTAAATGAATTCCGTTTGAAGTTCCGAGAAAACTTTTTGAAACAGACTTACGAACGCATTTTTACAAAGATAAATAACAATTGCTTATAGAACTCGAATGAAAGAATTTGCCTGAACGTCACAAAAGCTATTTACTTTAACTCTAAAGATCAAGTTCTTTCTTTAGGAGACGAGAATTTTAATGACTTCGATATAAAACTCCATTCATGGTATAATTAGTAGCTGGGACACAATAGTGATTCCAATAAGCTAGGAAATGCTGGATAACATTATAATAGAAATAATTGTGGATAGTGGTAACACAGTGAATCTACCCTTTTGTGCATGAAGGCTTTCTCTGATTTAAGGGCGTTCTCTATACGTACACTCTTGTGTACGTAAACGATTTGTAAAATCGAGAAACATAAGTAAAGAATTGTTAATTTTAATTAATTTTTTAAGCAAAACTGAAATCAACACTAAATCTGAAGGTATCAATTTGATCTGCACCAGAATGATCTAAGAATTAACAGTCTTTGTTTTCTTTAATAATACTTCAGAAAAAATAGATTAGACTAAAATTCCTTATTTCACAATAATTTTTGTGCTTCAACATTCAGTCTAAAAGAAAAACTGGAATCATATTTCATCCTAATGTTCAAGAGCTGATTATAGTCATTGCAAAATTCTTGGCGACTCCGTTTGGTTAGATTTTATTAAAGTAAAATTACTTCAAAAAACTTTTATTTTTGAATAATTATGATTTCCAAATAAAATTTTGTCAATAACCAACCAAATTTTGTTCAGGGTCTTTCGAAGAATAACAGGGTGGCCGAAAAACTTCATTTTTTAAATTCCCTGACTTTTTTCTGATTTTCCCTGATCATTTTAATCTTGTACCATTTTTAACATAGAATCTTCTATGAGCGGAATAACACAATTTCAAATTAACACGTTATAATTCTTTACTTATTTGAACCAAAAATATGGCTTTTCTACCGTAAAAGATGCATTTAAAATCTAAAAGGACGAATAAAAAAAATGAATTTAAAGAAAATACTTGTATTTTCTACGAAATAATTAAATTTTCAACAACATATTTGAATTTTCTACCTACAAAGATAAATTTTCAACTCAATAGTCGAATTTTTAATTTAAAAAATTGAATTACAACGAAAAACAGTTGCATTTTCAGCGAAATAGTTAAATTTTCAACCTAGAAAGATGAATTCACAATAAAAAATGAAATAGTCGATATTTCAACGAAAAAATACGAAATTTCTACCAGAAGAGATGAATTTCAGAAGCAAAAAGATGAATTTTCTACGAAGAAGATTAATTTCCGACCAAAAAACGAAAGTCCAATGAAATAAATAAATTTTCAAACAAATGGTAGAGTTTGCAGAAAACTAGTGAAATTTTCCACCAAATAAATGAACCTTCAACTAAAATGATGAATTTTCCAACAAAGGAAACTAATTTTTAACAAATAAAGATTTTTCAGTGAAGAAAGAAAACAAGTTCATACAAATTGTTGAACTTTCAAAGTCAACTTTCATTTTCAACCGAACACTTGCATTTTCAACCAAAAAAGAATAATTTTTCTACCAAAAAAGAAAAATTTTCAAATAAAAAAGATTAATTTTCAACCAAAAAAGGTCAGTTAAAAATTAATTTAAAAAAAAAAAACGAATTTTCAAGAAACTAGTTAAATTTTCAACCAAACAGATGAAACTTGATTCAAAAAAATAAATTCTTAAAAAAGTAGTTAAACTTTTATATATGTAATTGCATTTTTAATTAAAAAAACATCAACTAGAATAGTTAAATTATCGGTTAAAAAGTTAATTTTTAACCAAACGAAACAAGCTAATTTTCAACCAAAAATATGAATCTTCAAACAAAAAAAGGTTTTTTAAGATACGGTTCAGTCTTCAATTATATAGTCCAATTTTCAGCTGAAAATGATGATTTTTTAACGAATAATGTAATAGCAGATATTGCAACCAAAAAATATTTTAAATTCCTATCAAAAACAGTTAAATTCGAACAAAAATAACGAATTTTGAAGAACATAGTTTAATCCTCCACCAAAGAAGATTAATTTCCGAACCAAACATTAATTTTTTATCGAAATAAATTAAATTTATACTAAAAAAGTATAATTTTTAAACCAAAAAGACAAATTTTCCAACAAATAGTTGAATTTTTAATCCAGACATACTATTTCATTTGAATGTTCAACTCGAAAAAAAAGTATTTTCAGCAAAGCAGTTGCATTTTCAACCAAATAATAAAATTTGTAACTAAAAATAGAATAGTCATTAGGAAGCAAATTCAAAAAAAAGAATTAGAAATAAAAATATAAGGCAAATAAATTACTGAGAATAATATTATATCAAGGTGGCCGCAAAACACGATTTTCAAAATCCCCTAACTTTTCCCTAACCAATTTTTTATTTTCCCTGACAAAAAATATTTAAAGACCAGAAACTTAATCTTGTAACATTTTAAACATAGAATCTTTTATGAACGGAATAAAACTGACTTTTGCAAGATTTTTTTCAAAATCCCTGAATTTTCCCTGACTAATAAAATTCCCTGACTTTTCCCTGATTTCCAGGTTCTCCCTGACCCATGGTCACCCTGAATAAATCCAGCTACAGATGTAACACAACTATCCAAATAATTTTCTTTAAATAAACGATTTCCAATAAAAAAATTTTAAACAAATTAAGAATTCACAACAATTTTATAAAGGTTTGACGAGTTTTGAGTTTGACTGTACGTAGAGCTTATCCTTAATTGAATCTATGGGCCTGGTTACACCGGCGAGCCTACAGTAGGCCGGCTTACAATAAGCTAGCTTACATGAGAGTGGCCAGATTCGCGTCGGCGCACAGTGGACCCTTTTTGAAATTCTGTCTCAAAATCGTAGAACTTTGGATCGGAACGACCTAGAGGGATATTTTTTTTTTAATTAAAGAAAAAACCTTTCCGAATATAGAAAAATGATAGGAAAAGTCAAAAAAAAATTGTGACCTTGAAAATCTGTGTTGAAGATGGAATTTTTGGCAAAAAAAAATCGTTTTTTGAATACCAAAAACGATTAGATTTTACATTTTATGTGCTATACATGTTTTTATATAGATTTTTGCATGCCCAATCCGAATCTGACATGTAAATCGTTGTAAGACAAAATTCAAAATGGCGGAGCCAATATGGCAGGCTAAAATTGTAAAACGAAACAGATTTGACTAAAATTTGCTACAAGGTGGTTTTTCAGGTCACTGATTACAAATCCAAGGTCAAAAATTCAGAATGGCGGATCCAATATGGCGGACCAAAATTGTAAAAGGAAACTGATTTGACTAAAATTTGCTACAAGGAGGTTTTTCGGGTCGTTGATTACAAATCCAGGGTCAAAATTAAAATTTCAAAATGGCGGATCCAGTATGGCGGACCAACATTGTAAAAGGAAACAGATTTGACTAAAGAATGCTACTCGGAGTTTTTTCGGGTCGCTGATTTTAAATCCAGGGTCAAAATTAAAAAATTAATAGTAGCGGATCCAATATGGCAGACCAAAATTGTAAAAGGAAACCGATTTGACTAAAATTTGCTACAAGGGGTTTTTTCGGGTCGCTGACTTCAAATCCGGGGTCAAAATTCCAGAATTTGAAAAAGCCGACGAAAGTTGTAAAACAAAACCGATTTGACTGCAAATTCTCACTCGGTACCTCTTCAAGGCTTACTATGATTGCGTACATTTCTCGTGGTTATATAATTAATATTATCTGACTGTTAAGTTAGAAATTAGAATGTTATTTTGTTTCAACTTGTTTTCTACTGTTTTAATCTTATGTTCTAAACACCTCAATGTTATAAGCGCTACAATAAATCCTGTTTTTCAGCAAAAACTATTATTACAAACATATATGTTGACAAATTTAGAAACCCGCGCGATTTCTAGGAAAAATACTGCAAAAGTGGTTTGAAGAATTTCGATCCGCTATTTTAAACTTTTTAATTTTTCAGCGACCCAAAAACGGCAATTTTTAGTCAAATCTGTTTTTTTGCACAATTTTGGTCCACCATTTTGAATTTTTGAATTTTGACCCCGGATTTGAAATCAGCGACCCGAAAAACCCCCTTGTAGCAAATTTTAGGCAAATCGGTTTCCTTTTGCAATTTTGGTCCGCCATTTTGAAATTTTTAATTTTGATCCTGGATTCAAAGTCAGCGACCCGAAAAACCTTCGAGTAGCATTCTTTAGTCAAATCGGTTTCCTTTTACAATGTTGGTCCGCCATATTGGATCCGCCATTTTGAATTTTTGAATTTTTACCATGGATTTGAAACCAGCGACCCGAAAAACTCCCTTGTAACAAATTTTATTCAAATCGGTTTCCTATTACAATTTTGATCCGCCATATTGGATCCGCCATTTTTAATTTTTTAATTTTGACCTTGGATTCGTAATCAGCGACCTGAAAAACCACCTTGTAGCAAATTTTAGTCAAATCTGTTTCGTTTTACAATTTTAGTCTGCCATATTGGCTCCGCCATTTTGGATTTTGTCTTACAACGATTTACATGTCAGATTCGGATTGGGCATGCAAAAATCTATATAAAAACATGTATAGCACATAAAATGTAAAATTTAAGCGTTTTTGGTATTCAATAAACGATTTTTTTTGCCAAAAATTCCATCTTCAACACAGATTTTCAAGGTCACCATTTTTTTTTTAATTTCTCTATAATCTTTCTATATTCGGAAAGGTTTTTTCTTGAATTAAAAAAAAATATCCCTCTAGGTCATTCCGATCCAAAGTTCTACGATTTTGAGAGAGAATTTCAAAAAAGGTCCACTGTGCGGCGTACACGGAAAAAATTTATCCGTAAAAAAGTCACGAACTAGTAGCTAGGTCTCGGATATGAGAAAAATTCATCGGATATTTATGTATGTTCGTAAACAACCTACGAACTTTGAGAAAGATTGACGAACTCGATGTGAAAATTCTAAAACGGTTCATCACTTTTTTTTTACGTGAATAATTACAAAAATATTACGAGTGATTGGGAAAAGATTCTCAGAGCACTCACGAGCTTGCCCGACAAATCTGGGAACTCGAAACTAAGTCTCCTTGTACGTGGCCCACGCACACACGCGCGGTGCGTGTGTGCGCTCGTATGTGTATCTCGAGCTCGTCGGATGAGTGGCTAGAAGTTTTATAATACCTATTTTGTTTGGCCTCGATGGCTGCGCGTGTTTACGCACTCCTGGTTTATGTTTAGAAACTGGTGAGTCAGCAGTGTTTGAGGTTCGAATCTTCTGAGTTGCGAATTTATAAATTAATATAAAATTAAATCGCACAAATAAAATTTTTCCTCTTTTTATTTCAGTCTGAAATTTTCAGGAACTGTTCGTAGGAAATTCGAACTGTTCGTAAGAAACTTCGAAATTTATCCATATATTTCTCATAGAAATAAGGATTTAATGTTTCATTTTGTTATCTCGTATCCGAGACCTAGCTACAAGTTCGTGACTTCTTCATGGATAAATTTTTTCCGTGTAGAAGCCGCAGGGACTCCACGTGTGTGACAGAGAGCCACTGCCAAAAACGCTTTTGCGCTGACGCGAAACTGAGCCACTCTCGTATTTAAGCTAGCTTATTGTAAGCTGGCCTACTGTAGGCTCGCCGGTGTAACCAGGCCCTATAAATGAATATGTACCAGAAAAGATCCCGCATTGTTGTACTAAAGGACTATAGTGTAGATCAGATGGCATAAAATGTGTTTTGTCTTACAATTATCTATAATTTATCGTACAATCAAAAGCTTTTAGATTATTTTTTGTTAATCATTATTTAGATCTTGATCTATAAAGATGGTCGCTAATGAGTGACAAAATTATGTAACGCCTTACGAGTGTGTCGTACAATGCACAGGAAGGAATTAAGAATTATCAATCTTTTGCAAAGGCTTATCAGTCTGCAATCTGCACTTTCTGTTCGTCGAAGCTGAAGAGCAATTAAAGTTATTAGGATTGTGATATGTTGAATTGCACAAACAATGATAGATATTCCGTTTTTGATAGTCATGGCGAGAAATTCTCAAACTTACGTAAGGTAAAAGAATATTCTGCAAACACGGTGGTATTTATAAAATTGTCCGAAAATACAATATGGTAAAAATTAGCATCAATTTTTTTACAATCAAAATTTGAATTTGAGGAAATGAGAATTAATTTAAAAAATGAGAATTGTTTTGTACGCATAAAGCATGAACGCAGCTTAAGGTTTTTTGCGCAGTCGTTAATAAAAACTTAACAGCTATTTTTTCTCCGTCATGTCCTGGTTTTACGCAAACGTGTTTACAGACTTTAAATTACAGACATTTTGCAGAAATTTTCTTCGTTTTCACCTTATCTTATCTTGTCGTAACGCAGCATATGTACATCTAGTAATTTTTTAACCCAAAGTGATGTGGAAAGAATTTACTTCTATTAATAGACCTATATTGCTAGTCACTTTAATAACGAATAAAATAAACTCAGCAAAATAAAATTACTTACGGTATGATTTATAGACTAAAGAATTAAAATTTCCTTTCCTACAAATTTGTAAATTAGGTGTAAATATCCACCGTAAATTAATTTTTCATATCTGCATCTGAAAAAGTTACGCAAGAGACTTCAGAATCGAGCAAGTGAAACGAGTTAAAGTGAAGACAAGTATCTTAATAAGTAAATTAAGAATATAATTACATTGCATTAGGTGCAACACACTGGAGAACTAAAGCGTACTTTACTGGCAATCGGGGCTGCGAAGATTTATGACTTTTCTGAAAATCGATGTGCGACTTTAAGTTTATGTTTTCTTACATAATTTATGGGTTGTGCCCGCATTAAAACATTGATACTTTTTCTTCTCTCGGAGATTGGCTAAAAATCACCTTTTTTCTTTGTTCCTATTTCAAATTTAAAGAGAATTTTTCAGGGTAAAATTAAGTATGAAGTGTCTTGCCAGAAGTGTCTTGTCAATATACATCTCGAACTGGCTGTCTGCCACACGTGGATGCACGAATTAAAATCAGGGCCAGCAAAGTAAAAAATTTCAAGGTATAGAGTTTTCTTCTTCATTGTCAAGAAAATTTTTCACTTTTTGTTATTGTGTTATTAATAAAGCGATTCAAAGCATTCAAAGTGGGACAATGATACATTTTAGGCATTTCAAATTGAAAATTCATAATGGTACGTAAATAATTTCAAAATGAAAAACCAATAGGTAATATACTACTAAGAAAAAATATACTACTAACAAGAAAGACTAAGTAAGTTTTATTTTAAGGCTGCATACTATTTTGAAATAAAAAATTCAAAATTATACAATTTCAAGTATTAGCCTTCAAAACTCGATTAAATTCAAAGCCGTTAAAATAAAAAATAAAAATTATTTTTAATCCTTTAATACGTACAATTAATATGCTAAGCATTCAAAACTAAAAACATTGTTTAAATTGAAAAATGTGAAGCTTTGCAAATTTCTTTCGTTTGGAATTTCAAAGGCTATTAATTGGAATTGTTTAGTTGACAAGTTTTGAATCAGAAATTATTCAATTTCAATCGTTATTAATTTTTTACTGTCATTTAGTTTGGAAATTGACTCAATTTTAAATATTTAGAACAAAAATTGTTGTTGTTTTTTGAACTTATAATTCTTAAGTATGAAAAATCCAAAAAATGGATTTTAGTTGGGAAATTTTCCAACTTCAAATTGTACAGTTACATAAATGTGTGGTTTGAGCTCGTTCCATTTTGATGTGCTTTAATTCGAAGTGTCTGGACACACCGAACATACTTGGTCTACGCTCACCGAATTTTGATGAACGTACACGAAGACTTTTTAATTTTGAATTGTAAATATTAAACGTTTGAATCTAATTTGAAATGTATTTACATTTGAAAATGTACAATTTTTAACTTTTCAAATTAAAATTTCCAAGATTTTAGCAGTTCAATTTTGAATATCTTATACATGTTTTAAAAATTGTTCAGTTTTTATCATTAAAAATGAATCACTTCATTTTGAAATTCCTTTAGATGTGAAAAACGGAATCACTGGCAGGTGTAAAAAAAACATTGAAATCTATACAATTTACGTTCTGAATCACACAATTATTAATTACGAACTGTCAACCGTTACGGAATTTTCCGTAAGACTGACCCCTTGTCGAACTCGTTTACGGTTTACTGACGAAAAATTGGATATTCGATGCCTTATAAATTAAAATATTTTTAGAATTATGATTTCCAATCAGAATAAGCTCAGATTTTTAAATGTTGCGATTTTTTTTCAACCTTACATCTTTCAAAATTCGACAATATAAAACTGGAATCGTAGCAATTCAAAAGTGACACTTCAAATTATTGGAATGAAGATTACAGGGTTCACAGCGAACAAGGAGCTCAGAAAAGGGGAAACAGGTTAATTTTTTTACGAAAAAGGGAAAAAATAGGGGAAAGATTAAACCTTAATTTTTACATGCAGAAAAGAAGAAACAACCTTTTTATAAGAAGCAGTATATTTTTAAATAATGTTAAATGATTTTTCAAAATGAAAAAGTGAGAAAAAGTCAAATTTGTTAAATAAACCATTATAATCGAGAATAAATTCTATTTAAAAAATGCCATCATCAATAATAAAATCTTGATACCTATAAGTATAATTAAATATTTCTCACAAAAATTTGTAATTTCTTTCTTACTATAACTAATACTTTAAATGTAAATTTGAAACAACAATCTTCAATGCTCTTAACCTCAAATGAAAAATAGTTCAAGTTACAGTGCCTTACATAAGTTACATTTCAAAAATATTCAATTTGTATAGATCCAGCGAAAAGAGATTTTAACTCTAAACTTTAATTTAAATCCTAATCAGTTTATTTTGAAATTGGGCAAATAAACATTTTTAAATTTTGTATTGGTAAGACTTACAAATAAAATGTAAGACTACTGCTCAACACTCTTATACAGATTTAAAATTCAAGTAACTCAAATTTACACGTTTCAATTTAAATTGTTCAAGTTGGAATATTTAACTTTGCAGTTGATCAAATTGGAAAATTCCATTTCTTAATTAGGTATTTAACTTCGTACACTTTAAATAAAAAGTGTTTACTTTTTAATACTTGTTTTTTAAATCACACACGTTTTTTTTAAATGTTTATTTTTAATGGACTACAGTTTTCAGCACTTGAAAAGTTTTGCACTTATATACTAAAACTTATGTTACGATATATTTTTGTTCGTAATTTATTTATTTATACATAATTTATTTAAGTGCTTCAATATTATACATATGCATATTGTTATTTTCATAGATGTCTTGCTCTATATTACAGACGTAACAAAAGTTTTAATTTTAATTATAAAAATTATTTAATAACCCTTTAAATTTAAATCTGAAGAAACTAAACTAATTATAATAAATAATACTTTAAGTTTTAAAAAATAATAATTTTCACTACACGCGGTATCATATTCTAGTTATTAATAGAATAATTTTGTACATGTAAAACGAAAAATGGTTCTTACAGTTCTTACATACAGTTACTAATTTCAGAGAATTTCTCGCGTAATTCAAATATTTTATTTTTAGATATTGTATGTCTAAAGAAAAAAAAGGAAAATGGGACTATTTTTAAAAATTGAGGGAAAGAGGGGAATTTGAAAAAAGGGGAAAGACTGTGATCCCTGAGATTACAGAATACTCGATGGTAGCTGATGATTAATTGTTCGGTAGTATAATGACTTGAAATCATTGAAACAATGATAAAAATGCATATTGTAATGGATATTGAAATGAGTTCTTCGTTTACGCCTACCGTTTATACAAGCTTGCATTATAGATTTAACGCACAGCTAATTGAGCACCGAGGAAAAAGATTAACTACTGAAGCGATTCGTGATTCGCGCCTGACGCGAATTTCAAGGACCCTGTCAAGACGTAAGACAATATAAACTATAAACTATAAACCTTTTTCTTTCATGGAACATGGAATCTTGTCAACATTTCAACATAATAGTGAGGATTCTTCATTCCAAGAGTTTACATAATGCAATGAAACTAGTAAAGTATTATAAGGTAGACCGGGAAGGCATCAAATCAGCAAGGTTACGGCTCTAAATTAGAAGTATCAAAGTCTTTTGTACTGGTAAAACTTGGTACATGCCGACTTACTTAATCGTTAAGAAATAGCCTTCAATTTGATACATCGTACATCAGTAAATCCTCAGTTCCTTTTTCAAACGACAGGATCCTCGTATCGCTTCCTGATATCTACGATAAATTTCCTGCCTCAGAATCATTCGCAACTACCAAAGAAACATTTTGTTAAACAATTTTTATCCTACCGAATTCTCTACTCTAGAGCGTAATTACAAAGCACGTTTCATTATCTCTGAATACACTCTAATAACTTAAAAATTGTTGACTGCGTAATTATAATTAATGTATGAATTAATGAAGAAACGGCAAAATAAAAATAAATGAAAGGCCAAGCCAATTTACTATCCTCAAAAACTCAACTTTCCAATTTTTTAACCTTCCCTTCTTTGTCCTGCTTTGCCCTGCATTGTGGTTGCAATTAAAACTTTTTCTTCGCAAAAGAGAGACGCATTCATCTCATTACGAAGTTCCAGAAACTCAAACACGCCGAGCTTGTCATGAAAGTGAATCCAATGGATAGAAAAAGTTTCATCTTTTGGTCTATGTTTTTGAATTCGTTTGCATTGATTTACAGAGAAGACTGTTAACAAAAAATTTCTATTTCCTGTGAATTTAGTTTGACCCAAGTTTAATTTCCCGAATGCAGAGAACCAAGAAGTTTCAAGTAATCCAGGCGGAAAAATTATTATATATAGTTTATACATAGTGTGAAATATTATATATAATTTTCATTTGTTTTATATAGAAATTGTATAAAACAATTGAAAATTTTACATAATACTTTACACAATATATAATTTTTCCGCCTGGGAATGTCAACAGCGAATATGAACATGTTTCAGGATTGGTGTAAAATATTTTTCGCACAGATATGACAAATATTTATCATATATGTAGAATTTTAAAGACGCAAGGTTACATTGTTACACAACCCAGTCACAGTCGTACGCTAATATACATGCTTTATCTCAACTCTGTTTTCCATCATTTATAAAAAGAACTAATTTTGCAACGTTGGGTGTGAAGGATTTATTTTCTGAACTGTGACTAAATAAATCGATAACAAAGTCTTTTGACAACCGCGAAGTAAAGAATTTACATAGCATTTTAAGATTCGAGATTACAGTTTCCTGCATTTTATAGCAAAACTACTTTAAGGTTATGGAAGTCCACTTTGCTTTAGTCTTTCCTGCATTACGCAAATGCATCCACAAAATTTGTTTTTCCTCTTGCGTTGTTTTTTCTATAAAAATGCCATCAGTAATGAGAAATTCGTTTTTTAAAGTTAACCGCGATAACGATATTCAAAGACTTATATGACGTGAAGGTTGCTTTAACAAGCGTATATCCGGCACAATCCACGCGGAACATCCATTCCGGAAATCATATCTGCGAGAATATGAAAAATCTTGTCCCATGTTCTCAGGATATTTTCAAAGTTTAAACTTCCTGTCTAAAAGCGATTTATCTTTATTGACTCAGTCAGAAATAAGTTAAATTGGAAATGGGAGTCGTTCAGGTCCTTCGAATTTGAGAAACTAATTTCCAAATTGACAGCTTTCTAAAACCGATTTTATATTACATTCATTGATGATGTTCATTGAAAAATCCAAAGAAATTCTTTAGTCACACAATCTTGTCATCTTTATCTTATCGCCCAGGAGAGATTAAGAGAGACGCAAAATCATATCACTACGTGCTTGATGTACTCGTATGTTCGTGTATAGAAGAGATCAAGCTGATATGATTTGCTGTATGAAAAAATTGACCATGAAATACAACCTGAATTTATTTAAATTAAACTTACACATATTAAAAATATAAATAAAAAACATTTCCATCAAACTTGTCTAGTATCTCAGAAATATTCCTTACCTAAAGTCTTTAAAATAATAAGGCGTTATGTGTATAATTTTTAAGCACGAATGAGATTGTGGTATCTAAAACTGAACACGTAAAGAGATTAAAAAATTCTTCCTTAATATCTTTAAACTCTCTTTTAGTAATACTTAAAAAAGGTTATATGATCAGTTCATTTCAGGTCATTGTGGTATTTTTTGTTTTCATTTTTTGTCCATTTTTCATGACATGCAATGAGTTTCTGCTTGAATAAATATTGAAATTGGAAAGTGTCAGCGTTGACGATTTGTCATTTATTTAAAAAATGTAATTTCTACAGTTTAAAACCTCTTTTGTTAAAAATACTAATTTATATTTTTTTAAATATTGGATTGACTGAATCTCATATTAGGACTTGAGGAACATGTGAAGAAGAGTCGCTAAAAATAAGCACTACACTTGTATAATTGGGTACAGACGGATGTTACTAGATAATAATACCTTGAATGCATAAAGATGTAATAAAAAATACAATGTCGGATAGAAAATATGCATTCATGAAAAATTGTATACTGAACACACAAGTAACTTGACGCGGTTTTAAAACACCACTTCGGCTTACATAAAAAAGATTAGATTAGAAACTGCATATAAGAACTACAGTTCTAGTTAGGTGCCTATGGCATCAAACTTAAAAAATATTGACATTTCCAGATCAAAGTTCAATACAAAAAACCTCTTTCTACCGTTCTTCCTTTATTCTCCTTTCGTGTATTTCACCAAAACCTGGACTTTGAACCTTCAATTTAAAAGTCATCGATCACCTAAAGATTTTTGCATCCTCATACTTCTGTGTAAAGCTAGAAAGAATAAGTAAAAATATTCTAGTTTTATAAACGCACTCATATAAAACAGAGTAGTTTTGTAAGCTAAGAATAGATAGATATCACTCCCTCCCTTTAAACTGATAAGGACAGTAGACTGTACTCTTTTATCGTGGAACCGACCCGGCAGGGCCTCGGCCCCAAAGGTATCATTCCTTGTCTGACTGCTACGGCGTCAACTTGTGTTTCAATAAAATAAACTAACTGACCAGATCTGCGAATCTGCGTCAGAACAAATTAAATTAAAGTGACTTTTCATTCAGACCGTCACATCTGATGATTTTTAATAATTGATCAATTTTTTTGTAATACCTTGACTTGGGAATAATAGCCTAATAGATCAAGCAAATAATAGTGATATTTGATCAGACTCTAGTGACATAGTCTGCAAATTCTTAAACCGGAAACCCTGTATCCGCTCCTGGCTTACCTTGCATCTTCTGGCGATTATATTGAAAACAGGCATTGTGAAACTCGTCAGCAGAAGCACTGAACATGTGTTGGTGTCTATAAATCCGACTCACTGCTTGCACTTATCAGCGTTATCAAGAAACACGGCAGTACATGTTTACAGTCTGTCAGGCACTGTGAAAAACCTGCAAGTCTTGTTCCTCTAAAATTCCCTCACAAATACATTCTCATTCGCTCGGTCCAAAACCTAAATGTCCGAGCAACTCTTTGAATTCTTGTCTCAATTAATCAACCAAGTCGCTCAAGGCACTTGGAGTCAGTCAACTATTCCATTTGGAACCTCCCTCTGTCTTTTCTTTTCCCTTCTTTTTCCAAAGCAGATCACAAATTTGTTCGTTCTTCAACTCCTTGAAGCAGATGCTCACATCAATCGACGCCAGCTTTGCGCCTAATGGGTTTAATATAGCAGATGAATCGGATGAATCTCGAGATGAATTCGATTCAGCATCAGGTCGCTTCCAGTGCAAGTAGCCTCGACTTTAATAAATCGATTTGTCAAGCTTCTCGTCGAGGAAAGAAACCAACGTACACAATGAAACCAAAGTCTTCCAAAATATCCAATCGAGTTTCACTTCTAAGCAGTTGAGAAAAAGAACTGGTTTCCTAATTTTTTCCCATTCAACCACAACGTATTTTCCTCAATTTCTAGTTCCGCACGGTGACCCTCGACAATCTTTGAACTGTTTCCACGACAGGAAGACTGGAGAACGATGACTGTGCCTTTTTTATAATCGATGATCGATGCAGCCTTGCGATTTCTCCTGACAACGTTTCATCGAGTCTGCAGTACCTACAATCAAGAACTCAAGGTTGCAGTTACCCAATAACAATTCCGGCGAGCAAGTATCTTGTATCTTCTCATGTCAGAGGGAAACAGAGATTACAATTTACAAGTTTGCAATAATTTTTTTTTTCTGCAGATGTGTGTTCATAATCTCTTGTTCAAGTAGGGAAGAACGTGTAACTTGATTGGGTTCACCAAGCACTTCGGAATGCCCCAGTTTTTTAATCAAACCGGTTTTCGACTCGCGAATTCGTTCCCGTTATTCAAAATTCACTCAACTCTCGTCTCGAAATCTTGAAATGTTGCTCCAGTTTCTCTTGGGCAATTGCTTTCGAAATCCTTTACTTCTTCGAAGTTGTCTAGGGAAGATTGACAGGTGTCTTTTTGTTTTGTGTTTTTGTACTTCTCCTTCACTCTTCTTCTTGGCACTTTTTTCTCTCACTTAGTATTTATCAGCAACTGGACAATTTCGAATTATGAATTAAAAAAATGAATGGAAACACAAAGTGGCGAATGCACGAGAACAACACGCGCGAATGTAAAACACGCGACTCACCGGCGAAATCCTCCCGCGATTCAGGTTTTCGTCATGTGTGACGACCGATCGTGACAGATCGGGTCCGATCGTGTTGATCCGTCGTCGCAAAGCGCCCGCGGCTCTTCATTCGTGATTCAGCCCTCGTCACGAATTAGCCGCGAGGTATATCAACAGAAGACGAAGGTTACCGATCTCAAATTCTCCACTTTGACGATTTTTTCCCCTATGTCATAAAAAGTACCCCACTTAAAAACGTGAATTTCTTTTTAAAAAAGGTAAATTTCTAATTGCAAGATAGGGGAACTTGATTCGGGGGAAATTATCGGGGATTCTTGACACGCCGTACTTAGAACGAGCAGCAGTCGTTGACTATCTAGCGCCGCTCAAGTGTGTACGGATCAACACACGCGGTCGAGGGACTTTAAAGAGGGGGTAAAGGGGGTGTGGGAGGGCTAGCGGGGGGATCCTCTTACATAACCTGAGTAGCCTAAGCGCCCCTCCTGCCCGGCTAATCGTTCATTCCGCGCTGCTCTGCTGCAGCGATCAGTTCTACGAACTCGATGACTCGAGCGGTATTCTTCAAAGTAAGTGGGGTCGTGTAAGAAAATTACGGCTCGTAATTAAAATTGTGTCCCTGTAAGTAGAGTTATAAAGAGAGTATGTTCTCTAGAGGACGATATATTCACGATCCAATTTCCTTTGGATAATTTCAAACTTTTTCAATTCAAAATAATACAAGTCACGAATTTGATCGCATTGAAGATAATTCAACTCATTTTAAATTCAATTTGGAAACTTCGGTAAATTCGAATCAGTGTAAATTCACTGAAATTCCAGTGATATTTTACAGGTTTTTCGATAGTAAACGTTACTGAAATTTCAGTGACAGTGAAACTTCAGTTACTTTTTTTAGTGAGAAACAAAAGGCGCAAACCCCACAGGGAAAGTCGGGCAACCGAATGACCTATTCTAAGAGGGTTGGGGGTGGAGGGGGTCCATTTTTTAAGGTGCCGCAGTGAATTACAGGCAAAAATAGGGAAATTTTCACTTATCACCCGAATTTGAGGCCTACCTAAGGAAATTTCAATTTTCACCTGACCCCTAACTTCAAAGTTTTCTAATAAATTCCCTATTGTTCCTAGGAGGCTACACTTTTTTAATTCTCCATTAAAGTAACTATATAGAAGCAACAAACAAAATTTGCATCGATGTAATAAAGTCAATTTTGAAGGTATCGTAGTGAATTTAAGGCAAACAGGGAAATTTCACCCGAAGCCTAGCATTAAAATATTCTAAAAAATTCCCTGTTGTTCCCAGGTGGCTGTAAATTTTTATTTCTCGAGAAAAGTTACTACAAAAAAGTTAGAAAAATTTGCATCCATGTAATAAAGTCAATTTTGAAGGTTTTATATTAAATTCGACGCATGCATAGAGAAATTTCCAATTTTCACTCGACTCTTAGCTTTAAAATTGTCCACAAAATTCATTGTTGTTCCTAAGAGACTACCAATTTTGAGCTCTTTATGAAAGTAGCTATGCAGAAGCTATGGAAATTTGCATTGATTTTCTGAAAACAATTTTCAAGGTGCCGCAATGAATTTTAAACTAACAGGAAAATTTCAAATTTTAACTCGACCCGCAACATTGAAATTTGCTAACAAAATTCCCTAACAGGATCAGTGCAAAATTCACTGAGAAATTAGTGGCAGTTTAATTCATTGAAATTTTACTTGAATTGACTGATAATTAACCTGCCATTGAACTTTTAATAAGTAATAAATGGAAAAATCTGCACCAAAAAAAGTTAATTCAACCTTCGCTGCCGGGGGAAATGAAACCAGCAATTGGATCTGGACTTTAATCAGTCAAGTTCAAACTTACTAAATCTTTAACTTGATTTATAAAATTTTAAAAAAGGTGTTTAATTATTGCAACAAATGTCAGAAGAGAAACCTAAGCGTGAATAATAAAAAAATAGTGAAGGTCATAATTTTTTATTTAACTGTAGACATTTCCATATTTTGGTTTATTCTTCCCCTTTAGGCAAAAGTCATAATTTTTAATCAATTTTAATTTACATAGGCAGACTCTATTCCTTAAAAGGTTTCTTACAATTCTATTCGTCACGTATTTATGTAAATTATATTATTCAGAAATTATACATGAAATTATTTTTAGTTACATTTTTTTGATTAAACAATTTCCTAAATAATATTTAATAAATACGTGACGAATATAATTGTAATGAACCTTTCAATGAGTACAATGGGCTTTTGTAAATTAACATTGAATGGCAATTATGACTTTTGCCTAAAGTTAAAAAAAACACTCAAATATGGAATAACTATAGTTAAATAAACAATTATTACCTAAAATATTTTTCTATTACTTACACTTAGATTTCTCTTCTAAAAATTGGGTTTGTGTTTCAGACTTCTAGTCTGACGATTTTTTTTAAAGGAAACTTTAAAAACATAAACCTAAAAAAGTCAAATTGTGTAACAAATTTGCGCAAGAAGCCTTAAAAAGAAATATGTTTCCAAAAATCAGTTTTTTAAAAAAGATATACTCAAGAAAGTCAATTTGTGTAACATGATTGCACAAAAGGAGTTAAAACGAGCAGTATTATGTTTCTAAACAACACTGTAATTAGAAATATACTTCTCTCATTTTAACTTCTTTTGTGCAATTATGTTACACAAATTGACTTTCTTGAGTACTTGTTTCTTAAAAAACGGATTATTGCATACATACTTATTTCTAAGCCTTCTTGTGCAATTTTGTTACACAATTTGACTGTTTTAAGTTTATGTTTTTAAAATTTACTTCCAAAATTTAGTAAACAGAGACATTAAAACCTTATTGTCGTTCTCTAAGAGTTCGGTTCTTTGTGCCGTTCTCAAAAGTTCGGTTCTTGGTCAACTCTGAAGAATTTTTTTTTCCAATATACTTTTTTACTAAAAAATAACAAAAAAATGTTCCACAAGAAATTGCTATGCTTATTTAGGTGGTACAGACAATAAAAATGTACTTTAATGCAAAAAGAATACAACGTTCCCAAAAAATTAAAATTTTCGAATAAAACCACGCAACTGTACTAATTCGGCCATCAGCGATCAAAAGTTAGGGGCCAAAGGTCTGAAAAAAATTTATTTAGACACAAATTTTAATTTGCGGAAGACAGCCAAATGAGCAAAAATAAAAATAGTTGAATTTAACCCAAAAAAATCCTTCAATAAAATAGTTGAATCCTCAACCAAAGAAGAAGAATTTTCAACCAAACAATTGCATTTCTATCCAGAAAATGGTCAAAATTCGACTAAAATAGATTAATTTTTAAACCAAAAAGAGGAATTTTCAAAAAATGAGTTGAATTTACAACCAACAAAAATTCAGTTGAGTTTTCAACACCAAAAAATAAATTTTCAACAAAAAGTTAATTTTCTACCAACAAAAGGATGAAGCTGCAAAAAAAATATAAATAGAAATAAAAGGTACCACTTTCTACCATCAGCGATCAAAAGATAGAGGTTCAAAGGTCTAGAAAATAATTATTTACAAAAATTTTGATTTTTCTAAATGCAGATTAAGTAATTTTGAACTTGAGTGTACACCTAGAACGTCCTTAAAGAAGTAACCGTAAAGAAATTGATCTAGACCAGTGGGACTATATAAAAACGATATGGAAATGATGTCGCTGTGTCAGTAGTCGGTCTGCTGATGGGAATGGCAAAGAAAAGAAAGCGTTTGCTAATGCGATCGTTCTTTAGTTTTATATACGTAAGCGGATGTCGCTAAGAGTTGCGATCGCTTTTTCCTAAGAGGACAATCGAAGGGCAGCGAGGAAAAACTCAAGGTCGTGCATCAAGTAGTTTCCAGTTTCTTCAAGATCAACGAATCAATCCCTTGTGGGCTTCTGGAAAAGGGAATCAATTTTGTTGAGAATCCAGGAGTTTCAAGATAACTGGTGAAGTCGAAAGTGCTCATTACCCACCCCAAGGAGTTTCCTTTCAAAGGGAATCGATAAATCGTGGAAAAAAAATGATCAGAGATGAGATAAACATCGAGATACAGTTTTCAGGATTTGCTCGGGTGTAGAATCGTCGATGGACTTTCGAGAGATATATGAGAGATATTACGAGACCTTTGTAGATAAGAAGGACTTTCAGCGATTTCACACGAAGTTAAAGCTTGCTCGATTTCACAGACAGCATATAAAACATTTCTGGATGGTTTTAAAATTCGAAAACTTTTGATATTTTACTCCAAAACATTTTACAGATAATTTTTCTTCTAAGTTTTAAGGGCAGTTCAGAAACTACGTTACCAATTTTAAAGGGGAAGGAGGGGGGGGTCGCACTAAAAACTACAGTTGGTAATAGAGGAAGGGGTGTTCGTGAAAGTAACGTCACGAACTTAAGTCACGTTTAGTACTTTTCCTGCTGATCAGTTTTAACAAAACTTGCGATTTTTACAAAAAATGGCCCTGAAACGATACAGGTCAATAACAAATAATTAAGTTTGACATCACTTTCATATTTCAGGCTTCAAACTCTTTCCCCTATTCCACCCTTTTCACCCGTTTAAAAAATTGGTTTTCTTCACCTTTTCAAGACCCTTCCCATAATTTTTATCGTTTTTCAGCTTAAATGTGAAGTACATGGTTAAATTGTTAAAAATTCATTTTTTACTTGTATATTCATTTCTTTGGTCAACAATTTTAATATTTTGTTGAAAACTCGTATCATTTTTGGTGGAAAATTAATTTTTTTTATTACAAATTTAACTATTCCATTTTTGGTTAAAAATTTAAATTTTATTATCAAAATTTATATTTTTTTAGCTGAACATTCGCCTTTTTGGTAGAACATTTCTTTTCTTTAAAAACAAAAATGTAACTATTTTGGTTGAAAATTTATATTTGTAAGTGAAAATTGTTTTTTTAGATCAAAATTCATCTGTTTGGTTAAAAATTTAACTGCTTTAATTAAAAATTCTACTTTTTTGTTGAAAATTTATCTTTTTCAGTTAAAAATTAGTGTTTTTGAAGAAAATTAAAGTTTTCTGTTAAAAATTAATCTTTGTTATTGTTAGTTGAAAATTCGTCTTTTTGGTAGAAAATTATTATTCTTTTAGAAAAAAATGTAACTATTTCATTTTGGGTTGAAAATTTATATTAAATTTTCATTTTTGTTTAAAATTTATCTTTTTCAGTTAAAAATTCGTCTTTTTTGGAAGAAAATTAACCTTCTAGAATTGAAAGAAAAAAAAAAACAGATTTTCAGTTAGAAATTCAAGTATTTGGTTGAATGTTCAATTCTTTTGTTGAAAAATCATCATTTTGGTTAAAAATCCATCTCGTTGGTTGAAAATTTAATTATTTTTTTGAAAATTCGTTTTTGTTGGTTGGAAATTAATTTTTTAAAATAAAAACGTAACTATCCCATTTTTCATTGAAAACTGATATTTTTAATTGAAAATGGATATTTTTTACTTAAAAATGCAACTACTTGGTTGCAAAATTCACGCATTTTGTTAAAAATTCGTTTTTCGGTTAAAAATTAATTTTTTTATCTGAAAATTTAAATTTTCCATTTTTGGTTGAAATTGTATCCTTTCTTTAAGTTTAAAATTTAACTATTTGGTTGCAAATTTAACTATATTTCGGAAAATACGTTTTTATTGGTTAAAAAATAATTTTTTCAAATAAAAATGTAACAATTCCATTTTTGGTTGAAAATTGATATTTGTAATTGAAAATTGATCTTTTTTAGTTGAAAATTCAACTACACTGGAATTTGAATTTGTGCACGGTTTTGGCTATGGCCTTGGACACGAAGCCAGGCTACTCCGAATGTAAACATCAGGCTCGCGAGAACGATTTCTGTTGGATTTGGAGGTATGACGCAACCTGATGCAACTAACGCACTGATTGCGGCCCTCCTGTTGTTTATCACGCTTGACAGAGCAGTGGCTCCTCTCTCAACCCCACGGCTCCTCTCATCATGAAACTGCCGGGCGGCACCAATTTTCGGAACGCACAAATTCAGTTTGCTGAAATCCAAATTCGAGTGTATTTGGTTGAAAATTTAACTATATTTTTTTAAATTTGTTTTCATTGGTTGAAAATTAATTTTTTTTAATAAAAATGTAACTATTCCATTTTTCGTTGAAAATTCATCTTTCTTAATTAAACATTAACTTTTTTGTTAAAAATTCATCTTTTCGGGCTTAAGAGTCAACTGTCTTCTACAATATTCGACTTTTTAGCTTAAAATAAATAAAAGAAATAATAAATGAAATAAATAATAGGTAATTTTTGAATTTTCAGTAAAAAAATTAATTTTCCACAAAATAGTTCAATTGTAAACCGAACAGATACATTTTTATCAAAAGAATAAGTTTTTAAGCTGAAAAGTTGAATGTTTTCGAAAAGATTTTACTTTTAATTCCAAAAAGATTAATAATCAACAAAAAAGGACATTTTCAACCAAGAATGATGAATTTTCAACCAAATAACTGAATTTTCAATCAAACCCTCGAAATTTTGAACAAAAAAGATTAAAATCTGACCAAAAACAGTTTCATTTTCAACCAAACAGTTGAATTTTCAAGCCAAAAAGACGAATTTTTTAGAAGACAGTTGAATTTTCAACAAAAAAGTTCATTTACAATCAAGAAAGATGACTTTTTCACCAAAAAATTTAAATATTCTGTCCGAAAATACGAATGAGCAACAAAATATTCAATAAAATAATTAAATTTTCAACCAAATCATAAAAATTTATCCAAAAAGATGAATTCTAAACCACAAATATATAAGTAGACTTTTAACCGAAAAGAATAGACTTTCGACCAAAAATGTTAATTCGCATTTGAGCAGGAAAAGAAGAAAAAGTGGAAGTTTCTTGATAATAGGAGGAAAAAGAGCAATTGTTTAAAAAAAAGGGGAAAGAATCTGAAGTCTGATATTGAATACCATTTTTATCTCATAGATTACTGTAGATTTCATACATAGATTAATTAAATTTATTGTTTCAGATAAAATCTAAAATGAGATGAATTAAAGTAATCAAAATAGCCCTTTTCTTTGAAAAAGTATCTAGAGATTTTTTCTTTAAAAAGTGACTTGAAAAAAATTGACTAAAAGTGACTTAAGTGACTGTGTGGCAGCTCTGACTATGCATGAAATAAATGTTCTATTACAATGCTCTCAATTCTGTTTATTTTTTATTTTTCTTATAAATATTAAACTTGCTTTTCCCCAAGACAAAAATAACCCAATCTTCCTCAATCCTATATCAGAATTTGATGAATTTCCGCATTATCTATTATTTTCATATAAATGGGATATCATGGAAATTTTTATCGAGGGGAAAAGCCGAATTACGTATTATTTGACAATATTTTCGCAACTTGCCTATACAGTATAAATTCATGGGAATTTACGATACTAGATCAGTAATTCCAAACCCTCATCTGCTCCGCATCTCTACATTCCTCAATAACTTTTCCCGTATAAGAAACATTCACATATTTCCGAAGGGTATTTCTGACCTTTTAAGAACATCTTACTCTCACTCATTTAAATAAGATTATTATTTAAATATGATTTATAATTTAATTTAAATAAATTTTAGAGCGACTAGATAAGTTAAGGCCGAAGTAGAAATCGACGGTTTTGGTCAGCCTTTAATCTCAAGATGCACTCAACACGTTCAGTTGAATGAGTATAACGAAGAAAGAGCAATGTTCTACGACCTCCAGACTGCAGTACCCCCGCCACTTGATTGTTAATGATGTCAAGTCACGTCCAGTCTAGTACAGGATGTCGAATAGAGAATGATTACTTTACATTTCTCAACTTTAATCTCGACTTTAGTCGTCAATTTTATTCGACATGAAAACTCAGATTACGTATACAAAACTTGAAACTTGGTGTTCTTTTTTATTGGTAACTAACTTTATTCCAGAATAATACCCACTTCCAGTGTTTTTTTGCTATCTTCCTTCTCTGCAATCATTTTTGGTGTTATTTAACTTTTATAAAAACCGACGGCACTAGCTGTGACGTGAACCTCGACTCGAGAAAAGTACAGATGTCAAGCCATTTCGAGCGCGGACAGCGTTCGGATGGGTGTCCATTTGCGACGTATGACCGAGTTGTGCATTCGCTACTTTTCCACTAATGTCGAGCGGGAGGTTTTACGCCGACGATAATAATTGTTTGCATTCGATGGGTAGGGTCGAATGTCTGCCTTCAAATTCGACAGTCGGAAAACCAGCTGAACTCAGGAGGTGGTTTTCTGCCGTTTCTCTCTCCCCTGGCCAAACGTTCACGCGAATGCAAGTTTTTCTAATAAAGTCAGATGCAGCCACGGATTATTTATCAATGGTTGTGATTAAATGTATACAGTGATTCTAAGCCCAACCGGGGTTTTGAAATGAGAAAAGGCATAGTACAATAGGTTGTAACCGCAGTACTACGGGACCTAAATGAATCATCTTAAGAAGGCAATAATAATAATAATAACTTGCATAAAACTCTTGGGACTTATTACCAGAAATAAATTAAGTTATTTCGCTTTACTGAAAGCGTAAGAGAATTAGAGTTCTGATAAGATTTTTCAGTTCTTGCATCTGGACTAATCTGTAGATCTAAAAGAAAGTGTCAAATATGGCAAAAAAAAGAAGAAAAAGTTGTACATCGTTTTCAACCCACGAAAATAAAGGGATACAAAACTCATTTCTTCATTTTAACAGTCCAAATCTTTGTTTTTTATTTTTTTAGCCCCAGGAAGCGTCCATTAATTACGTAAGGCTTTTTTGGGGGAGTGGGTAAAGAAAATCTGACGGATCCTTATTAAAAAGGGGTGAGAGAGTCCAAAGAAATTCTCACGTAAGTTTTCTCTTTACAATTATTTTTTTAAATATGCTAATGGAAACCTGTTTTGGCTGTTGAAATTACTTTTTAGTTTTTAAACTATTATACACATTAGGTCAATAATTGTTTTATTTTTTTTATGATGTAATATGTCATATTACATACGTGCAGTAAATATAGAGTCGAGGAGTTAACCATTCATCAAATCTGGTGTGCATCTTTCATGAAATCTCGTAGAATCCATGGAAATCAATTAAAATCTCTAAAAAGCAGTTAAAATGCTTGAAATTCCGTAAAATATTTCGAAATATACGAAATCCCTTCAAATCTTTGTAAGCCCTTTGAAATAATTAAAATCTTTAAAATCCGTTGCAATATTTCCGGATTTCTTTGAATCCTTTAATCTATGAAAAGATATTAAAGTTTCTGGAAATCCCTCAAAATGCTTTATAATATTTGGAGATTCCTTTGGAATACGTTAAAATCTCTTAAAGCGCTCTGAAGTCCTTTGAAGCCGCGTGAAATCCTTTGAAATCTGATGAAATCCCTTCAAATTGAAGAGAATTCCTTTTAATTCTTTCTTATACGCGGAAAGCGTTCTTAATTTCTTGAAATCTGGTTAATCTCCTTCAAGTCCCTTAAAATCTTGTAAAATCCCTGGAAAAATTGAGATTCTCTCTGAAAATTTGATGCTTAATTACTTCAAACACTTGAAATCTTTTTAAATTATTTAAAATCTGTAAAAACATCTTGTAATCCTTTTAAATCGTTTGAAATACTCTATAATTTTTGTAATCTCTCGTAATTTTTTTAAATCTAGTTCACAGTGAAAATAATGGATATATTGTTGATATATGAGTAAAAATGTAAAATGTTGCGTTATAAGGTCGGGGAGGAGGGTCACGAAACTTTCTGAATCCTTAGAATAGGGGTTTTGGCAGGAGGATAAATTTCCAAAAATCATCCTGACGTAATTAGTGAACGGTACGTTACAATTAAACATATTTTTTCAATTTTAATTCTTTATGAAATATTGCAAATTCATATCTTAGAAATTTACCATTCCCAAATTAGAAAAAATTTAATTTTTACACGTCGATAATTTAATTTCAACATTAGAAATTGTTTGGTTTTAAAATTAAATCGGCTAGCATTGTTTAATTGCAAATATAAAGCCGCAATGTTCTAGCAATTTTAAGTTATGAACGTTTAAAATTCAATCATATAAAATGCAAAAAAATTAAATTAAAAGCTCTTAAATCTCAATAATTTCTAACTGAAAGTGTACGGAATTAAACAAAAGTTAAATGAAAATTATTTGTGTTGTTTGAACCATATAAAATAGTCATTATATGGAGACAAAAAATTATTTGGCAACACAAAAAATTCTTTACTAATAAGGTTTTGTGGATTTCACCAAGAGTTTTTGGTTGATTTAACTACATATTAATAATTTGACAGATTCAACCAAAATATTTGGTGGATTCGAACATTTGGTAAAATCAACCAAATATTTTATAAAATTAACAAAACGAATTAACCAAAAATTCAGTTTCATTAAAACAAACAAGTTTGGTCTACTTCACGTATTTGTTCACTTCACCAAAATATCTTTGTAATCAACCAAATTCAGTCAATCAAATTATTTTATCAAATGATTAAATTTTTTTTCTGGGTGGATTGAAAGTTTCAAAATAGGATAATTTAAAATTATCAAATTTTTTGTCTGAAAATAAAAATTATTTATTTTTTTAACTTTGATTTCATCGTTTTTAATTAGAATTATCAAATTTTTAACACTTCCAAGTTAAAAATGTTTAATGTCTAAAGTCTTCAATGCTTATGGAGATTCATTATTAATTTAAACGTTTCCTATTTGAAATTGTTACATATATATATATATATATATATATATATAT
>CAKNYM010053195.1:806460-847260 GCA_932195095.1 Andricus curvator | reverse complement strand
GTTACATTTTAAAGCTTCAATTGCTTTCTCATAGAGGGATGTTTGTAATATCCAAATCTACTCTTTGGACATATTTCGATACAATTCGACCGCAGAAACTTAAAAATGCAATTTTTTTAAATATCCGTGCGGGTGTGTATGTACAATTTTTTTCTCCTTACCATATCTACAAAAGTAAAACAGCAATGGTCATGACATTGGTGTGAATTGGAGCTCCAATTGAATTCAAGGTCTGGTATGATTTTGAGCTAGGTCGGCCAATTAAAAGTTTTTTTTTCTAAATTAGAAAAAAAATTGTTACCATGTTTAAATGAGAAGAAATTGTTGGATATTCGAAATATCTATATTTATTGTAGTTTTTCCCGTCTTCGAGGCGTATCAATCGACCTATTGTGGCACCTTTTATGACCTATTAGGACCGCTTCATGAAGTTGGAAAAAAACGTTTTATTCTGTTTATATAAAACATTCTTGACCTATTGAAGAACCCTCCGTGTCTTCTTATTATCTGGCAATACCTATTTATAATTTTTTTAAATATATTGTTTATCTTGTTTATATGAGCCAAACTTTTTTAATATTTGGATTACAACAGGACATTATATAGATGATGCATTTTGTATTTGTTCGCGTTTTCGAGACGCATCGATTGACCCTACTTACCCTACCTTAAATTCCCTTTAATTTCCCTACTTACCCTTCCCAAATCTCCCCTTACTTCCCCTTCATCCCTCCTCTCGTTTCACATCACTTCCCCTACTTCTCCAACTTTCATTTCCCCTCACTTCCCCTTCTTGAAAAAAAGTACGACGGACGGACAGACACCCGACCAAAACTATACGGGTTCCTGGCCGGGACTACGAAACCCTACAAAATGAGAAAAATAGTGGAATAGGGGAAACTAGCTCTATGCAACCTTAGACTTAAAAAAGTGGGATTTGAAACAAATGTATATAAAATGAAAAAAGTATATCAGTTCAAAGTTGAGGATTATAATTTACTTGTCGTATATATCATCTTCATAAAAACGATGCGCACGGCATTTTTTTTCCACAAGAGGCAAAGCAGTTCGCATAAATTGTCAGTGTTATTTATAGACATGAAT
This sequence comes from Andricus curvator, assembly GCA_932195095.1. Lineage (NCBI taxonomy): Eukaryota > Metazoa > Arthropoda > Insecta > Hymenoptera > Cynipidae > Andricus > Andricus curvator. The sequence goes on along the minus strand of CAKNYM010053195.1, from coordinate 846,156 downwards.
AAAAAAGCGAAGAGTAAGAAAGCTCAATAGATAATAGATTGGAATCGAAGAAGAGCGGGAAGAGAATCTTGTATGATAAAAATGTCCGGAACGAAACGCGAGACAGTGGAAATGAGAATAAAAATAAAAATGCATAGGAAAAGTGAAAATAAGAGAGTAGGGAAATAAGAACGTAAGAAAATAGGTATGTAATGGAATCTTTCGCACTTTTCGGTTCTTTTTCCCTTTCACCACAGCTAGGGGCAAATCGAATTACATCTTTGGATCGTCATAGGTATCAGCAATGATGCATCGCACAAATTGGCATACTAAAAGCACTTTTCCCCTGAAGGCCATATCGGCGAATGCCGCGAACGCGAATCTACTTTGTCCTGCGGAGCGAAGCTGATACATTATTCAAAATTGAGGGCCGCCGGGCCAGCTGGCAAACGAGATTGGAACAGTTTGAAGAGGCTCAAATATTAGCCCAGAACTATTCTTCTCGAGACGTCTAGAGTGAGACGGGCCGAGTGGTCGAACGTTACTTATTTCTCGGTAACCAGGGTGTCTAATCAAATCTTAGAAAAAAATTCCCTGAAAATTTCAAATTTTTCCCAGATAATTCTAGTTTTTTCAGGTATAATTTTTTTTGACAAGGAGCCAGAAAAACACTTGAATATAGTGCTTTGCGAAAATACCCATTTAAAAAAGAAAATTCACTGCCGCATGACAACATATGCGCTGAGGTTTATGAGGTTGATCAAATTCCTCAATCTCATAATTTGTTTTACCACAGGAAAAAGTCTCCGTTATGCTGCTATACGGATACATGTGTTCGATTTCCGCCAGTTATTCGGTTGAAAAAATAATTACTTGGCTGAGAGTGGAAATACTTTGTTAAAAATTCATTTTTTTGGTGGAAAATTGAACTATTTTGTTTAAAATTTTGTTGTTAACTGAAAATTGATTTTTTTAACTGAGAATTTAATTTTTCCAATTTTGGTTAAAAAATTATCATCTTCAGCTGAAAATTCAACTACTTGGTTCAAAATTTATATATCTTGTTAACAATCTTCTGTTTTAGTTAAGGATTCATCTATTCTGTTGAAAATTCGTCTTTTTGTTTGAATTCAACTTTTCACATTATCATTTATGATACAGAAAGTATAAGAATGATCCGAAATTTCACACCACAGCCCCCCTGAAGCCGAAAATCAAGTTTTGGCGATGGCGTCTGTCTGTCTGCCTGTCCGTCCGTCCGTAAACATGATAACTCTCGAAAAAATGAACGGATCGAATCGAGCTTCGGCACACTTTTTTTGGTCCTAAAAGAAAGAAGGAGTTCGTTAACCAGCATTCCTTGACCAACGGTTATGGTTTTATCCATCGAAAATGCTATCCAAAAATCGAATATTCCATTTTCATGCCAAACGACGAAAGATACGTGAAAAAAGTATGTAAAAAGAATTGAAGCTCTTCAAAATATTTACAATTTTTGTTTCAACCATTTTTTGATAGGACTCGTTTTTTTGTTGTATGCATCGAAAATGAAAAAGTCAAAAATTCTAACGTTAAACCAAACGACAACCGATAAGTAAAAAAGTTGAACAGAAGAATTTTAGATTTTAAAAAGACCTATAATTTTTTCCACAACCATTTTTGATAAGAATTGACATTTTGGTTTTATTTACCGAAAATACTATGAAAAAAAATCAAACATTCAAACTTTGAACTAAACGACGCAACATATGGGAAAAAGTTTTAAAAAGGAATTATAGCTTTTAAAAAGTCCTATAAAATGTCTAATAACCATTTTTTAATAGGACTTCTCACTTCGGTTTAATTGATCGAAAATACTATGAAAAGAATAGAAAATTCAAATTTTGAGCCAAGCGATGTGAGATAAGAAAAAAGGTTCCAAGAAATTTTAAAAAGTCTTACAACATTTTTTCAACTATTTTTTTATAGTACTTGTAATTTTGGTTTTATTTATCGAATATACTATGGAAAAATCCAAAATTCAATTTTTGAATAAAGCGACGCAAAATAAGAAAAAAAGTCTTAAGTAACAATTATAGCTTTTAAAAATTCCTACGAAATTTCTTCCAACCAGTTTTTTAATGTACTTGTTATTTTGTTTTTATTTATCTATATTTTATCTATATTTTATTTATTTTATTTATTTAGTTAATGGTATATATATATATATATATATATATATATATATATATATATATATATCGAAAGTACTATGCAGAAAATCGAAAATTCAAATTTCGAACAAAACAGCGTGAGATACGGAAAAAATCAAACAGGAATTGCAGCTTTTAAAAAATCCTACAAACTTTATTCAAACTATTTTTTTATAAGAATATTCATCTTCATTATAAGACTTCATCTTGTTTGGCTGAAAATGTAATTACTTGGTTGAAAGTGGAACTATTTTTTTAACCATTCATATTTTTTTGGTTGAAGATTCATCATTAGGTTGAAAAATAATCTTTTTTCGTTCAAAATTTAACTAATTTGTTGAAAATTCGCTATTTTTTGTTTGAAAACTTATGTTTTTAGTAGAAAATTGAACCATTTTGTTGAAAATATTCATATTTTCGGGCTGAAAATTTTGTCTTTCTGGTTTGAAAACTCATCTCTTTTGGTAGAAATTTCATTTTTTTGGTTAAAAATGCAACTGTTTGGTTGAAAATTAATTTGTTTTCATTTAAGATTTAAGTATTTTGATGAAAATTCGTCTTTTTGGTTGAATTCAACTGATTTGATTTAAATTAAAATCATTTGTGGTTGAAATATCAGCTATTACATTTTTTGTTGGGAATTTTTTTTTTTTTTGGTTGAACATAACTACTTGGTTGAAAGTTGAACTGCTTTGTTAAAAATTCATTTGTTCATTTAATGATTAATTATTGTATATTTTGGATAAAAGATATTTTCCTGAGATTATTGAAAATGATAAAAAGAAGTTTGATTTAAAAGAGTATAAATGCAGTTGTTAATGCATTAATGACTGATGGCGTGGGCAGCGAGGAAACAACGTATTGTCAGTTTAAATTCAATTAAATGAGAATGCTATTTTACAGGAATCAAAATCAAACGATATTTAACTAGGCTAGTTGAGATTCTACTAATTTACTTTCATTATAATCTAATTTAATCTCGTTCAACCATAATCCGAGTTCCAACCCGCGCGTCAATTTGCACATGTCAATTTTGAAATACAAAAAAATATTTAGTTAGTTTTGCAAACTTAGCCTAGGCGCAGGCTTCGGAAGCTACGACCACGATCGTTTTCGGAACGATCGATCTCGCTGCAACTGGAGGTATGTATCATCCGACTCGTCACTTCCACAAGACCAGAAGACGAGTGAGTCGGAAAAATCGCTTGACTCGACAATAATCCAAAAAGGAAAAATACTTGACACTGTGATAGGATCACTTATGTGAATTGAGAACACTTTGTAGTAGAGTATGAACTTCGACTTTGGAATTTACAATTAATCGCAAGCGCGGTACGGCAGAGACTTGTGTCTCAATTTAACTTTTTCACGCCCTCTCCCAGTGAGAGTCAAAACCAGGCCAAGAAATCAAGGTTGGAAACCCGAATCAGTAATAGTAATAATTTAAAGAATGTAGGGTGTTGAACTCGGTTTAAGAGATGGCCATGAGTGTCCCGCACAAAAGTTGAAAGTGAACTCAAAAGAAAAAACCCGACGCCGCTCAGCCGACCGAGCGAGCCACCACACTAGCACCACTGCCGCCACACAACAGCGGTCGAGAGGGTTCGAGCGACAGACCCAAAGAAAATTTACCGCACGAAACAATAGCGTCAGGGACAAACTTCCAATAATTAAAAACCTTAGTAGAAATAGTAAACATTTCTCAATTATAAAACTTTGTTCAGATTTTAATTAAATAAAATTAAATAGGCCCGAAAAAAAGCATTGACACCAGTACTATACAAGTTACTTTTACAAATAAGAAAACATTGTTATTTAATTTTATATTACAATTTTACAAACATTTTATTTTATATCACTCTCTCAGATTTATCCCTACCATTTTCTCTCTCCTCCACCCTTTACACCCCCACCATTCACTTCTCATCACTGTCCTCGTCCTCCTCCTTTTACTACCTTGATAACGCTGGTATGAAACACCCGGTAGAAAACTAGAGCACTATAAGTTGGTCGTACTGTCAAGGTAAAGTTAGACGAAGTGGTCTTCGTAAAAGGACATTTTATGATAACTATACACAGCGTAAAACGGGTTTCCTCGACAAAATGGAACAGATATTATCACAATGCAATTTTAGTCGAGGTGGCATTCATTCTCTGTCCTTCGGGCTTCGAAAATACTTCAGAGCCTTCGAATTTTCTTATCATTTCAAGCTGAACCTCTTCACTTTACTGCACTATATCAAAATGTAATGATGCTTCTTTTTATATAAAAAATTATAGAAAGATTTAAATACCTGTAGGATTTCAACCATAAACAAGTATATCTCACGATACATATTCCAGATTTCGCAGCCCAAAATGCTTTAAAAACAGAGGAAATATGATGATTTTTCATGAAAATAGGGGAATAATAGGAAAACAAATTTCTTTAGCAAAAAATACATATTCTAAGTACCACTATGAATTCAATACAAAACGAATTGTCCACAAAATAGCTGATTTTTCAACCAAAAGGATGAATTTTTAACTGAAAATTATGAATCTTTAACCAAAAAAAAATGAATTTTTACAAAGTGATTCAACATTCTACCAAGTGTCATTAAATTTTCAACCAAAAAGATTAATTTTCTACTGGAAAAGAATAATTTTCTACTGAAAAAGATTAGTTAAATTTTTAGTTAAAAAGATTAATCTTGAACCTAACGAAAGAATTTTTAACAAAATAGTTAATTTTTCAACGAAAGAGATGGATTTTTAATAAAGCTAAAATTTTAATCAAGTATAGTTGAATTTTCAACCAAAAAGATAAATTTTTAACCAAGCAGATTTTTTTCTACCAAAGAAGACGACTATTCAACCAAATATATGAATTTTCAACCACATAGTGGAATTTTCAAACACAAAATTTATTTTCTTCTAAGACAATTGCATTTTCGAAAACAAAGTTAATTTAAAAAAAGAAAGGTGAATTCTGAACAAAAAAAATGAAATTTCTACCAAAAATATAAATTGTTAACAGAATGGTTGGATTTACGACATATAAGCTAAGTTTCAACTACGAAAGATCAATTTTCAAAATAAATTAATCTTCAACCAAATGATCGAATTTTTAAACAAAAGTGGTGAAACTTCAACCAAAAAATGTTGCAGTTTCAACTAAATATTTGCAATGTATAGAATTCCTGAAAATAAAACAAGAATCCAACGATCAAATTTGGACAACCACCACGAAATGCTCCTACTGCAATTCCTAAAAAAAAATTTCTTTGGACAAAAATAAAAAAGAGGAAAGAAAAATAAGAAGGCAACCAACCAAATCCCATTCCTTCTCTTTTTTATTTCTTTCGTCTTTTTCATTTTTATTATTATCAAATCACAATATGAAAGCATTTATAATATTTACCAACGTTTCGGTGCTCATATAGCACCCTTATCAAGGTAAGAAAAATTAGAGCAGGTGGGAACAGCGACGAAACAACGACGCTCTCTCCTCGATACCTTAGATCTAAGTGTGGGTCAAATGGCAAATCCGTTATAAACACATCAGAAATAAAATAAAGTGAAGATTCATCAAAACCTATTGCTAAATGTAATTAATCATACTAGAATAACTTTGGTTTAATTTATCTAAATCAGTTTTCAAATTAATAGTCAACTTATTTTGTTTTTTAATGTAAAGCATTTCCATGAAAACCTATTGATAAATGTAATTAATCATACTAGAATAACTTTTGTTTAATTCATCCAAATCAGTTTTCAAATTAATGGACAACTTATTTTGTTTTTTAATGTAAATTGTAAAGCATTTCCATGAAAACCTATTGTTAAATGTAATTAATCATACTAGAATAACTTTTGTTTAATTTATCCAAATCAGTTTTCAAATTAATAGACAATTTATTTTGTTTTTTAATGTAATGCATTTCTATGAATTCTCTCTTTCTCTCATTACTTTCACTATGTAACTTCAACATTATCCCAGTCAAACTCATGGTCAACATTAACAAACCCTTTTGTATGTCTAGCAAGAACACTCTTATAACAACGTCCCAAACGAACATCAATTTTCTGTTCCTCCATCCTAGTATTAAGAAGTCTGCAAGATCTGTAAGATCACTTACGTGGGACAGACTGGCAGAATTCTTAATACTAGAATGGAGGAACACAAAAGTAATGTTCGTTTGGGAGGTTGTTATTTTACATAGTGAAAATAATGAGAGAAAGAGAGAATTCATAGAAATGCTTTATATTAAAATACAAAATAAGTTGTCTATTAATTTGAAAACTGATTTGGATAAATTAAACAAAAGTTATTCTAGTATGATTAATTACATTTAGCGATAGGTTTTCATGAATCTTGATTTTCTCTTATTTCTGATGTGTTTATAACATATTTGCCTTTTTACCCACACTTAGATCTCAGGTATCGAGGAGAGAGCGTCGTTGTTTCGCCGCTGTTCCCCCTGCTCTAATTTTTCTTACCTTGATAAGGGTGCTATATGAGCACCGAAACGTTGGTAAATATTATAAATGCTTTCATATTGTGATTGAATGATAATAAAAATAAAAAAGACGACAGAAATAAAAAAGAGCAGGAAGGGGATTTGGTTGGGTGTCTTCTCATTTTTCTTTCCTCTTTTTTATTTTTGTCTCAAGAAACAAATTTTTCGTTTTTAGGAACTGCAATAGGATCATTTTGTGGTTGTTATCCAAATTTGATCGTTGGATTCTTGTTCTATCTTCAGGAATTCTATACATTAACTTGAGTATTGGCCGTTAAATAGTATTTTGAATTGGATTTTAATCTAATTTAAAATTCTTAAAAGATTACTTTTTTACAAAATAGTTGAATATCTAACAAAATAATTAAATGTTTAACAAAATAGTCGAATTTTGAACAAAAAGGATAAATTCTGAACCGAAAATATAATAATAGATATTTGTTGGAAAGTTTGGGGGGGGGGAGAAAATCAAGAAAGTAGTTTTTCTCGAAAACGGCTCAACCGTTGTTAATGACCAAAATATATGTTGTGAAAACCAACAAGACCATTTTCGAAATTTTTTTTTAATTCTCACCAAAAAATAGGGCAATTTTTTAAAATTTGTTTCACCACGGCGTTCCACTCCGTTTAATTTGCGGAAAAATATGTTAAAGTAGACAACTTAAGAATATTTTATTAGTCTCACTAACCTTTACAACATATATTTCGTTCCTCGAAATCGGTTCATCCATTTACGAGAAAATACCAATTTTTTATTTTCTTACCCGCTCCATAAACTTCAAAAAAATGAAATTTTGCAGTGGAGATATGCAGAATTTTGTATTCATATAGATGCCAATATATAAAGTCAAAATATAGGCTAGGGTGACCAGAAAAAAACACTTTTGGTTTTCTTAGGAGTGAAGGGCAAATAACGGTAGTTTATGCGATTGTAGAAGCCAGATTTTTTATTTTGAACAATATTTAGAGGTGGCCCATCGTCTTTGAAGTTCTTATGTAATTAACATGGGCAAACTCAACTTTTTTTTCATTTAAGATTTTAACCACGAAGTTGTCCACTTTTTAATTTGAACTTTTAATATGTTGTTCTTGAGGTTCTCAGAATCCACATGAAAACATTTTTTCAATGAAAAATTCATGAAAAACATTAATTACGGTTGCTTGAAAAGTGCCATTTTCACTGTTTTCCACTGTTTTCAAAGCCTAATAACGGCCCTAATAATATATATCTTATACTGAAATTTTAACAATATTTTCCTCGAAGGTTGAAGATCATATTTTCTAAAAAAGCAGATTAGGAAAAATATAAATAAGCCTGCAATAATGAAAACAAATCTGAGTAAATTTTTGAAATTTGACAGGTCTACGACTTAAGCTGTTTAATTGTCGGGGCGGAGCGCTCATCAGCTCGGCCATAAAAATCGATCCCAGTGGGTCCTGACACAATAAGCTCATAAAGCAGACCCTTTTTCGGCAAGCGTTCTTTAGCCATATTTCCCTTTTTCAGAAAAGTGAATAATAATAATTCAGGGGACGCTAACTAATCCTGTTATAAAGTCACATCGATGAAAAGAGCTGAGGTTGAACCTTTACGATCGACTCTTCACTTACAGAAATTGTCAGCTTTTGCAATGACAACTTTCAAAGACGATGGGCCACCTCTAAATATTGTTTAAAATTTAAAAAAAAAGCTGGCATCTACAATCGCATAAACTACCGTTATTTGCCCTTCACTCCTAAGAAACCCAAAAGTGTTTTTTTTCTGGTCACCCTAATATAGGCTTGATACGTGCCAAGGCAATTTTTACATGCTTACCCACCTATAGGCCCTTTGAGAAAACGGAGCACCTAATTTAACGTAGTAATTCCAGATTACTTAAAAATGCTTTAAATATGTAGCTTATTCTATATATATATTTTTTTTCAAAAATTCCAATATTTTTCAGAAACTTTAAAAATGTTCAAAAATCGAATATTTTAGAATCATCTGAAACTTTAAAACTTTCTAAATTTTTTTGTACAAAAAAAAGGTTGATAAGCTTCCAGAAAATTTATTAATGCTGGAATAAGTTTCATCCTCAGAGACGAAGAACCTTTTTAATAATTTAGAAACCAGAGTATTTGTTGTTTCTGCTGCTATTCCCATGAAGGTTATAAGTAAAAAAAAACTTGGATTCCTCTATAAAGTTATGATTTACAAAGTTCAGATTTTTTTAAGTAGTCGATAAATGAAATATATTCTTCTTCTAATATTTTTTTCGAATGGCTTCCAAAAAAATTTTGAAAGTATCATAAGATTTTGTCGATCTTCCCAAATAATTGAAAAGAAGTGTTGCTAAAGTTAAGAAGAGATGGTTTTTTAATGCGATTAAATACCAGAAAAAAGTGAATACAAAATAAAACGGTACAATAAAATAACCCAATGCCGGTATCTGAACTTTGGTCGATCAAAATACAATGAATCGCCAATTAACATTAATATTGCCTCCTGGAATAATCCTAATTTATTCGAATCATGGCAAACGATTTTCATTGCCACTCTATTTCTGAGAATGAATCAAACTTTAAAACGGCAGGTAAAGATCGTAAGAAATAATGAGTCCTTCTTATTTTAGCACTATAAAGTGAAGTCTTAGTAAATGCATTGAACAAAGGTAGATAAATATTTTAGTGAAGGATGACGTTTCGACCTTGGTATGCCTGCAGTGCTGATCAAAGTGCACTATTTCACAAAAGTAAAAGACCGTTTACTGAACTAATGGAAACGTCACAGAAAGTTGGATCACCTATTGTGAAAACTACTCGGTGCTAAAATCACTCTCATACATATCTTGATGAAAAATCTATTTTACAGATATTTCAAAGTCTGAGAATAGGTTCTTGATCCAAAAACATAAAAAAAAACAATTCGAAACTTCAACTGATTTTTCCCTCACTAATTTTTTTATTTTTCGTGACCATTAATATTTAAAGTCAAAAATTATAATCTTGTAACGTTTTTAACACATAATCTTTTATAAGTGGAATAACACATTTTCAATTTTAATTTATAAATGTTTATATTATTATCCTGAGGTATGCCACAGCCTAATTTACTTTAAAAATGTACAAACTTCACCTATTTTAAACGAGAAAGTGACCAAAAGTGACTAATGTGCATTAATAACGTGACTAAAGTTCTTTTGAATTTAAAAGAATTCGATGAAATTTACAAAGATAAGAGTTCGGAACAATTCAAGTTAAATCCAAAAGAATTCAAATGAATTGAAAAATTCAACAAATTCTATTGACTTTAGTAAACTTAAAGTGAACTTAGAGCAATTTAAGAGAAATAAGAAGAACTCGATGAAATTCATAAAAATTCATCGTGAATTAAAAAAAAAATAAAGTGAATTGAAAAATATTCAAAAATATGAAAAAATGTATGGAATTGAACAAGGTGTAATTGAGTTTTAAAAAGTGTAAGGTAATTAAAAAAATGTGATGAAATGCTTAAGAATTGAAGATTTTAAAAGAATTCAAGTTAAATTAAACAAAAACTAAAAAGAAATCCATTGAATTGAGTAGTTAGAAGAATTCAAGTGAATGAAAAAAATTCAAGAGAATTTCAAATAAATCAGGATAAATTAATAGGCATTCAGGGTAAATTCCAAATGAATTCAAATGAATTGCAAAAAATATTTGAAAATCTCTTAAAATCCTTGAAATCCTACTATGAAATCTAGTTATATTTCCTGAAACATGTACAATTTATACCTTTATTTATACCTTGAGACCTTTTAAAATTCCTTAAAATCACTGAAATTCTCGGAAATACCTTGACAATTTTGTTAACTCTTGAAAAAGATTTGGAATCTTTTAAAATATCCTAAAATATCTCAAACCCTTTGAAATTCCTTCAAATTATTAAAATGAATTGAAATTTCTTCGGAGTCTTTTTAAATAGCCTAAAACGTTATAGGTGCTATAAAATCATTCCATATATTTCAACATTCTAGGAAATTCTTTACAACCACATGAAAAATTGTTTAAATTCTTTAAAATCAATAAAATCCATGGAAATTTCATAAAATTCTTTTATTCTCTTAAAAATGCATTGCAATCTTTTAAAATATTCTCAAATATTGAAAACTCTTTGAAATCCCTTTAAATGATTGAAATTATTCAAAAATGCCTCGTAATCTTTTTAAATTCCTTAAAATATTTCAAATTCTTTGACATTCCATTAAATTACTGAAATTAATTAAAACTTCCTTGGAATCTTTTTAAATTCCTGAAAACATTTCAAATCCTTTAAAATTTGTTGAAATCCCTGGAAACTTTGCAAACCCCTTGAAAGTGCCTTGGAATAATTTAAAACACCCTAAAATCTTTTTAAAAATGTCAAATCTTTTAAAATCCTTTGAAAATTTTTAAAGTTCTTGAAAATTCCTTAGAATTTTATAAAAATACCCTAAGATATTTCAAATACTCTAAGATCTTTTGAAATTTCTTAAAGCTTTTACAAATTTCTTGGAATCTCAAAAATACCCTAAAATCTTTCAAATTCTTTGAAATCTATTAAAATATTAAAACATCGCGTGAAATTAAATTGAATCTGATGATATTTCTTAAAATCTTGGAAAATTGATTTAAATACCCTGAAAGCTTTTGAAATCCCCTAAAATAATTGAAATCCTGGAAAATCTGATAAAATCCCTGGAATCATTGAAAATATTTTAAAACCTTATAGGTCCTATAAAATCGTTTAATAACATATCTTCCGAAATTATCATCAACTTTTTAAACCCCACGAATATTTGTTTAAATCGCTTAAAGTGATTCAAATCCATGGAAATTCCTTGAAAATATTTAAATCACTTGAAAATTCCTTGGAATTTTTCAAAATACACCACTTTAAAACCCTTTAAAATTAATTCAAATTCATGAAATCTGTTAAAAATTTCTTCGAATCTTTTAAAAAACCCTCAAGTATTTCAAAGAAATTCAATAAAATTCAGAAATAGGTACAAACCTGAATTCGACAGTGGTTCACCAATGAGTTAATTTATTGAAAGAAAAGTGACTAGAGTGATCTTATCATTTAAAAAGGTGACTATAGTGACTTTATCTTTAAAAAGTGACTCAAAAGTTATTTGAGAAAAGAAAAGTGACTGTGTGTGACAGCCTAATTATTCTTGACACTTTTTAAAGCAGTGCTTCTTATAAAAATCCCCTAACTTTTGGTATTTTTTTCTAAATCCCTGACTTTCCCTGACCAACAAAATTTCCTAACTTTTCCCTAACCTGCGGCCACTCTGAGATTAAAATTTGACTTCTCGAAATACATAATTCTATCTTGAGAATAAATGCATGTGAAATAATACATAAAAGCTCTGAAACATAGATTCAATGGAATTTGAACCGTAGTAAAGAATGCAGTTGAGAGAATGGCTTCCATCATCAGAATAAAGTAAAATAAAATAAAAATTTCGTCCAGTCATCGTTAAAAGTCTCTTAAATACTCTTAATGATTCATTTAAGCACTAGCTGCTTAAGTGGGATTACCACCTTGGGCTTGTACCGACAATTAGCGCGAAACTCAGGGTCCTGTAAAATTCAACAAGCACTTCACGATAATCCCCAAAGGACAAAAAAAGTTTGTAAAAATTTGTCACATTCAGGGGAGCGGTCGACACTTGTGCGGTTCAATAGACAAAAAAAGTAATATTTCTATGGTCCCATTCCCATCTGCGTCATCGATTATGCTCTCATGAAACATACGCGTTTACATTATACCGCACGCGTCATTTCTCAATTGATACACACAGGCTAGTTAGCTTTTAATTAGTGCCTTTAATGTCACGGCAGGCTGTCATTAAATGATACTACCGTTTTGTTTCTAGAGTAGATTAAAGTGAATTTGTATGCGGAAAAATGTTTCGAGGAAAAAACATTTTTCTACAGTTATTCAGATTTTGTCAAACTTGGAAAATTTGAATTGTCATATTATTAATAATAATTTTCGAACTCGTTCATTCAATTTTTCCGCATTGAAGTTCCTATTTTTCAGCTTGCTTTTTGTGTGATTTTTTTCTTTCGACTTTTTCTGCCATGTCAATGTGACAGTTTATTCATATACACTGGAATTTGGATTTAATACCGATTTCGGGTGTAGATTGCAGTAGCCTTGAAACTAAATGCAGAACGTCCTAACGTGAACAGTCAGAGCCGCATGAAAGATTTTTTATTTGGACGCATGACGAAACCTGATGCAACTAACGCGGTGAGATTGCGACCCTCGAGCTGTTTACCGTTCTCGGAACGAAGTAAATCCGGACTGATTAAATCACAGTTCCAGTGTATGTCAGTTTAACATCTTATAAAATATTTTTGATTAATAATATATTTACCATGTTTAAAATTTCCGTAACTTCAATTTAAAATTATAGTTTTTAAAACGCAATTATAAAACAATTTTATTTTTGAGGCCTTGAAACTAAAGATCGAATCCATTTCAAATCAGGCAGGTTCTACACTTGAAGTCGCAGAATCTCTTGGGGACGAAATGTGGTTTTTAAAGGAAATTAGACGACACGTGTATTTCCGAATAGCGAAAAAAATTTTCTACAAAGTTATCCGTATTTGAATTTTGTGCTTCGTTTTTAAAAATATTGAAAGTCCCTTTTCTCCAAAAATCTAAAAGTCTATACTTTGCACCCATTTTTGGTTGAATTTGGCCTTCTAAACATAAGATATCCTGTGATATTTTTCGGGCTAAATAACTTTTATGGACGGGATCATTTTTTTCATAAAAACGAACTTTCTCATTTTTCTCGTAAACAACAACAGATACGAATAAATCTTAATAAAAAAGTTGGCACATGTAAAAAAAGTTCTACAAAAAATACCTCTTGCTCTTTTATGCTATCTTGTATAAATGAGAAAAATTAAAAAATTATATTTTTAGGAAACAAAAATTCTCCCGGTCTCAAAAGTGGTTTAGCCGAGGGTTTAGTCCGTATAAAGGTGATAGGATGCCTTCCTTATACAAGCAGAAACTTAAAAAAAATATGGGGAAAAAAAGGTTAAAATTTATAGACGCTTATTAATGAATGTTTAAATAGTTTATATTTTTAATGTTAGAAAATATTAATTGAGAGACGGGAACGCGCGCTTTGCGCGCGTGATTTTACTGCAGGAAGTGTTATTATGAAGAATTACACATGTAAGTTATATTATTTTTGAACTCAATAACTTTGACTTTGAGCTGATCAAAATTCAAAAACTTTTAATTTTCCAAATGAAATCAAATATAAAAAATTAGTCATGACCATTTGTGAATTTGGACAATTTCAAATTGTGACCTTCAAAAAAGAAAGAATTGTAAATGAGAAGCCTTAAAAATACAACAAAATACAAACAATAAACAGTCTGGAAGTATAGTCGGAGCAAATAAGGGTTTTCCCTATAAATACCAATTTGTTGTTTTCCAACCGATAAATCAAGAATAATTTACATCCTAAAGTTTTTTTTATGAAATTGTATTAATTGTTAAGCAGGCCTGGGTATTTTCTTTAAAACCTCAATCAGTGAAAATTTACTTTGAAATCAATGACTATTGACTGAAATTCCAATTACGTTTCACTGATTTTCCAATAATAAATGTTACTGAAGTTTCAGTATCGCATACTGAAATTTCAGTAATGCTAACTGAAATTTCAGTGACGCTTACTAAACTTTCAGTATCACTTACTGAAATACCAGTGACGTTTCTTGAACCTTCAGTAACAGTGCAATGAAGATTCGCGGTAGTCGCGCCAATAATCATGAATGTTGAAGGTATTTGAAAGTTTTCAAGGAATCTCATAATATTTCGAAATATTTCACGGAATTTCAAGGATTATTTTAACCGATTTTTGGATATTTTAGAGGATTTCCAGGGATTTTAAAGAATTGTGAGGGATTTTTACATAATTTGGAAGATTTCAAGCGATTTCAAAAGATTTTACGAAATCTCAAAAAAATGTAAGGGATTTCCACAATTTTTTTAAACGTTTAAAGAATGGTTAGTTCCTCGACTCTATATTAACAGCCAAAGCACGTTTTACTCAGCATGTTAAAAAATAATAATTAGAAAGAGGAAACTTACGTAAGAAATGATTCGGACTCTCCCTTTCCCCCAAGTACGGTTTCGTAAGATTTTCCGGATCTCCTCCCATCCAAAGAAAGCCTTGAGTAATTAATGGATGCTCCCTTATGAAAAATATATAATTTTTCTTCTCGTGTTATACAAAAAAGGGAGAAAATTTTTTGAAGTAAAAGAAGGGTGCTTTCAGGCAATAGATTGTTTTTTAGGCACCCATTAAGAGACCCTTAATCCAATGTAAGGAGCAAAATAACTTTCATTATAGCACCACCGTCTAATGAAAGCTTTCAAGTACCTAATTGTGAGTCGGTCGAAATTCAAGGCGTCAAATCCAAATTATTCTGAACCAATAGAATTACGAACTTCAGTTCGTAAATGGAGCATCTGTGCCACCGCCATGTGCATTAGCATACGTATATAGGCATGAACAACTGCTAAAGTATAAACGACACATTTGTGCTTATATCGGATAAAAGTCCGAGTATATAAGTAGACCTTCTGCATCTTGTGGACTTATAATATTAACTACTAATCTGACACACTGAAACCTAAAACGAATTGGCTTAATTTAAAATGTAAATTTTCATGTTCCAATTCTCAATATTTCCCATACACGGAAAAACTCAGTTTTTTAAAGTTCATGGAACTGAACAGAGTTTTACATAATTTCCAAAACATACAGTATAAAATGTAGAATTATTCAGACCTAATTATAAAAAAGTACCGTAATTGTTCAATTGAGTCTGGAATGAAAAAGTTCAATAATTATTGTGGAATAATTCAATAAAAATTCTTTAAAAGATTCATAGGACCTAAATTAGGGATATTGATATTGAGAATACCGGATTTCAAAATAAAATACTTTTTTATCCATTTGAACCAAAGTAGAAAATTTCGTTGTACCGCTGATAAAATGTTGATTGTATTCATACTCCACCCAGTAATGGGCCATTACCAAACTAATAATGTGCTTATATAATAAAATACGATTTTGAGTCGTTATCAAGAAAAAAGTCTTTAAGAAATCCACGCAGGTTAAATGGACCGCGATGCGAAAGTCTTTCGACCGCCAGTTAGATCAAGCGGGAGCGATCTGGATTTGTAACCGGATTCTTGCTCGATTCTTGCTGCGGGCATTTTTTCCTACTTTTTTGCATTTGAGTCTTTGTTTATTACAACTAACTGTTAAATTTACTCTAATAAACCCAAATATTCATTAAACAATATTTTTATATGAAAAATTGTGTTTTTTCGAAGTTTACCATTTTTATCAGGGTTTCGTAGCCCGAGCGGAAACCCTTATAGTTTCGGTTGGGTGTCCGTCCGTCGTACTTTTTTCAAGGATGGGAAGTGAGGGGAAATGAGGGGGGAATTAGGGGAAGTAAGGGGAAATGAGGGGGGAAGTATGGGAAGTAAGGGGAAATTAAGGGAGGGTAAGTAGGGGTAGTGAAAGGAGGAGAACTAGGCAAGTGAAGGAAAATAAGGGGGGTGGGGTAGAGGAAGTGAGGGAAATCAAATCGTATAATCAGTACATATTAATCTTGTGCACCTAAATATGCGATGAATAACAAAATATATGTATCTCTCATAATTCAAATAAATATTCAACTTTTTCATAGGATCTAATTAAAGTCATAAAAAGAGAATTCAAAGTGAAGGATGAAGATGAATTTATATATTTCTTATTTTAATTTACCTCCGTACAACTTTAATTCTGAAAACTCTAATGAACAACTGGAATAAAGTGCAGCACGGAGAATGAGAGACGCCTTTTGTATGGATGAAAACTCGCCTTCTAAGGTAGACATTTAAAAATTGAGATATTTATCTCGCGAAATAAACTTTATCAGTTGCGTTTACCCAAGCAATGATTCTCGTTTTCCGTGTCTAGCAGCAGTTTCGACAATAGTATAATTGTAAATGATAGAACAATGGATTAGAAAAAACACAATTGAAAAGTTTTTTATCTTTTTTCAGCAAGAACGAAGCAATTCAAAGAGGAAATATCCAACTTTCATTTTATTAAATACATCTCGTACCAAAAAATTCCTCTTTACCGTTTTAACTAGGTAGATCGCGTTTCCTGTTAAAGCAGTTCATTTAGTGGTTCTTGATGAAAATTCGAAATTTGCCATGAATAACCACTACGGAAATATTTTTGAAAAATGTTCCAAAAATCGTATTTGCATAAATTGACATTTGCATAAAAAGAACCTTCTATCTTCAGTGGGTGCCGAGTTATGATCCTTCAAAGTAAGCGGATTTTTGTAAAATAGTGGCTTAAAAATCAAATTCTAAAATTTGCATCTGTACTTTGAAACTTATTAATTAAAAAAAAATGTTCTGTATATTAATCAAAGTGTAATTCATTTTGAGTTAATCTATAAAAAACAATGATCTATCTTCAATAGGTCATGAGTATGACCTCCCAAATTTGTCCATTTTGTACCCATTTTTCAGGACAAAATACTCGTGTGTAATTTTTTCAAATATATTGTTTCTGCATGATGCAAGATTTTTTCGCATCACTTTCGCATCGCGGTCCATTTAAACTGCGTGGATTTCTTAAAGACTTTTTTCTTGAGAACGACTAAAAATCGTATTTTATTATATAAGCACATTATTAGTTTGGTAATGGCCATTTTTGGGAGGAGTATGAATACAATTAACATTTTATCAGCGGTGCAACGAAATTTTCTACTTTAACTCAATGATACCAGAGGAAAAGTTATGGAGCAGAAAATTTTTCGTAAATCCAAAAATATTGAATCATCTAATTCCCATAGGTCACGAGGTATGACAATGGAACTTTGACCCTTTTCACTGGAAAGAATTTAAATGCTTAAATAGGGTCCCAAGTACATATTTCAGTACAGGCAGATTTTTCCGAATCGAAAGGGTTAAAAATCCATGGTCATAGTTCGTTACCTATGGCAGATAGATAACCGTTTTTTATAGAATTACTGAAAAATGCTTCTAATTTAATTAGTGTAGATAATATTTTTGTGTGAAATTAACAGGTTCCAAAGTACAGATGCAAATTACAGAATTTCATTTTCAGCCCATTTTTACATTCTCATTATTTATGATTGAGAAAGTATTAGAATTGTCCGAAATTTCACAACACAATTTTTCAACGGATCTCCATGTTTTGAGACCCCCTGAAGCCGAAAATCAAGTTTTGGCGATGGCGTCGGTCTATCTGTCGGTCTATCGGATCAAATCGAGCATTGGCACACTTTTTTTAGTTCCTATAAGAACGAACGAGTTCGTTAACCAGCATTCCTTGAAGAAAGTTTGACAGAAGAATTGAAGCTCTTCAAAATATCTACAATATCTACAGTTTTGTTCTTGGTAAACCACTGCTTCACATTGAAAAACATTATTTTTGAAAAATCCAATTTTTGCATTTTTCTCAGAGAGAACGAAACGTATAAAAAAATGTTCCGAAAAAAGTTGAAAAATCTAGAAAAGTTCTACAAAGAAATACCTCTTACTCTTTTATGACAGCTTGCATCGTTTACGAGAAAAAATCAAAAATTATATTTAAAAAAAATCCTGGTCTCAAAAATGTTGTAGCCCATATAAAACTGATTTGATGCCTTTGTTATATTAACAACTTTTTTTAAATATGTAAAAAAATAAAGAGGCAGGGTTTTCCAGAAAAACACCATTGCGGAATAAAAAAAATCCCGAATACCTACGCTCGTTCGGAAAATTCTGTTTTTTGACAAACTTTCTGTCAATGCTTGAGAATTCACAGGTTACCTTCGAATGAATGTAACAAATCAAAAAAAATGTTGAGTAAACTGTGAAATACGTCTTCCTTTATTTTTACCATAGAATAATATATCCAAATAACAGATCATTCTGACATTCTAAGCGGGACCTCTCTGCCTGATTTGAAACGCAATTGGTCTTTTATTTAAAAAATAATGTAATTCTAGTTCTTTTTTGGAATAAAATGCTTCAGTTTAGGAAACTCTTTAACAAGCTAATCACTGCGCTAAATGTTAATAAAAAGTTAACACCCAAAAAAACGTTTGAAGAGTGAAAAGTGGTTCGGCCTGTTTACAGAAGCGAACCTTGCGTTCCACATATCTTGAATTGTGTAACAGAGCGTTAACACAATTTCGACCAAGGCGTTCTGCGGAACCCGGTTATATATTGGAGAAACGCTGGAGGAAAGACTACCATAAACACTCAAATGAAGGTAAATATTCTGTGGTGTAAATTCAAAAGATCAATCATCGCCACAGGTAGTTATGTGCCTCTGATTGTTCCGCAAACACAGTTGCCACTACCGGCACGTCATTTCAAAATTTGTACGAACTTTCTTATAGTTCTCAAGAGAAGAACGACTGAAAAACTTCCTTATTAAGAAGAGATTCGAGCAAGGGATTCTTATTTTTTTTTAAGAAGGAACGTGCAAATATTGACATGACTCTGCACAACATATGAACCTTGAACTAGCCTCGCATTTTTGGAAATAATGAATATATGTTTTTTGAGCAGCGTTATTACTTGAACATTTTGAATTTTTCTTCACCACAATATAAAAAATACGGCTCATTTATAAAAAAAAACTAATCTTCAGTATTTTATTGGCTTTATTTTATTATTATTTCATCATTTTCCTGTTTGTAGAGGTTATTACAAAAAAAAATTTCTTTAGAGTAATTTTTACAATTTGCTATATGTGCAATTTATTTTATGAGAATATTCTCCAGAAAAAAGGACATTTTCGCATACAAACTTTAAAGAATGTACTCCCTAACTTTTAAATGCCATGCATATTTTTCATTAATGTTAATCTAAAATGTTACAAAACATTTAGATTCCACATAAAGAATTTTTACTATATTTGAAACCGAAAAAATGTACAATTTGTACGAAGTTATATTTCACCCAATCACTTTTCAAATTATTCAGTCACAGGCATGTGGTTTTATTGAAGAGTAAAGGCAGCTTAAAAACTGATAAATTCACTCCATCCAGGTTTTTCATTTCAATAAAAAAAGTGTTGAGAACTTTTACTAATTTGTTTTACTCTATTTATAAGTATTGCTAAATTTTATGACAAAGTGAAAAATCTGTAAAGAAATAAATTGGATATTCTTCTACCAAAAACACTGCTGAATTTTCTTTGTCATATATAGACATTAAAATATTGAAAAAATTTAAAAATGTTGACGTTTAACTTTCAAAAATTAACTTTCCAACTTGAAAGCATCCAAAAGTTTATAATTTTCAGTTTTAAGAAGGTGTAATCAAATCTTCTGTAATATTTATCAATTATTCTCTTTTTCAAAACATTATCGTAATAGAAAAGCTAAAAAACTGGTACGAAAATTCCGTGATAACGATTTAAGACATGTAGGAAAGGAATTATTTGACTAAAGGTGAAAAAATTATGTAATCCAAAAAAAATTTTGTCTGTTTCGAAAAAATTATTGTGTTTGAAGCATGGAAATTTGTTACTGTTCTTTAACTCAAACATGTTCCCCATACAAGAATATTCTGTTTTTAATGTAATTTTTTGTTGGTCTATATTCAAAACAATGTTTCTCAAAAAAGGTTTCATTCCAATAAGGAAACGTTTAAAATTATTGTTGATACCATTTTTTCACTTTTAATAAAAAATTAATTTGTGAGTTACATCAGACAGATAATAATCAGTTTTTAGACGTTCCACTTAGAAATTTTTCTGTTGCTGAATGATAAAATGTTGGACACATAGTTTGAAGCCTCTTTTGATTTATCATAGTGTTACAACATATTCATTTCAAATTTAACAAAGGTCATATTAAAAATGCGACTATCACAAAGTGCGAATCATATGCCTCGCACCCGGCATGCACAGTGTACCCGCACGGCGTGCGGGTAATGTACCTCGCACGATTGTTAGCATTTGATGCTACACAGGGATCTACAATGTATTATGGCAGTCATTCCAGTTCAGGTGGATCTAGCAAAATCTGATATAAAAGGTTTACCCACACAAGTCTATAATTTATATATACGATTTAGGATACTTTACGGATAAATATTCCTGGTCTAGCTATAATACGTAATCATAATGATATGCCTGAAATAGCCCGTGCATATAAATGTAACTTTACGAGCAATACAATATGGCTATAGAACCAAAATTATGTGTGTACCGTCCAATTATTTCTTTTAGTCACAGAAAAAGCTGGGGGTACGAAATTTTGCAGGTAATTGTTCAAGCAGGGTAATATTCAGCTGATTACTCCAAACTGAGGTAAACTTTCCGCGGTTACAGGTCGATAACGGTGCTGCCTCTAATGCAGTCCGCCGGAGATATCTGCGACTCACCACGGAAACTTTACCTCAGTTTGGAGTACTCACCTCGCGTTTGCCCTGCTTGACCTATTACCTGCAACATTTTGTAACCTCAGTTTTTCCTGTGGTGTTAGAGTTTCTAGACACAATTTTAATGATTATAGAAATGAAAAAGGAAAACTCACCTCAGAGTTGCTGGTGGCGACACTCGAGAGATCAGGGGACATGGCTCCTGCGGTAGGATCAGGACTTGGAGTAACAGCATGTGTGTGAGGTAATAATGCAGGTGCATGAGGATATGATGCCATGTGAGGATGTTGTGGCTTTGGATGATGAGCAGCAGGTCCAGGGGGTGCACTGTGGACCACCATAGGCATTTGTTGGGGTCCCGTATCAAGGGGGGTTCCACCACCACCACACCCATCACTCCCAATGCTGTTGTGAATCCCTGTGACCACACCTTCGTCTGAACCACGGAACGACTCGTGTAAATATTGTCGAACCTGGTTCTTCTGCTTCTGAACCACATGGTAGCGAGTTGGGTTCTCCAATAAGGTCCTCACCTAATTAACACAAAAATAAAAGCACTTAACAACTTTACAGATTGGCAATCATCGTGCAAGATAATCCATTTTATTTTACAACTAAAGCCGTTTGTCGAAAAGGAACCTAACTGCTAACATTTCAATTTTGAGAATAATCAAAGCAAGTGAATTGGCGTAAATTTGGATTGATATCACATATATTTTTTCAATTATATCTAATAAACTCTTCTTCTAAGATCCTTTTTCGACTATGCATAATTGCATATTCTGTATGCCTTTTCGGCATATGCATATATGCGCCGCTTAGCCCCAGTTTACGGTATATACACTGAAAAAAATTATTAGTTGGGCCAACTATTTATTTAGTAAGTTAGGGTACTGCTATATTTTATTAGTTGGCACAACAATTACATTAGTTGCAGTGGGTATTCAATTAGTACCAGCAACTAAGAAAATGGTCGTCACAACTAATAAAATAGCAGTAAAATATCTTACAAACTAAACAGCTGGCCAAGAAACATAGTTGGACGAAGTGATAAAGAGAAAAAAAAAATTCGAGCGACGAGATAAAAGGTAAAGATGTCTCATTCTCGTCGAAGGTAAGAGAGAAGGGGGCTCAGAAAATTGAGAAAATACATAACCCATAAAGAGAAACGACAATGTTTTCTTCTTTATTTTACGAGCTGTCCCAACTCCCAGTAATAGGCTTCATCTTCAAAGGCTTTAATAAGAAATATTAGGACGAAACGGATTCCTTTATGGAAGCTGGGAATCAGAAGAAGTTAGGATCGCACATTTCAACCTCACGATTCAAGGCTTGAGATGACGTCTCGTAAAACATCGATTCAGAAAAGACGATAAAAAGAAGTGTCAGAAGAACGATAAACGTGTTGAGCACAATCTGGATCGAATGAACCAAGGGCTTCAAAATAGAAGAAAAATCTAGGAAATCTTTTAAGCGTTCAATATTACGTCAGCTTAAAAAGGGATGGAGGACGTTACGCAAGAGGCTTCCGCAAATGAAATTTTTTAATTCGATTGCATTTAAAATTGAGTAGATTAAATTGTAGCATTCAGAATTGGGCGAGTTGAAATTTGAGGCGACACAAACTTCACATCCCAAAATGCTGTACGGGAATAAATTCTTTTAAATTTAACATGAATGTAGGTACCATATTTCTAAGATTTCAAGTCGAAATATATTGTATTTTTAACAAAATAGTTGAATTTTCTACAAAAAGAGATGAATTTTCTCTAAGAGAGTTCAGTTTTCAAAATTAACAGTCGAATGTTTTAGAAATCATTTGATTTTTAAACCCGAAATGATTAATTTAAATACATATTCAACAATTGAATTTCCGACCAAAAAGATGACTTTTTACAGAAATAGTGGAACTTTCAACAAGATAGTACAATTTTTAATCAAAAGAAAATAATTCGAAACCAAACATATATTAACCTTTGTTGTGCACCGGGGGTATGAGATACCCCAACGCATTTTCAAACGCGTTTTTCTAATACGTACAATGCGAATCGTGACCTGTGCTGCCATTCACATGTAGTCTAGGAATAACATTTCAAGATACTGTACATAGTTTTGCCCACCCGGCTTTAGTTTGCTCTGGGCAATGGTGAAAAGTTGACGTTCGGAAATTGTGGGGTGTGAAATACCCCATGTGCACAGTACGTACACGATATTTTCTCTACGTCCAGAGTTAAAATTGGGGATCGCAGGAATACTGGGCATTAATAAGGACAATCCGGAGACGCTTGAGATAAAAAATCATGATAAATATTGTCGATGCTCACTTTCCACGAGAAAAGAAGATACGAAAACGAAATATGGGTGCGCTTCGTGCGAACGCCCTATGTATAACAAACATCGATCGCCTTTGTGCGTTGCCTGCGCCTATGTAGATTGATATTTGTTCCTAAAATCTTGTAACTTCTTTTATATTTGTATAATAATTTTACATTATTTTGTGTGATAATAACTCAAAAAGCTGTCAATAAAACGATTATTTTGAAAATAGACCCATATTCCTTATAATAATCAATACCTTCATTTTTTTCAAAATCGTGTGAATTCATATAGAAAAATAAATATACTTTTTTCAACTCCACTATAAACTAATATTTTTCCTTGAAAGTGTGGTACTTCAAGAAAATAATCCCGCAAAATTTATTCAAAAATATTTAAAATTGAATTTTTTATGCATTTTTTATTGAAAAAGTCCATTTTTCCGGGTTTTTTTCGTTAACATCATTTATCATTTTTTTAAGTTAAAAAATAAAAATGACATATATCAGATCTTATCTTGGAAGCTTTAAACAATAGCCAGCAATTTTGTTTGAGTCAAAATAACGAATTGTACGTCTGTAGTAAACGTTTGAAGTAACTGGGGTATGACATACCCCCTGTGCATAATACGTAATTTTAAAGAGGTGTGCACAACAAAGGTTAATAGATTTCTCAACTAAAAATAAATAACTTTCAACCAAAAAAGAATAATTTTCTACCAAAAGATGAATTTTCAATCAAAAGGGGCAAATTTTCTATCCATAAAGATGCATATGCAACGAAATAGTTGAATTTACGACAAAAAAAATGTTTTTACGGAAATAGTTGAACGTTAAGTAAAACAGTAAAATTTTTAAACAAAAGAGATGAATTATGAACGAAACATATGATAGTAGATTTTTCAATTAAGAAGAATTACCTTGCAACTAAGAAAGAATAATTTTCTACCAAAACATGAATTTTCAATGCATAAGGAGGAATTTTGTATACAAAAAGACGAATTTTTAACAAAATAATAAAATGTTCAACCAAATAGTACAACTTTTAACCAAAAGAGATGAATTTTGAATCAAAAAGATAATACTGGAATCTTCAATTACAAAGAATTAACTTTCAACTAAAAAAGATGACTTTTGTACCAAAAGATGAATTTTCAATCCATGAGGATGAATTTTCTTTGCAGAAAGAGAAATGTTCAACAAAATAATGAAATTTGCAACCAAATAATACAATTTTTAACTAAAAGAGTTGAAATCTGAACCAAAAAGATAATAGTAGACTTTTCAATTCAAACAAATTAAAATTATCTTGTAACCAAAAAAATTACTTTTCTATCAGAAGATGAATATTTCCAATTCGTAAGGATGCATTTTCTATCCTAAAGACGAATGCTAAAAAAAATAATGAAGTTTTCAACCAAACAGTACAACTTTTGACCGAAATAGGTGAATTCTGAACCAAAAAGATAATCTTAAACTTTTCAATCCAAAAGAAATAACTTTTAATAAAAAACGATGACTTTTCTACAAAAAGACGAATTTTTAATCCAAAAAGACGAATTTTGTATCCCTCAAGACGAAAAATTTTTACCCAAAGGGATGAATTCTGAACCACACATATAAAATAGTAGACTTTTTCATTAAAAAGAATTATATTTAACAAAAAAAGATTAATTTTCTACCAAAGGATGCATTTTCAATTGATAAGATCGAATTTTCTATCCATAAATACGAAAGTTCAACAAAATCATGAAAATTTCAACCAAATAATAGAGCTTTTAACAAAAAGAAATTAATTCTGAACCAAAGATATAATAGTGGACCTTTCAATTAAAAAGAATTAAGTTTCCACACAAAAATGACTTTTCTACCAAAAGATGAATTTTCAATCGAAAAGGACGAATTACTGATCCAAAAAGACGAATGTTTAAAAAGCCAGTTAAGTTTTCGACCAAAAAAGATGACTTTTTAACAAAATAGTTTAATTTTAAACAAAATAATTTAATTTTTAATCAAATAGTAGAATTTTTAACCTCAACAGATTAATTCTAAACTAGAAACGCGGAGTAAGGTGACAAAACATGATAAATCCATTCAAAATGTCTCGTCGATAATTTAGACAAATGCTGTATTTCAAAAGTACCAGAGATACAAGAAAAATTTGAATAGTATCATATAGAGAAAATCATCTGACTGGTTATCAAATATTATTGAATTATTGAGCCTATAAGATTAGATTTATACAGTTTTTAAAGCATATTAAACAATGAAGTACAAAGTGCAAAAATTTTAATTCAAATAATTTGAGGGTTACAAGATCTTTAAAGCGAGATTTTAATGGGATAGAATTTTTTGTGAACTATGAGTCAATAATCATATTCCTCGAGTCCTAAAAATACTAAAACTATCCATATCGTATTTAAGCAAATGAATTTAACATGTTTTGTTCGCTGAGTCCTTAAATATAATAGCAGATTTTTTAATTAAAAAGATTTAACTTTCAACCAAAATAGTTCACTTTTCTTACTGATTTTTATTAATTCAGTTCGCAGTGAAGCGACAAAACGAGAAAAAGGGCAACCAGATAAATTTTCTTAAAAAGAGCTCTCTTTTTAAGAAAATTCCTTTCTTTTTTCTGTAGGAAAAGGAGGAAATTCTTTTAAAAAGATGGAAAGAAAGGAGTAGGGAAAAGAGTGAAGTTTGGCGGCAATGTAAAATGCGGAGATGCTTCATTTGCGACTTTCTGGGTTAAACTAGTTTTAAATTCTCAATGGTAAATAATTGAAACACTTCAATTAAAAACAGGCAGTACTTGACTATTTGCAATTGAACAATCTGAAATGTAAACCATTCCATAATAAACATAAATTGTAGAAAATCGATTCTGAACATTTTTTTAATTTAAGATTAGAGACAAATACTTGAAAAATTGTAGAATTTCAGAATAAAAAGTTAAGAATTGAACATTTTCAGGTTCTCAAAATTACACAATCCAATTTTGAATTGTTTGAAACTGAAAATGGTCGAACATTCAATACACTGGAACTTCAATTTGGGCGGGTTTTGATTCTGACCTTCGACTCAAATCGAGGCTCTTCAAACGTAAACATTAGGGCCGTGTGAACACTGAGAGTTAACTGACGCAATGTGACGCAGTTGTCCAGTTAGACCTTTGAGGTACAACGCTTTATTGATATGCTCCTGATTTTTCAAGCATCCGTGACCAAGGACGTACTGTTTTACTCCCCTTTCGGTCCCGCGGCTCCTCTCATCGGTAAACGTGGCGCGGCATCATTTCTCGGAACGCACAAATCAAGATTGCTGAAATTGAAGTTTGAGTGTATTGTCCTGGACCTTCAATTCGTCAAAAATATTTGCATACGTTTAAAATTCTAAAATTGCCCATTAAAAGTCATAAAACGATATAAAGTGTGTACTAAAGCTATCCAAATTAAAACAATTAAAAACATAAGTTTATAGACTGAATGATTTTAAATTAAAAGAGTTCCAGCGTTAACAGTTGAAACTCAACGATTTGAAAATTAGAGTAGATCGATAAAAAATTTGGAAAGAAAAAACGCTTTAGTTTTGAAAAAATTGTGAATGATGTTTTTTCTGAAATTGAAAATGTTCCTCTAAAAAGGAAGAAAATTTTATTTAAAAAATGTGAACTCAATGAAAAGTCTCACGAAATTCATAAAAATCTATGGGGAAAGCCTTTCGCCTAAATTTTCTCAATGCTGTGAATTTTTTTCTCGTGAATGTTCGGTGAAACCTTGGAAATCACAGAAATCGAAATTCACCGACTTCTGAACTGAAAAACACCACGTACAAGATTTTAGTGATTATTAAATTCAATTATAGAAATATAAAGAGAGACTGATTAAAAGTTGAAATTTATCGACCTATAATTCACCTCTATTGTGCAAAATGGGCACAATGAAGGCTTTTATCTCTGCGTAAAACAGACTTGTTTAAATTTTCAGATAAGTACATTTGACGTGCTTTTGTATGACGCAGGTTGTTAGAATGATGAGAAGAGTCGGGGAATGTAGCTTTTGTTCCATAATGTCTCCTGCTACCACTCTACCATTTTCCCTTATCTATTTCAAAGAAATTCAAGAACTTCAAATAGACTCAACTTAAGACTAAGGAAAAGTGCTTAATGGCCAATAGACAAGTGCAGGCGGAATGGCATTTTTTTAAAGAACCACTATATTGGATTTCCCAAGCCACGAAAGACGACGTGCTTAAGACGATAATCGGAGGAAATATATCATATTTCACCTTTCTTCGATGTGCGACCCGCTCAGCTGTTATCTAAGCGGATTTGCAACTGCTCCTTTCGAGTCCAACGTATTTGCAAATGTAATAAGCAAACTGATAGCAAACATTTCCAGTCACCCAGGTTTCAGAGCTAATTTCCAAATTGGGTTTTTGAATCGGTAATAGGAAAAATTTCTCTAATTTCTATCAATTATTAAATTATAATTGAATGCTTGATAGCTACTTTGTTAATTATTGTTCTCGACTCCAATTTAATTGATAAGCACCTGAAGTTTGATCAAACATTTTTATATCTTTTTTGAAGCTAAGATATTTATATAAACTTTCATTCTTGTCCTAAGGAAAATTAAACAAGTTTTCATTTTCTCTCAAAAAAGACAGTGTGGAGTATCAAATCCACCAAAATTAAAGTAATTTTTAGAGTATGTAACAAAAAAACCCTCCCACGCAAAATTTTTGGAAATAGATTTTTGTATACGAGAAATCAATTTTTAACAGAAAAAATAAGCTTTAAGGAGTTAAAAAAAAGGGTCGAGGATGCAGAATTCAGATTCGTAGGTAAATTTCACATAAAAATATGGTTTCAATTATTTGAATTAAGAGAGAGCCAAATATATATTAGTAAAAGTATGCAATCCTTGATACGGTGCAACGGATTAAAATGCAAAAATGATGAGTTGAATCTTTGCCTTTCATGAGTTCGCCCTAAGTTTTATTTATTTTAACCATTATTCCTGATTTTGAATGCATACAAAATTTGATAATATTTATTATGTCGTTTTTTCATGTATTGTTTAAGAGTCCGTTCAAAAACTACATAACACTGACAGGGGAGTGGGGGGAGGGGTTAATGGAGAATATGACATCACATATGGAAAATATAAATGTGAAGAACCAATTTTTGAAATGATTGAAAAACTAAAATTTTGTGATTTCATGTTACAAATAAAGCATCTAAATACAGACTTCACACTTCACAGTCTTTCTCCACTTTGCCCCTTTTTCAAAAGAATTTCTCGTTTTACCCCAGTTTTCAATAAAATTTCCCTTTTTCTCGTTTATAGAACCCAAGAAGAAAATACAAATATTGTTTGTAAAAAATTAATTCTTTATCATTTAATTCAGAATTCATCTCTGTGGGTTAAAAATTCCACTATTGCTTTGAAGATTTAACTTTTTTTTTTTTTGAAAATTCATTTTTACTTAGTTGAAAATTATTTTTTTTTTACTGGAAATTAAACAAATCTATTTCTGGATGAAATTTGATCGTTTCTAGTTAAAAATTCAACTATTATATTTTTCATTGAGAATTCATCTTCTTTGTTGAAAATTGAACTTTGTTAAAAATTTATTTCACTTGTTGAAGATTGGACTATTTGGTTAAAAATTCGTTTTTTTATTGAAAATGAATTTTTTCAACTGAAAATTTATCTATTCTATTTTTGGTTAAAAATTGATCGTTTTTAGTTGACAATTCAACTATTAAATTTTTCACTGAGAATTAATCTTTTTCGAATAAAAATTCATGTATTTTGTTCTGAATTCGTCCTTTTTGGTAGAAAATTGAACTTCTTGATTGAAAATTCAACTACTTCATTGAAAGTTGAACTACTCTGTTAAAAACTCATTTTATTATTTGAAGATCCATATCTTTGGTAGAAAAATGATCTATATTGTTGAAAATTCGTTTTTTTTTTTTTGGTTTAAAAGTAACTTCTTAGCTGAAAACTCAACAATTTGGTTAACATTTTTTTTTCTCTCTTGACAAAAAAATCTTCCCTGGTTGAAAATTCAACTCTTTTGTCGAAAATTAAATCAGTTTATCAAAAAATCAACTATTTTGTTGAAAATTTAATTATTTTGTTGAAAACTTAACTTGCCTTGTTTTATAGAAAATTCGTCCTTTTGGATGGAAAATTCAACTGTCTTCTAAGAAATTCTCCTTTTTGACTTAAAAATTAAACAGTTTTTGGATGAACTGGAATCTTTCTTATTTAAAAATTCGACCACTTGGTTGAAAATCCATTTTTGTAGGCCGACAATTCAACTATATGGCTAAAGCTTATCTATGTTGTTGAGAATTTTACTATTTTGTTAAAGAGTCATCTTTATTGTTTGAAAATTTAACTGCTTTGTTGAAAATTCATCTTCCTCGGTTAATAATTTAACTGTCTTCTAAAAAATTCATCTATTTGTCTTCAAGACTCGACTACTGGCCTAAAAATGCAACAGTTTGTGGTTGAAGTTTATTCTTTTTTGTGTAAAAATTAGACCATTTGGTTGAAAATTGGGCTTTAAGGGCTAAAAATGCAACTGCATATTTGGTTAAAAATTTGTCTCTTTTGCTTGAAGGTTTTAACTATTTGGTTGTAAATGCAACTGTTTGATCTAAAATTAATTTGTAGCATTTGTTGAAGATTTAACTATTTGGTTGAAAATTCATTCGGGTATGAAAGTAAACTGTTTTCTAAAAAATTCGACTTTGTAGCTTAAAAACAAAACTTTTTCTTTGAAAATGTACCTCTTTTGGTAGAAAATTATTATTTTTCGGTTGAAAATTCAACTACTTTGTTGAAAATGCAATATAATTCGATTTGAAATTTTGAGCGTTTCATAATGAATTCCATGTGGTACTTATACATTAATTTTATTGTAAAGGATTTATTCCACTATTATTCCCTTATTTTCGTGAAAAATCACCCTATTTGCCCTGGTTTAAGGCCATTTTTTAGTGTCAAATCTGTTAAAATATTAGGTCTAAATGTTTTGTGTTTTATTTTAGGCGTCCATCAAATGAAATCGAAGAAACAATTTTGACTTAAAAGGGGGTATTTGTGGTATGGATAAAATCCTCAATTTTTCACTAGGCCACTCAATCTTCATTATTTTTAAAAGTTTCTATAAAAAAGAAATTATTTAACGAAGAATGTATTATAAAAAACCATAAAGGTCCGGAATAAAACCTAATTTGAGTTGAATAATTATTTCCATAAAAATGATTTGATTACTTATTAAAACACTTAATATGATAAGGAAAAAAAAAGTGAAAAAGTCACAACAATTTTTCAATTTGCGAGAGTAGTATCAATATAATATAAAAAGGGTAAATAAGTCCCCTTGCACTCGATACACGTATTGTGCATAACTCTGAAAGGTGAAACTTTGAGAAAATTCGAGTCCTGCACGTTCACATTAAATACTGCGCTTCTGGTTTTCCAATCACGAGTTTTCCTCGCGCAACAATTCAATTCCCCCACGGCCAAAAATGTCACGTTAAAAGTTTATTTCGATTCCGACGGCAATCCGGCCGATAATTGTAAACTGAAAACAACGAAGCTGAAAAAGTTTTCTTAACATTCGACAAAATCGTTTCATCTACGACAGAAATATGCATTTTTTTGTATAAATAACTTCTACGTATATTAAAACTAGGAAAATTATTTCATGGTTTATTTTTATTATTGTAATTAAAGGAGAGGCAAATAGTTATTAGTAAAATAATGTAACAAATGAATAAAAAAATAATGGTGCTTGATATTTTCAACATATCATTACCCAATTCTACACAAATTGATTCGTATTTAAAAGATGTCAGTACAGAACTAGATAACCAACAAAATCGGCATTTTTCAGGAGTGAAAAAAAATTCTGAAGATTGAAATCACCATTTCAAGATAAAACAGAAGTCCACTCTCGAGCTGGATTGTTGCCGAATTCAGCCAAAAAAATTTTATCATTAAAAGTTATCCAGTTTCGAGGAAATAAATGAGGAAGTTGACAATCTCAAAGTTACACTGGCTGCAAATGGGAGCAGGCTCGGCTGCGAGTTGGGATTAAAAATTAAATTTTCAGTTGAAAGAAATAATAAAAACAAGCTCCCAATATATTAAGTTTCAGAATACGGATAAATAAGGTTTGATGCAAAAAAAAGTTAGCCAATCGCGAGAAAATCGACTGAGAATTTTGATTTTAAAATTTCATGGGTTTTCAAAATCGGCTTTGGATAGCGATTAAAAATCGAATTTTCAATCTTGTGCAAATATAAAAACCTATTTCTGATATATGGGGATGCTGAATGAGAAGTGTAAAATCAAATGAAATTAAAAAATTCTTCTGTTCAGAGAAAATCAAATTTGAAGATCGTAATATCACAGTATGACAGACATTCTTTGCTTAAAATAAGAAAAAAATAAGAAAATATATTTTTTTCATCAAATGATAATAATTTGAAGAAATATCAATGTTGAAAGGTTGAAAAATTATTACTTCATTAGAATTTAAAATCAAGATGTAATTACTCAAGATTCGTGAAATTCAATTTTGAAGCATACGAAATATTAAAAAATCGAATTGAGAGGATTAAAGTTAAAACAAATAAAAATTATTTGGTTTTAAATTTAAATCGTTTAACATTGTTCATTTTCAAATTAAAAGCCATAATGATTTATAAGTTTTAAGTTTCAAGCTTTCAAACTTGATTGTTTAATTTTACATTTAAAGCGTTCCAAATAGTACAATTTCAAATTGAATGCGCTTACGATTGAACCATTTTTTATTAAGACGTTGAAAATTGTATAATTTTGCAATGAAACTGTTTGAAATAAAATAAACTTTAATTGAAATTGCTCCAAATTGACTGAATGTCGCTTTCAATGCTTGGTTTTGAATTTGAATCTGTCGATCATTAGTTGCACTAAAGTAAAATTATTGTATAAGTTTAAAGCGACTTAATCTCTATATTCAAAATGTTTAGGATTCGAAAAGCCTTGAATTTTAAATTATACAATACTTATACTTCCAATTTCATATTGTGCAATTCTAAGCATTCAACAAAATTCTTCAATTTCACTTAAAATATGAAAATATAAATAAGTTTAGGTTTAAGGATCTAAAAATAAATTTCTTAAATTTGTTATGCCATCGAATAACACTAATTGAAAATTACTTTTAAATTTATTTTTGAGCATTTATTATTTAAAATGGTTGCATATATATCTTTTTAAATTTAATTTATTGCATTTTGCATGCGTCAATCTATATTATTTTAAGTTTTAGGGTTTTTAACTTAAAATTAAAATTTTTTAACTAGTACAGTTCAAAGCACGTGTGTTTTATCAAATAGAATAGAATAAGACTGAATTTTCCTCAGGTGTTTTTCTTGTTTGCAATATAAGCCATAAGCCACAAAAACACTTAAAAATATAAAAACTTAAGGGATTCTATTAATCCAGTCTACTTTTAAGAAAAAAGGGAAATTGCTTGGAAAAAACGGCAAAAATAGGTACAAAATAGGCCAAAAGCCCCAGATTTTTCGATAGCTTAAAAGTTAATAAACAGGTTTGCCACAAAATCCCAATTACAAAATTCCCTGACTTTTCTCTGACCAACTTTTCATTTTCCCTGACCGTTCTAAATTGTTCTTTTAGTTTTAAAAATAACCTTACATCTAGGAAAAGAATAATGTTAATGCAAAAAAAATGTTTTTTATTTTAATTTATTTTAAACAGTTTTAGTGACATTCGTTATACATAATTTAATAAGGGTTCATCCACAAGTTACGTAAGACGTACATAAAATACATTAATTTTCAACCAAATAGTTGAGTTTACAACTCAAAAAGATAAATTTTAAACCAAATATGAAAGAATTAAATTTTCAGTTGAAATGATTCATTTTCAAACAAGAAAAAAAGATATTTTCAACAAAATAGCTAAAGTTGTAACCAAAGTGATGAATATTTGATTTAAAAAATGAATTATCAATGAAAAGTGTAATCGTTGATATTGCCATGAAAAATATTTTAATTTGCAATAAAAAAACAGTTGAATCGAACCAAAAAATACGAATTTACAACAAAATAAATGAATTTTTAACTAAAAAATATAAATTTCCAAGCCAAAATGGAATAGTTAGAATCTATGTTTAAAAACTTAAGTTTCAAATTAAAAAACGAATTTTTACAATAGT
This sequence comes from Andricus curvator, assembly GCA_932195095.1. NCBI lineage: Eukaryota > Metazoa > Arthropoda > Insecta > Hymenoptera > Cynipidae > Andricus > Andricus curvator. The sequence goes on along the minus strand of CAKNYM010053195.1, from coordinate 812,450 downwards.
TCAATTTTAAATCAACGAAATAAATTTTAACTAAAATGATGAATATTCAATTCAGACAATTGATTTTTAATGAAATAGTTGAATTTTCAACCGAAAAGATGAATTTTCTACGAAAAAAATACAAATTTTCAACAAAATACATGAACATTAAAAAAAAAGATAAATTTTCACCCTAAAAGTAGAATGGTTAAGTTTGTAGTTACATAAAATAAATTTTTAACAACAACAAAAAAACAATATTTAACCAAAGAAATTAATTTTTAACCAAATATAGAACTGTTAAATTTTAATTGAATAAACTAATTTTCAACCAAATAAAATAAACTTTCAACGAAATAATTAAATTTTTACCCAAACAGATTAATTTTCAACAAAGAAGATTGCATTTCTATAAAAAAAAACAGTTTTTCACCAAAAATACAATAGTTAAATTTTCAGTTGAACAAATGAATTTTCAACTAAAATTATGAACCTTTAGCCAAAAAAATCAATTATTAACCAAATAAATGAATTTACAACCCAAAAGTTTAATTTTCTAAGAGAAAAATAAAAATTTTCAACTAAAAATATAATGCTCAAGTTTTCAGTGAAAAAATTAATTTTCAACCAAACAGATGAATTTTCAACGCAGATTTTTCATATGAACATGGAATACTTCAATTTTCAGTTTCAAAAATAAATTTCCAACCAAAAAAAAATAGTTTTAAACAAAATCGTTAAATTTTGAAACACAAGAAACGTTTTTTTTTAAACTAAAATGATAAGTCATCAGCTTAAAAATTAATTTTCAACAAATTAGTTCCAGAATTTGAACTAAATAGCTGAATTCCCATCGAAAACTGTAAAAGTAGATATTTCAAATAAAAAATATTTTAATTTTTAACCAAAAACAATTGAAGTCAAACAAAAAAGACAAATTTTCTTCAAAATAGTTGAACTTAAAACCAAAAAGATTATTTTTCTACAAAAAAGATAAATTTTCAAAAAAATACATAAATTTTTAAATAAAAAATAAATAAATTTTCAACCAACAATAGAACAGTTAAATTTTTAATTGAAAAAAATTAATTTTCAACGAAAAAAAAAATTAATTTTCAACAAGACAGTTCAATTCTTAACCAAAGAAATACGTTTCTAGCAAAAAAGAGGATGTTTCGACCAATGAGATTACTTTTTTAGAAAAAAAAACGAATTTTCAACAAAATAGTTTAATTTTTACCTGAAACAGATGAATTTTCAAAGAAGATAAATTTTCACCCGCACATGAAATAGTTCAATTTTGAGTTAAAAAATCAATTTGCAGCAAAAAAAAATTTAAACAAAAAAAAAAGGTTTTTCAACATATGATGAATCATCAGCAAGAAAAAATGCATTTTTAATAAAGAAGTTCCACTTTCAACTAAGTAGTTGAATTTTCAACGAAAAAGATAAATTCTCAACGTAAAATGTAATAGTTGATATTTAAACTAAACAGGATTTTAATTTTAACCAAAACCAGTTGAATTCAACAAAAAGAGACAAATTTTTCACGGAATGGTTAAATGATCAACCAAAACAGATGCATTTTCAATCGAACAATTGAATTTTCAACCAAAAAGAATGACTTTTGAACAAAATTGTTTGATTTTCAACCAAATAACAAAATTAGGTTCAACTTTAATTTATCGAAATTTCCCTAACTCTGTCACTTTTTCCCTGATATTTCCTGACTTTGACTGGCCATTTTTAAATTCCCTGACTTTTCTTAAGTCTCTGGTATTTCCTGACCTGTATCAACCCTGATGAATCAACCCTCCATCTAATACGACTACTCTCATCCCAGTATAACTGAGCGCCAAGCGCTGCTTAACTTTGATCATCAAACGGGAAGCCCTTAAGAATTGCATAGGACCACGTGGGATACCATCAGACAAAATTTACAGTACATTCAATTTCATAAAAAATTACCAATAATATTGTTTTATATCAATTTGAAAATATTGTTCTTGGACTTAGTAAGATTTATTTAATTGAAATTATGTAAGCCATTCCAACGTTTCGCTACCAGCGCTGGTACCCTCATCAGGGTTATAAAATTAGTGCATAATATAATAATCCAGAATAAAGAAGAAGGATTATTTTCGAACCTGTTTAGAGATGCAAGATCATAACCTCCAAAAAAACATTGAAAAAATGTTACAAAAAAATGTTACAAAACAATTTTGAATATTTGGACGTCAAACAAAGAAGGTCTAAAAAATTATTCACATATAGAAACTAGAGGCGTGCAGGTCATCAGTTTGAATTTTTAATGCCTATTGGTACCTTTTTGGCCACACATAGAACATTGAATTTTTCGAAACTGAGTTGAATTCAAGAAAAAATCGAAGCTTCTAAGCTCTCTTCGAATGTAAGATTTCTCAAAATCGAAATTATTCAGTTGCTTCTGATAGTAAATCCATGTCAAATGTAATTCGACTTTGGAAAATTCGAATTGACAATTAAAATCAGACTTCAGATGTATTTGATTTCAAAACCAACTGAATAATTTCGATTTTGAGAAACCTTACATTCGAAGAGAACTTAGAAGCTTCAATATCTTCTTGAATTAAATTCAACTGAAAAAAATTCAATGTTTTGAGCGTAACCAAAAAGGTACCAATTTGCAATGAAAATTCGAACTCGCGAACTGCACATCTCTAATAGACACTACTTTATACGAGACGAATGGTAATAATAATTGAATATTATTAAAAACTAACTTGCAAAACTTGAGGTGGAACATCAACTCCGATAGTCGGCAAAGGTGTTGGTGGAACAGGTCTTGGAGGTGCAGCTGCAGGTCTTTGTTGTTGCAAATTTTGTCTGAATTCAGCTTCTCGTCTCTCTTGTTCCTGCAGCTGCTCTCGCATCAACTGCAGCTTCAATTGTGTACGAGAAGTAGGTGTTGCTGTCTTGAAGGTCGGTGGACTGGAAAAAAAATCCTTATGAATTTTTCTACATTTTTCTTGATTTTATGCATCTCTGTAATTTCCTTCCAAATGTTTAGTCATTGCTTTCACTCATTACTTTCCCTTAATTTATTACTCACAATGCAACTGCCTAAGCTGTTTTTAATTATAATCCTTCTAACTATTCCTTTAAAGACCTTTAAAAATTCCAGTCTCTAAAGCATTCACTCTGCATTATCATCGCAATGCACACACGTGCAACACATTGTGTAGAAATAAACGAGTTCTTTCCCAGAAACTAGCTCCAGAGATAGCTGGTAATTATACAAATTACGCAACGAGATATTAAGGTTATAATTTACCGTACATTTATTAATTTCTTCGGAAAAATTATAATGCACTTATAACAATTGAAGATACTACTTTGTGAAAGTGTACAAATGAGAATATAATTATCTTATTAACATGCTTGTCGAATTTTTGGAAGCGTGCGCATATTACGTGACACTGGAGGGGGGGGGGGATGTTCCAGATTAGCGTCACAGCTATGTTAAAAAGGTATGAAAACAGCGTCATATGGGGAGAGGGAATGGGGGGGGGGTAAAGGGAATCTTAAAAAGTACGTCACGTAATATGTGCACGCTCCCTCTTCCAAAAAAACACACTGCACTATGTCAAACTGAAATTGTTTCAAAAAACAAAGTCCCGCTAATTGAGTCCTACATGTGCATCAAAACAGGTTTTTTGAATATAAAAATGGTGGTAAGGTAGCGATATAAATACATCTGCTAAGTGGTTCGAGTTACGGTCGCCAGATAGTTCTCACATCCTCAAAGAGTAGAGCAAACAAAAGAAGATGGTGTTTAGTTAAATAAAAGCTCCCACCCGCAACCGAAGACGGGAACAGGCTAATTTAATTAAATAGGCGTAACAAGCACATAACTCTCGAGTTAGACTACGAGAAGTAGGCCAGAAATTCTCATAAGCGCTCGTAAAAATTCTGACCGCATCAATAAATACAATTCATTTTTAAAAATCGGGTCATTTGATGAATTTTTTTATTTATTCACAAAAGTTTTTATTTAAGTAAACATTTTCTATTCACAAACAATTATATTATTCGCCAGAACAGCTTCATCAGTAAATAACCATTTCGTATTTTGTCGGAAGTCTGTGAATGCATCTTGTTAAACATTGGCTATAGAATCAAAGCTAATAATAATAGCCCTGGATGCCAGTGAGCTTGACTTCTTCTCGATTGAACCTGACACGAAAAACCTTGACTTTGTGTTACTATCTCTCACCGAAAATTGAGAGAGAGATATTTACTTCCAGGGTTGCTACAAGAATGTGGTTTTAAAATTCCAATCCTTTTGCAGATTTTCCATACTATTCTTTTTAATTAAATTCTTGGTTATTTCCTAGCTTTTCCAAGTTTATTTCAATTTTGCCTAGGTCATTCAAACTTTCAAATAAAACCCATCAAAACTGATAAATACTTTATTTTGGGTATTAAAGGCTAAATTAAAAACTGAATAATTCGAATTGAAACCATTAAAATTTTTTTAATATTTAAACATTTAAAATTAGAACATTTTAAAATTGAGAGGTGGAACAATTATAAACTGCAGGCCGGCGGGTGACATGTTCAGGAATGTATTGCCAATATGCAAAATAAGCAGACGTTTCTTTTTTTTAATTAACATACCGATATTTAAAAAAAAAAAAAAAAAAATTGATTAGCAGTTTGAACTCGAAAGTTCATTGCCTCACTACCCGATTCGGGTAGTGTTTCTAGGTGGATATTTACTACCAATGTGGGCCCACCACACCCACGACGGGCCAACAGCAACGCAGTATTTCCTGAACGGTCACCCATCCAAGTACTAACCGCGCCCAACAATGCTTAACTTCAGTGATCTTACGAGAACTGGTGTTTCCAGAGTGGTATACGGATTCTTATTTCAGTTCATCGAGTTTTTCGCACTTTTTTAAAAATCCACACAAAAAAATAAAAATAGTAAAATTGTTTGGATTTAAAAAAAAAGAACGAAAATGTTCTCAAAAAACCCGCCTTCTTTCCTGAAATTATTGAGAATAATAGGTAGTGATGTAGTCTACTCACCATAAATTTTCAATTTGATATCTTGTTGTTTTTCCTTTTTTTGTCCTTTTTGCAATTTTTGAGCTATTTCGACTTTTTGAAACGTTAAAACACGAAATAATTGTTTTTATTAGGGGAAAGGGGGGGGGGGCAACGTATATTCGTGTGATATTTGTGTTACTTCAATCAAATATAATTCTAGTTGTAATATTCCACTATAATGTTGCACTTTAGAGTTTTTAATGTTTTAAACAATTATAATAGCTGCAAAAAGTATTTTTTTTCCAGAGGACAGACTAAAATGTCCAGATTATGAAAAAGTGCATAAAAAAGCGATTATAATTTAAAATAATTATGTGTTTTATTTTTCAAAAAACCGCAGTAGCTTCACCATTTTTCATTCTTTCTTCATTTTTCTTATCGGTTTCGAAACAGTGAAAAACTTGATTGACTGCAACAAGAAGGATCGTCAAATTTTTAAAATTGCAAAAAGGGCATGGATTTGAAAAAAATTTCAGGAAAAAGGTACGGTTTGTAAAAAAATTATTTTTTCTCTTTTTTTTTTTTAAATTGAATAAACTTTATAATTTCTTTTTCTTGTTATAGATTTTCAAAAAGTATGAAAAACTGGATAAACTGAAATAAGAAAAACCTTAATATCTTAAATATTGTGTATATGGCATGGGTTTTTAGGTAACATTTGCAACAACAAAAAAACTCATTTTACCCTTAAAATTGTAAAATATTCGTTAAACATGTAAAAATGGCGCTATGTTCATTACAAAAATAAGTTTCTCCTTAAATTCCACGTACAAAAACATATTTCATTGACAAGCCAATCCTGAACATGTAACCCACAAAACACCTTCATTTTAACCATTTTTTCGATTAAATTTTGGCGTACTCTCAATTTAATAATAAATAAATAATTTGTTTATTATTACTTATTTATTCAT
>CAKNYM010053195.1:784376-801460 GCA_932195095.1 Andricus curvator | reverse complement strand
TTTTCAGACAATTTTTAGTCTGTACACTTTCAAATTTACCGCCATGTCTGACGCCTTCTGCGCTGGCGTCGGCGTACACACTTGTAAGTTTCAGTTTCGAACCTCGAACGAGAATGCACGTGTCGTCTCCTCGAAGTTCGCAAATAAAACCGCGATCCATAATTAAAATGAACCTTATTTCAGTAATCAGTTCGAAAACCCCACTTACTGCGTGGATAATTAGTATTTTTAATTAATTTATAGTGTTTTGTATTCATTTTTTTCCTTTCTTCCTTCCTAACCTCAAATCACCACGTGGTTTCCAAAATAAAACAATTGCTAGCAGATTCTAGCATCAATTATTGAAACTCTTCTTCAATTTCCTCACGAGACTTTATTAACTTGATTTGACATTTAAAGTTCACCGTATTCTTTACGATGAGCCTTAAAAGACAAAACAAGTTACCAATTTCTCGCCAGAAGCAACATTTTTTAACCGCTCTGTGGCCGGATTACCCGACCGGATCCCGGCCGGTATGAAAGCCGGAATCCGACCAGTTTACCGTGACGTTTTTAGCCGGATCCCGGCCGGTATCCCCGGCCAGCGCCCGGTTTAAACTGGGGCTATCCGGTCGGCTCCCGGTCGGATCCCTGTTACCATTCCTACACGGGTCCCTTTTTATTAAAAGGGAATTTAATTTCTTTCTCCTCTTTTTTTTAAATCCCCTTTTTTTACCTAAAACTGAACTGCTGTGATCCCTGAAATTTTATAAAACTTTATTGACACACCAATGTAGAAAAATTATTTTTATTTTTAAATGAGAAACAAAATAATTACGGTGATTCAACACATCAACTTTTCAGAATTTCCTAACTTACGAAGAAACTAAACGATAATAACAAACAAGAGAAAACGAAAGCGACAGGGAAAGTCAATAAAATCTATTTCCATGAGAAGAACTTGAAATCGGAAGTTGGGATTCCTTTCCGTGTAATTAAAGGTTGTTAGAAATTAAAAATTCCTTCCGGCGAGGGAAGTTGGAAGGTATAAGGTATAAGGTAAAGATATAAGCCAACTGCGACTTGGTATAATAAGAGTGTTAAAAGTTTTAATATGTTTCCGCAGAATATGCTTACCTTCGTACAGTTTTACAACTTTGAGGATTCCACCTCGGTGGATTAGCTGAGGTAAGATGCTCGCAACCTCTTGCAATTTGCAATCTAGCTACGGTTTACAAACTGATGCAATCAAGACTCGATTTACTAGATGCATGATAAAACGACTAAGAGAACAAACTTAGACATCACAATGAATTCTAAAATACACTCAAGTTAAGAAGAAAAATAATAGAAATTTAATTTTGGATATGCTTCTTCCAATATAGTCAATATTAATCTCTGCAATATTGCAGCTCTAATTAGGGGCCATTCAAAAACTACGTCACGCTTTTTTGAAAACTTTTTCCACCCCTACCCTTCTTGTTCACAAATCATCAGAAAAAGCTTGAACGCCTAAAATAAAACACAAAACATACAATCATAATATTTTTATAGAATCTTAAAAAAGAATATTTAAAAATATAAATACAAAGAAAGTCAAGCTGTGTAACAGAATTAAACTAAAAGCTCTAAAGAGAAGTATGATTCCAAAAATCAGGTTTAAAAGATACTTGAGCTTAAATTAATTACTTTTGTGTAACCGAATTGCACAAAAAGACTTCGAATGAGAGAAGTATGTTTCCAAAATAAGTGTAATCGGTTCATTAGAGACAGTTGTATAAGGTATACATATATATTCATATTGAATTCAATATAAATCATTTACGGTTTCCAGTCAAAATGTATTAAATTTCGAACAAAATAGTTGAATTTTCATCCAAAAAAGATTAATTTTCTAACAAAAGAGATGAATTTTCAACGAAAGAGTTGAGTTTTCAAGCTAAGAAGAAAAAAGATGATTTTTCAACCAAATAGTTGAATTTTTAACAAAAAAATTCAATTTTATATCTAACATTTACAAACAAATAGATGAACTTTCATGCAAGAGAGGAATTTTCAACAAAATAGTTGAATTTTTAACCTACAAATACGAATTTTCAACCACATGGTCAAATTTTCAACAAAAACAGTTGAATTTTTGAAATAAACATGATTCTGTAGCAAAATAGTTGAATGTTCAACCTACGTAAATGAATTTTTGACCAAATAGTTGAATTAAAAAAAATAATCCTCAACCAGTTGCACGTGCAACTAAATCGTTGAACTTTTAAGCGAAAGGGACGAATTTTCAACAAAATAATTAAATTTGCAACATAATAGTTGAATTTTCAGCTAAAAGAATGAATAAAAAAAAATAAAAAACTTTCAACAAAGAAGTTCAAATTTCAATCAAGTAGTGGAATTTTCAATCAAATAATATTAATTCTCAACAGAAAATATAATAGTTGATATCTCAACCGAAAAAAAATTTAATTCTAAATAAAAACAGTCGAATTTAACCAAACAAAGATGAATTCTCAACGAAAAATGTAATAGTTGATATTTCAATTTAAAAAAATTTCAATTTTGAATAAAAAACAGTTGTATTCAACCAAAAAAGACAAATTTTCGAAACAATATTTAAATCCTAAACTAAAACAGTTTATTTTTTTAGTTTTCAACCGAATAGTTAAATTGACAATAACAAAAAATTAATCACCAACCAAAAAAATGAATTTACAACCAAATAATTGAACTTTCAAGCAAAAGGAACGACTTTTCTATCCAAAAAGACGAATCTTCAACAAAATAGTTGAATTTTTAACAAAATAATTAAATTTTTAACAAAATTGTTGAATTTTCAACTAAAATGATTCATTTTCAACAAACAAAAAAATTAATTATTAACAAATTAAATCAACCTTGAACCACGTAGTTGAATTTTCAAGCGAAAAAGATTACTTGTCCACAAAAAATACAATACTTGATATTTCGACAAAAAATTATTTTAATTTTAAATAAAAAACAGTCTTATTTAATAAAAAGAATGTGAATTCTCAACGAACAAGATTTTAAGTTTGAATGAAAAATAGTTGTATTCGACCATAAAAGGCGAATTTTCAGAAAAATAGTTGAATATTCAACCAAAATAGTTTAATTTTCAAGCAAACAGTTGAATTTTAATTAACATTAAATTAATCATCAACCAAAAAGTTACATTTATACCAAATAGTTGAGCTTTCAAGCGAAAGGGACGAATTTTCAACAACACAGTTGCATTTTGAAACAAATAATTGTATTTTCAAGCCAAGAAGACGAATTTTTTAAAAGATAGTTGAATTTTTGATCCCAAAGGACGAAATTTCTATCAACAAAGATGAATCTTCAACAAAATAGTTGCAATTTTAACAAAATAGTTACATTTTCAACAAAATTGCTGAGTTTTCAACTGAAGATGAACCTTAAAAAAATGAATTACTAACAAAGAAGTTCAACATTCAACTAAGTAGTGTCATTTTTAATAAAAAAGGATTAATTCCACACGAGAAATATACAATAGTTGATATTTCAATCCAAAAAGATTTTAATTTTAAAGAAAAAAACAGACAAATTCAACCAAAAGAAGATAAAATCTCAAGAAAAAAAAGAGTTAAATCCTCAACCGAAACAGATTAATTTCTAACCAAACATGTGCACTCTTAACAAAAAATATAAAATCTCTACCAAAAGATACGAAATTTTAACGAAGAAAGATATGAATTTTCAACCAAAAAGGTAATTTTCAAACATATATTTTGAGTTTTAATTTAAAAAAAGATCAATTTTCATCGAAAATCGAAATATTTGAATGTTTAATACAAAAAATTGATTTTTAAACAAACAATTTTGATTTTTTAACAAAATAGTTAAATTTTCAACAAAATAGATGAATCTTGTACTAATAAAATAAATTTTTAAGAATGATTACTCTACCAAAAAAGACCATTTTTCAACAAAATACATCAAATTTTAACCGAATAATTGATTTTTTATCAAAAATCTATCCATTTTAAACCTCAAATAGAATAGTGAAATTTTAAGTAAAAAAAATTAATAAAAAAAAACAGAAACAAATGTTTAACAAAATAGTTCAATCTTCAACCAAGAAAATGGATGTTTAACAAAGTAGTTCAACATTCAACGAAAAAAGATTGATTCTCAATCAAAAATTTAATATTTAAATTTTCAACGTAAAAAGATGAATATTCAATGAAAAATTTCATAGTTAAATTTTCAACTAAAAACGATCAATTTTCAGCCAAAAATGGATTAGTGAAATTTGCATTGAAGAAAATTAATTTACAACTAAAAAAACGAATTTTCAACAAAAAAGGTTCATTTTGTACCAAATGGTAGAATTTTTAACCAAAAGTAATGAATTCTGAACCAAAAATATAATAGTAGACTTTTCATTAAAAAAAAAAACCCCAGGCGGAAAAATTCTACATGCTGTGAAATATTATATATAATTTTCCACTATGTACAAACTATATACAATTTTTCCGTCTGGGGAATTAACTTTCAATGTAAAATAGTTTAATTTTGTTATTGGGTTCTTTTAATTATATAAAGTTCGCATGTTAACGGTCGTCCATACGTCCATTACGTAGCGCTTTTAGGGTGGAGGGGAGGGGGTCCTAAATCGCCGCAAATAGCGTTACGTCATAAAAGGGGAAAAAGAGGAATTCTTCATAAAAAAAGGGGCTGAGGGAGGGGAAGAGGGAGAAGAACGTGTATTCAGATCATTTACTCGTAAAATAAAATCACTAATTTTCATTTTTTGAAGCGTTTCAAAAAATTGTTATTCACATTTTTATTTTCCATGTGTGAAGTTACATTCTGCGTTAGTCTCTGAACGGCCCCCCATATAACTTTAATTTAAGAAACTGTAATATAATAATTTTAGAATTTTACTATAACGGTATATTTGAATGACAAATTGCAGAAGAGCACAATCTATAAATTAAAAGGGAAGCTGAAGTGCGAAGTTAGTAACACAACTTGAGTTTAATGCATACTTTTGAATGAATAGCATCCCCTTAATTTTCCAAAGTAAGCATTTACCTCTCCAATACCGGTCTCTTTTAGTGCGTTTATAGACATTTTGCTTAGTTGAGTAGCGATCGTAATTCTGAATTTAGTGCTTATATAAAGAGCTATAGGAATCGCTTATGGCACTTTCATGCAAATGTCAAAGCCCTCACGATGCCACCTGGCGACACATTGAAAGGCTTTGTGGAGAAGGACGTGTCTTTTCGCAACAGATGAAACACTTTTCATGAAAACTCTGTCGGATAATGAAGGGAGAAAAAAATGTATGCTGCAAATTAAAAATTTTAAATGCAATATCAAACCGCGAACTCGCTTCGAAGATAAAGGCAGCTTTGACATTCACGTACTCCAACAGAATCACCATTTTCATTTTTATTTGACGGGCTGATTTTTTTCTAAAATTGAAGCATCGCATCGGCTCAAAGAACGTTTGAGCCAATAGAAATTTTGTCTCACTGAAATCTATGTTCATAACTTTTATTTTTTTGATTCGGAAATTCGCCCGCGGTAGCAGTGAGATCGGATTTTGAATTTTTATGTTCACTCTTTTTAAATTTCTTTGAAAAAGCATTTAATATTAACTTTCCATTAAATAAATTATACTTTACAGTTTATTCTATCAAATTTCGTCAGAAGGAAAATAAAATTCATTAAAATAAATATACATAAATATTTTAATACTTTTTTAAGGTTTTAACATCAACCTAAGTACTTCAAACAATTAGTTTAATCATTTTTTAATAAAAATACATTTTTTATCTCTAGAAACACTTTTATCGTGAGATACAAAAGTCTAATCTTCAAATATCCATCATTTTAATTTAATAATTAAAAATAGCTTAATAGCTAATTGTTTTGTGTAAAGAAATTATTTAAATTTTGTCAATATATTCTACTTTTTTCCTTAAACTATTTTAAAATCCTGCTTACTATAATTTATACTTTGAATAAATAATTTAAAATTTTAAGAAATAATAAATACCGAATTTGGACGCGTAATTGCGTGCTTTTTTTCTTGCTTAGAAATTGCAATAAATTTTCAAGACAATGCTCTTAACCTCGTTGTCTAATTTGTAAGTCATAATTTAGTGTTTAAATGGAAACTTCAGAAATAAACTTCACTGATTTTAGCGCTACTTCGGACGAATTTTTGAATCAAAAAGGCTAACCGTATGAATGTAGATTCCAGTGAGTGAAATTTTCGATTCATACAACGTTCTTTAAGCCGACGATTCAATTGTTGAATCACTCGGACAATTTTAATTTTAATGCAAAATCCGTTTCAATGAACTGTATAAATAAATACTTGAAAATCTTTTTTAAATTGATCCATTGACAAAGTTTCAATTTCAGAATTTCCTAGTTTTCCCGAGATAAATTACTATTGAACTGGAATTTATTTAATTCGAAATGGTACAAACTTTATATTGTTGAGTTTCAAACGCTGAAGTCTGACACATTTTAATTGTCAAGTTGCATAATTTTGAATATACAACTACGATCAAGAAAGATCACTTTTCTATGAACAAAAACAATGAATTTTCAGTCCAAAAGGACTAAATGTCTATCCAGAAAGACCAATGTTTAATAAAACAGTTGAATTTTTCACTAAAAAACATGACTTTTGAACAAAATAATTGAATTTCCTACCTACGAATATGAATTTTAATCCAAACAGTAGAATTTTCGAATAAAAGAGATTAAACTTCAAGCAAAAACAGTTGTATTTACAACCAAATAGTTGGCCTTTCAATCAAAAGATAGGAATTTTCAACAAAGTAAATGAATTTTTAACCAAATACATACTTCAATTTTCATGTCAATTTCCATTTTTTTAGAAGACATTTAAATTTTCTACATAAAAGTTAATTTTGAACCAAAAACGATGAATTTTTAACCAAAAAAGATTACTTTTCTACCATAAAAAATGTCAATCCAAAAGGATAAATTTTCTATCCGAAATGGCGAATGTTCAACAACATAGTTACATTTTCCAACAACAAAATTATTAATCTTTCAACCAAATAGTCTAATTTTTAACGAAGAAAAATGAACTTTCAACTCAATATTGTCGAATTTTCTTATTGGGTTCTATTAATTGAGTTCGCATTTAAGCGAAAAAAGGATAAAAAGGTGAAAAGATGAAGTTTCTGGAAAACAGGGGCGAAGAGAGGAATTCATTAAAAAAGTAGGAAAAAAGGGTAATAAGGGAAAAAGTGTAAAGTCTGTAATTGAATTTGAAACTAATCGATTTGAAACGTTCTCAATTTAAAAATGTCCAGCTGTTGAGGCTTGCAATTCGCAAAAATGAAAGTTTGAATAAGGATACACGCAATTACAAATTACTCAATTTCAAACACTATATTCATTTAAATTTTTCTAATTATAAAGGTTTAGGGAGAAATTATTCAATTTTTAGTGTTCTCGATTAAAATGGTACAATTTTCTCTAGTTTTTTATTTAAATGATGAAAGTTTCATTGCGATTAAACTTGAAACAAAGTATAGCGACCAGCTGAAAAAACGAAAAAAGTTTATTAGTCGCATTTTCATTCAAAAAGTCGCAGTTTTAAAAATAAGTCGATAAAATTTTCAAACCGATAACCCGAAAAAAGTCTTGAAATGTAGATATTTAACCCTTTTACACACCCTTAAATTGAACTCCATATTGTATAAATTCCAGAGCTTTCGAGCTATGGTAAATGAAACTGGGTGTATTACCGGTTCGAGAATTTGTGAGATCGCAATTGATCCGCAGGAATTCAAAACAATACCAAGCAAACTAAACGACTGTATACAAATCCGGCTCTCGAGTACGCGACAAAGTTTGCCGCGTTATGAAACTCTCGGGGTCGCCGGCTAATAATAATAATAATCATAATCATGATAAGCAGAGAGCGGAAAACGGTTTCCTTCCGCCGGAGACGGGAAACTTTTAGCCAACTTTGCCTTGAGTCTTGTCCCCAGCGAATACATGGGAGAAGAACTGCGGGAGAAAACTGCTATGTTGTTTTAAGAAATCCAACAAACTAATCCTTAAAACTCTTCAGTCGAGACTGTAACGACCCATCCATACTGTGATTATATCGACGCCTCCATTCAATATGAGTCTATGTGCTAACAGCGCTCTGTATGAGACTATACCCTATGCTTATACACAGCGCATAGTCTCATACACGGCGCTGTCAGCACATAGACTCATATTGAATGGAGGCGTCGATATTTCAGTTTTTATTCACCAGTGGCCAATAACTTGTCACTGTCTATATCTATAGCCAAACACTTCCTCAATTTATGCTGCAATTAAAGTTAACACTGCTAGAAAAGTTATCAATAAACCCAGAAAATAAAACTTTACATGTAACTTATAGCCAGAGTTTAAAATTGCAGGTTTTAATTATTCTTGTGTATTAGGGCGAAGTGAAAATGCTGAAATTAATCTAATCATTTGAGCTAAGGGAAAAATGTGTGGGTTGCCATCCGAAGTATGTTAAATTGTATCCTAAGTTTACTTTTGGAAGAAACAAATCCTGAGTTCATATTTCTTTAGTAGAAGTCACATATCTGCAGCTAAAAAAATAACTGTTCACTAAAGCTTCCTAACGAATTTTAGGTTTTAAGAATTGTTTTTTGAGATTTTCTGAGTAAATTTTTGATAAATTTGTGGTTAGTTATGGCATCAAGAGGAGTGTCTGAGATTGAGCGATTATGTCAGGAGGAAAAGGATGATGGAAATGATTCAATTTCTGAAGAGGAAGATGGAATTTTTCAGCAATCCTCGTGCGACTCAGAAGATGATTGTGATCATTCAAACTTCGATCCTGATTTTACTGTGGATTCGGAAGAAGGGGAAGACAATTTGGCGTCAGAATTGGAGACAGCAGGCCACAAAAGGCGTCGTGCGTCTGTTACAAGAGGTTAGTTTCAATTATTTTATCAAGTTTCCTGCATTTTACTAATTTTTTCAATTCAGTTTCTTCGACAAAATTTATGAATAATAATAAAGAAAGATAATTTATAAATTTATATTCTATTTTGTACTGGATTGCCTCGAAGAAGGCCTTGTAGTTGATCGACGACAAGAAGAGGAAGACCAAGATCTCTAATTTTCCGCAACGAGATATAAATGGAAAAATACGCGACCCACCAGATCTTGTAGCAGACATACTGGCATAAGGATCTTTATACGTCATACCACAGAAGCACCAAAAAGAAGCCACAACTCTGTTGGAAACCTGGTCTCTGCTTTTCCGGATGCACTTCTGGAAAAGATAGTTGAGTACACCAACGAGGAAATTCGTAGAAGACGCCCAGGGCTCCGAAATGATAGCTGGTGTAAGGAAACAAAGATAGTAGTGGTATCAGTCTTTTTTACGCATGTGGAATACTTCATTCGTCAAAATATAATCCAAACGACCTATGGACGGAAATGTCTGGCATATGGTACTATTTCGTGGGACCATGTCATTTCACAGGTTCAATTTTCTTGTCAATGTTCTTTGATTTTATAGTAAAAACACCAGAGCTGTCAGACGAGAGAATAATATATTTCCACCAATTAGGGAAATTTGGGAGGATTTGATTGGAAATTGTAAAGTGTACTATTCAACTTCACAATTTTGTACCCAGATGAACAGATGTTGACTTTCCACGGTCATTGCCCTTTCCGTCTTTATATGAAGAATAAACCAGACAAATATGGAATAAAATTGATTATGATGAATGAAAAACATGTTAACTGCTACGCCTTCAATAGGATCGGTGAATGAACATCGATTGGAAACCGTGCCTGATTACTATGTCTAAACATTGACTGAACTAATTCAAAATAGTAGTGGATGAAATGCCACCGTCGATAATTGGTTCACTTCCATACCGATTTTGGAAAAGATGTTAACATAGCACTCCCTTACAATAATATGTACCATTAGGAAAAACAAGCGTGGAATCCCGCAAGAATTTAAAGTTTTGAGATCAGTAAGCTCATCCAATTTTCTTTACGATCGTAATAAAATGCTGACAGTGTATGCTCCGAAAAGAAATAAAATTGTATTGCTTCTTTCATCGTATAATAAAAATCCTGCAATTGACTGGTAAGCCTGAGGTTATACTTGATTATAGAAGAACGAAAGGTGGCACTGATCTCTTGGATCAGTATTGCCACCGCTACTCAGTTGCGAGAAGAACTTGCCGTTGGCATTTGAGAACTTTCGACGGAATGCCGGACCAAGCAGACATTAATAGTTGCATTTTATACAACTTCAGTGACAATAACGAGGCTATGCAACATAGGAAATTTTTGCGACAATTTTCATATGCTCTAATTGAATCTCACTTGCGAATGCGGCTTGTTAACCTCACTATGTCGAAAAATTTCATGGAATGCATTTTATATGTGTTAAAGTTTAATGCAGAAGTTCCACATGCTAAAGAAAAAAACAGACAAACTCTTGAAAAAAGGGAGACACCACTTTTGACGCATAGGTAACATGTATTTAATTCAATATTGAACGCTTAAGATTTTTAGTCTCAATAAAGTAAACGTTCCTGTAATCGTGACGCTTTTTATGTAATTTGAATTACTTAAAATTTAATTTAACACTATGGCATGCAAAAAATAAATGTATTCTATCATTAAATGTTACTTTTAACATATTTTTTAACAATATATTCAAACTATAACCAAGTTTTACGATTATGGGGACCGTCACGATTACTGAGACATTTACCTTATATTGTATTTTCAACAAAATAGTTGGATTTTCAAACAAAAAACTTAACTTTCTACGAAAAAAAAGAATGTTCAACGAAAGAGTTGAGTTTTCAAGCTATAAAGTCGAATGATTTAGATAACTGTTAAATTTTTAACATAAGGAAAATTAATTTTAGACCAGTTGCATTTACAACCAAATTGTTGAATTTTAAAGCAAGAGACGAATTGGCAACCAAATAGATGAATTTTTAACCAAATAGTTGAATTCTCCACCTACAACAATGAATTATCAACCAAACGGTCGTAATTTTGAAAGAAAAAGATTAAACTTCCACCACAAACAGTTGTATTTCTAACAAAATAGTTGAATCTTTAATCCAAAAAGACGAACTTTTTAGTAGATTGTTAGATCTTTAACCAAGGAAAGTAAATTTTTAAGCAAGAACTTTTCTACCAAAATATTTAAATTTTCAATCCAAAAAGACGAATTTATAACAAAAAAGTTGCATTTTTAACCAAAAATTAGTGAAAAAATTAGTTTTGTAGGCACCGCGCGCCTACAAAAGAGGGTTTCGTAGCCTACTAAGACATTATTTAAGTTGTTCAAACCTCCCCCTCCCATACTTTCCTTTCCCTACTCACCCTACATACCCCTACTTCCCCTCTACATACTTACCATTCTCCACCTCCCACAAATTCTTCCTCCTCTTCTTCCTCCTATTCTCGCTTCCCCAGCTAACACACCCCTTCCCCTATTTCACTTCCCCAGCCCACACTTACCCTCCTCTACTCATCGTAATTTTTAATCATTTCCCCTACTTCCCCTCACTTCCCTTACTTTCCCACCCATCATTTCTCCTCACTTCCCAACCTTCCCACCTATCATTTCCTCTCACTTCCCATACTTTCCCTTCCTTTCACCCCTTTCCTCATTTCTCCGTCTTTCTAACCCCTACTCTCCCTTCCCTCATTTCTTCTCTCTTCCTCTACTTCCCCCCACTCATTTCCCCTCACTCCCCCTTATTGGAAAAAAGTACGGCGAAAGGATGAATGACTTTTTAACCTATAAAGGTGAATTTCAACCAACTAGTTGAATTGCCAAATAAAAAAGATAAATTTTCAACATAAAATGCAATAGTTAAATTTTCAGTCCAAAATATTAATTTTTAACCAAAAAGATAAATTTTCAACTAATATAATGATTTTTTAACAAAGTAGTTTAACTTCCAACCAAGTAGTTGAATCTTCAACTGAAACCGATTAATTTTCGACGGAAACTGGAGTAGTTCAATTTTCAGTTCAGAAAATTAATTTTCAACAACAAAAAGAAACGAATTTTTAACCAAAGCGTTAAAACTTGACAACCCTGAAGTTTCCTATATCTGTGAATTTCAAACATTTGTAAATAATTATAAACAAAGATAGCGTCCGACCGAAAAACCGTGCTTTCGGTTTTTCGGTCGGACGCTTAGTTTGTTTATAATTACAAAAGTTTAAAATCCATAGATATAGGAATCTTCAGGGTCGTACATCTTCAAACAATAAAATGAATTTGTATCAAAGTAGTTCAACTTTTAACCACGTAGTTGCATTTTCAACAACAACAAAGTTATTATCAAAGAAAAATGGATTTTCCACTACTAAAACTATCAATTTCAACGAAAAATGGAATAGTTAAATTTTCAGTTAGGAAAATGAATTTTGAACCGTAAAAACGAGTTTTCAACAAAAAAAAAATTGAATTTTTAACAAAGTAGTTCATTTTTCAACAGAGTAATTGAATTTGCTACCAAAAATATGAACTTAAAAATAAACTTTAATTTTTAACAACATAATTACATGTTCAACCAAATATGTAGTAGAATTTGTAAGCAAGAGATGAATTCTGAACCAAAAATATAATAGTAGAATTTCCTATTAAAAAGAATTAACTTTCATCGAAAAATGATTCCCTTTACTTATTGGGTTCTATTAATGCAACTCGAATTTAAACCAAAAAATGAGAAAAGGGGAAAGTTGCTTGAAAAGATAGAAAAAAGAAAAACACCCTTTCATCAACTATTCCGGCATATTACGTCGGAGACAAATTAAAATCAAACAAATTAAAATCCGGCAAATTTTGCCGGAAGAGAGAATTAAAATCCGACATATGTTGCCGGATGGCAATACTCGACCTTTAATTATTATAAAGGTATGTCTTCAAAAGTTGATAAATTCACACTTTTGTCTCCGATGTGTTGGTAATTGAAAACCGGTTAGTTTATAGATTCTAATTAGCAATTAGTAGTAAAATCAACTCACTCTTCAGTCTCAAGCCATACTTGACCTTTTGCAAGAGAAAAAATCATTTTTAAATAATATTATAAAAGATACTTTGCTGGCTGGATCCATGGCTCACAATAAATTAATCGTGATAAAATACCATTGATTTTTTTATCGTAATAACTCAACATAGATAGATAATATTTATTGCGCAAAAAGACCACATCGCCTGCTACTACTATAATCTTATCACAGATTGATCAATGTTAATATTTACTTGACTAAGATAACGTCTTTACAAATTCGATTACCAACAATGATTTCTAACAATCAGAAAACATGGTAACTAATTATAATAAATTTGCATATAAAGACATTGAAAGTAATAAAGCTAGTGCCGAACACATATATTTTTCAAATATCATTTTTCTATAATTCGCGAAAAAGTGCCAGTTTTTCCACCTGTTTTTGGTGTAAAAAGTGATCGATTTTTGGTCGATGACGTGGCGCATGCGCAGTGCCGACCTTTCCGGGCAACAGTGACAAAAGTAGACAGATGCAGTGGAAAAAGTAAATGGACAGTGATAAAAGTGAGGCACAGTGACAAAAGTAAATGTTATTTCGGGTGGGTTCGTGCTGCCTCGGGTGTACTCGTTCATCGTGCGCAGCCAACTTCATTCTATTTTCCGACTGTCGTCCCTAACCTAAAATCAATTTCCTGAAAAGTCTCGAGTTGTGTATTTTGTATGTACTTTTGTCACTTGGCAAAAGCAAAAAAACACCGTCAGTTTCTCCGAAAATACTGTGCTTGGTTTTTTTCACGAAAAATCGGAAATTTTGAAGCCCTCAACTTTATGGACCAAATATTCAATAGTGAGAAACAGCTTATTATTACTGCCATATTATTGCCATGGTTTTGATAATTGACATTGTCATTGTTGCGTCAATCGACATAAAAATCGCCTTCTTTTTACACAAAAAACAGGTAAACAAAAACTAGCACTTTTGCACAAATTATAGAAAAAGTATGGTGTCCCACACATTGAAAAAGCGACGATTTAAAACTCGAGTGATAGCCACCCTCGCTCCGCTCGGGTAGCTAACTTCACACTCGTTTTAAATCTCTCGCTTTTTCAACTTGTAGCACAATATACTATTAGTATATATTATGCAACATATTATGCCAACAGCCATACCACGCTGAAAAACCCAGTTCTCGTCAGATCACTGAAGTTAAGCAGCGTTGGACGCGGTTAGTACTTGGATGGGGTGACCAAATGACCATTCAAGAATACTGACATGAGTGCTGTTGGCACATCGTGGGTGTGTTGAGCCCACACTTGTAGTTATTTATAACTACAAGAAAAACCTAGAAACACTACCCGAATCGGGTAGTGTCACGCCTACCCTGAAAGGGAAATGGTTTAATGGTATACATATGCACCAAGAGGAAAAAGCGGAACTTTTTCCACGAGTGTATGTTTTCAGTAAGAGTCGTAGGTGAGCGAGCACGAGCCAGAGACGAGCACTGAAAAAATACACGCAAAAAGAGCCCTCTCCCTCGGTACATACGATATTTTTTATAATAAATGCATTAATTCAGACGTTTTTTGAGAAAATAGAAATGATTTCTGCCTATATGGTGGAATTTTGAAAACCTAATTTTTATTTCTATATCAATTTAAGACATTTTTAAGATTTTGCAAATTTATGGTAAATTTTTAAATTACCGCTTTTAAAAACCCATGAAATTTTAATCTTAAAACTCTCGATCGATTTTCTCGGAATTGGCTAACTTTTTTATATAAAAGTTTATTCAACCGTATTCAGAAACTTAATGTCTCGGAAGCATGATTTCATTTTTAAACTAAAACTTCAACTTTTTATTGCAAATCGCAGTCAAGCCTGGTCCAATTTTAGGTGTTACTTTGAGATTATCAAATTCCACATGCATTTCCTGGAACCTAGATAACTTTTTTTGATCAAGCTTTTTTGTTTTCTAATACAACAACACTGCTACTCGAGAGTGGACATTTGTTTTATCTTTAAATATTGATTTCGATTTTACATAATATTTTTTCGCTCTTTTGAAACCAAATTTGACTCCACTTCCACCTTTGTTGACGAACATACTTTTGCCCCCCCCCCCCCCTTTATAAAGTAACGTAGCCCAAAATTATCTTAAAACAGGGGAAATAAAGTGGTTTTTAATGAAAACAGGGGAATAATAGAGGAATACATTTTTCTAAATAAATCTAATGTAAATAAACAAAAAAAAAGTTCATTTTTAACGAAGAAAGATGAATTTTCTACCATAAAAGATAAACATTCTACCAAAAGACGAATTTTTAACCAGCTGCATTAAAAAAAAATTAACATAATAGTTGAATCCTTAACCTGGAAGATAAATAGTTGAATTTTTGACTAAAATAGATATTTTTTAAACGAAAAATGGAATAGTTAAATTTATTGTTCAAAAAATTAATGCGCAACAAAAAAAAATTGAATTTTCCACCAGTTGAATTGAATTAAAGAAGACGAAAATGTTACCAAATAGTTGAATCCTCAACCAAAAAGATGAATTTTCCGCCAAGAATATTGATGTTCTATCAAAAAGACGAATTTTCGACATAATAAATCAATTTTCGACAAAATTGTTAAATTTTTAAACAAAAAACACGATTTAGGAACAAAAAAGTTGAATTTTCAACCCGAAAATATGCATTTTCAACAGAAAAGTAAATTTTCTATACCAAATAGTTAAATTTTTATAAAAATACTTTTATTCTTAACCATGTAGTTAAATTTTCAACTAAAAATATGAATTTTCAATACAAAAAGTTAAGTTTCAACCAAATAGTTACATTTTATTCCAAATTGTTGAATTTTCAATCCAAAAAGACAATTTTTAACACTAAAATATGAATTTTCAATCAAAACGATGAAACTTCAACCTAAAAAAATTTTTAAAGTAGTATAAGTTTAAAAAAAGTAGTTGATTTAAGAAAACTGGCGAATCTTCAACAAAATAGTTGAATCCTCAGAGAAAACAGAATAATTTTTAACGAAACAGTTTCATTTATAACCAAAAAGGACGAATTTTTAGATCAATTTTTAATTCAAAGGATTAATTTTGAACTAAAAGTGGAGTAGTTAAAAAATTAATTCGAAACCAGAATAATAAACCTAATACTCAACAAAATAGTAAAATTCTTAATCAAGCATTTGGATTTTCAAATAAAATGATGAAGCTCCTTAAAAAAAAAGATTTTTCAAAAAAGTAGTTCAACTTTCAACCAAGTAGTTCAATAAAATAATTAGAATGTCAACCAAATAGTAGAATTTTTAACCAAACGAGATGGATTCCGGACCCTAAATATAATAGTAGCCTTCACAACCAAAAATTTCGAATAAAAATTGTCTTATTGGGTTCTACTAATTTCGTTCGCATTTAAGGCCATTTGATGAGTGGGTCACGTCACCAGATTCCTACCTTACCGGCACTTTTTTTATTTCCTAACTTATTTTCAACCAAGCGCCACATCGAGTTGAAAATTTGGGATAACAAATAAGAAGCACTAAGAAGGTTCTCGTCCTGAATTTTTATAATTATGAAAAAAGTTTTCTTTTGTTGTAAATAAATTTTTTTTTTCCTTTTTCATGATTATTAAAATTTAGGACCAGACCCACCTTTCGAAGTGCTTCTTATTTATTATCCCAAATTTTCAACTCGATGTGGCTATTCGTGTGAAAATAAGTTAGGAAATAAAAAAAATGTCGGTAAGGTAGGAAACCGGTCACGTGACCCACTCGTCACATGGCCTTGAGCAAAAAAAAAGACGAGAAAAAGAGGAAATTTCTTGAAAACAGGGGGAAAGAGAAGAATTTTTTAAAAAAGGGGAGAAGAGGTGAATAGGGGAAAGAGGTTGCGATCTAAAATATGAAAGTGATTTCCAAACTTTTTAAGTTATTATTGAACTGCACCGTTGCAGGGCAACTTATCTTTCGCAAAATTCGCTAATTTGGTTCAAGTTCGTAACCTCACCTCCAATACGGGGGGG
>CAKNYM010053195.1:691893-777557 GCA_932195095.1 Andricus curvator | reverse complement strand
GGTTGGATTCAACTGTTTTTAATTTTAAAATAAAATAGTTTTTGGTTGAAATATCAACTACCACGTGTTTCGTTGAGAATTTATCCTTTTTTGTTGACAAATCAACTATATTTTTGTAAATTTGCTTTCTACTTGCAAATTTAACTATTTGTTTGTGAATCAACTTTTTTGTTGAAAATTCAACTATTTAGTTGAAAATTTATCTTTTATAATTGAAAATTCATGTATTTTGTTGAAAATTCGTCTTTTTGGTAGAACATTAATCTTCTTGGTGGAAAATTCGTCAGTTTTCTTGAAAATTGAACTATTTGGATAAAAATTAATCTTTTTTTGTCCAAAATTCAAGTAACTGGTTTAAAGTTGAACCACTTTGTTAAAAATTCATTTTTGTAAAAATCAACTCTTTTGTTGACAAATTTTATTATTTTGTTGAAAATTCGTCTTTTTTGGTAGAAAATTAAACTTCTTTGTTGAAAATTTATCTAGTTAGTTGAGGATTTAATTATTTGGTTAAAAACTAGGTTTTTTCTTTTAGTTCAACTGGTTAAAAATTCCGTTTTTTTTTGTTTTGTTGAAAAGTAATTCTTTTAACTGAAAATTTAACTATTCCGTGTTTAGTTGCAAATATATCTTTTTTAATTAAAAATTCAACTATCTGGTTGAAAATTTGTGTATTTTGTGGAAAATTCGTCCTTTAATTTGCTAAAAAAATAATCTTCTTGGTTGAAGATTCATCTTTATAGGTTAAAAATTCCGCTATTTGGTTAAAAATTGAACTATTTTGTTTAAAGTTTATTTATAGTGTTGAAAATTGAACTAATTTGTTAAAGTCATCTTTTTTGGTCGAAAAATCGTATTTTTCACTTGAAAATTCAACTACACATATTTTGTTTAAAATGCAACTGTCATTTTGTATGATCGAAAATTTAACTGTTTTGTTACACAATTGTCCTTCTGTATTAAATATTCATCTTTTATGGTAGAAAATTCATCTTTCTTGGTTGCAAATGAACTTTTTTATTAAAAATTAAACCCTCTTCTAAACAATTCTGCTTTTTGGCTTGAAAATTCAACTATTTTTTAAAAGTTCAACTATTTTGTTGGAAATGTAATATGTTTCGACTTGAAATATTAGAAATTTAAAGCCAGAAAATTTCCTCTAATGTTCTAATGTTCAAACATAAAAATTATATAATTATTACTATGATATCTTAACAAGAGCCTAAAATCGATGATTTAGACTTTGTTTACCAAAACGCAAATATCTCCTAAACTACGATCGAAAAAATTACACCTTTTATTGTGGAATTACATATATGTATTAAGAATTAAATGTAATTATAAATGCAATATTCTAAATAATATTTTTACCAGGAATAAATTTCGCATTCTTCTGCCAACTTTTTTAGCTCAATCCTCCGTTTAGCTACAATAAACTGACGTTATATCCTTAAAAAAATTCCCGATGTACGAACGATAAATAGAACTGTGTGGCCAAAGGTGGTACGCGCTCAACATTAGCCAAATGGCACTTACTGGTCTGATAAAATTATTTTCTTTCACCTTGTGGATGAACGAGAATTTAAATAAGGACATTTCTAAAATATAAAGTAGCGACCTTTATCAGAATTGACAAAATGTTTGAAAACAAAACGAAAATCGTTTCTGGGGAAACTTTTCAAAAAAAGAAAACCGTTTTTGTCAAAAATTTTGAAATGGAATCAGGTTATGTAGATTCGCCGCGTCAGTGATCACAAAGTGAAACGTGAAAGAGGCTATTGAAAGTTGACAAAAATCAAGAACAAGGCCGACGCCAAAGCAAAAAACAATTGCTGCGGGTGATTTGCAAAACTGCAATGCAATATAATTATTTTCGATAAGATTACTAAATGCACCAAGGAAAAAAGTATACGGGAAAAAGCAATTTAATATTTATTTAATTATGATATACTGAATTTAAATAGGATGGGGAAATAGGGTAATTTTTCACGAAAAAAGGAAAGAAATAGGCAAAATATTTAAAATTCATTTTTTAATTTAAGGCCATGTTACGAGTGGGTCACGTGACCGGATTCCTACATTACCGACCCACTCGTAACATGGCCTTAAAGAAGATGAAACAATACTTTTTAAAATAAATGATATAGTTTTTAAATAATGTTAAATGAATTATTTCTGCCATTAAATAATGTATCGTTTTCAAATTGGATATACTTAGGATGTTAAAAATACATTTACAGCGATATAAAAAAGCCCGAGAAAAAATAAATTTTGTTAAAATATCAATTCTTATATGTTTTAAATCGTTCTCATAATCATAAATATTTCCTCTCCTAAAAATTCCTTCATTAATAATTGAATCCGGATAATTATAAGTGTAGTTAAATATTTCTGCCCAATATTTGTTATTTCATCCTTACTATAATAATACTTTGAATGTAAATGGGAATTAACACTCTTCAATGCTCTGAAACTCAAATTAAAAATAGTTCAAGTTTGAGCGCCCAAAATATTTTACACTAGCACTAAACGCAAGGGCTCCCACCCACATTAAAGCTAATTAACTGAACGCAAGCGCGCGAACTGCGTTTTCACGTCCGTGGACTTTTATTTTACACTATTAAAAATAAACGATTTAAAAATGCATGAAAACTCATTTTTTAATATTAAGATTCCTACAAATTATTGCACCGAAATCTCTTGAAAGTCTTTGGAATCTTTTAAAATAACTTGAAATCTTCAAAATCCTTTGAAATTTGTCGAATTCCTTTATATTCCTTAAAACTGTTGAAATCCATAGAAATCCCGTAAAATAAAATTTAATTTGTTCCCTAAAGTTTTCTAGAAATTCGTTAAACCCCTCAATAAAACTTAACATCTTTGAAAATCATTTCATGAATATAAATTAAATTTGTCTTCAAAAACCCGTGTAAATAAAATGCACGCACGCCAAGCGCGCGTTAATGTTTGCCTGCTTTTTTATTTTCTAATACTAACAACATAAGGTATTTAAAAATTCATAACATCACATTTTTTAGTAATAAGAGCTTAACAATTCTTTTAAACGAAATATCTTAACATTCTTTGGAATATTTTAAAATAACTTAAATTTTTTTTGCATTTTTTGGTATGTCCTTCATATCCCTTGAAATTGTAGAAATCCGTAAAATCCCTTGAAATAAAATTTATTTTATTCCCTACAGTTCTCCATAAATTCGTTGAAACCCCTTAAAATTTCTTTAAATCTTTAGAATTCTTACAAAACCATTAAAATATGTAGAAATAATTTAAAATATCATGAATATAAATTGAATTTCTCTTTAAATACCGTTTAAATAAAATTTAGGCGCGAAAAGCGCACGTTCTCGTTCCTGGGTTTTTATTTTCTAATGTTAAGAACAGAAACTATTTAAAAATCCTTAATATCAAATTTTTAAATATTAAGAGTTCTAAAAATGTTTGATACGAGTTAAATAATTCAAGAAATAATTAATTCTAGTTAGTAAGATATGTTTGAAAAAACTCTTTCGTAATTTTAATATTTTCATGGACCCCAATATTTTTTTCGGCTCTGGAGATATTAACTGTTTCCATAAATATTATTAAATTTTAAATAACAATATTTTTTAAACTTCAATTAAAAATTGTTTATATTTCAAAAATTGTTAATGTACGAAGTAAAACGTAAAATTAAAAGACTTAACTATGAACATTTTAAAATTAAACCCTGAGGGATTGAACAATTGAAAATTGTTTAAATTAAAAAATTTTAAAGAAACAAATACAATTTTTCGGTTTTATTTTGGTCTTGAAGAAAACCTAAGGTTTGATTTTTGATCCAATCCTGAATAGTATTTGTTGAAATTAGTCAAATTTGAAAAAGTTAAATTAATTATAACAGATAATTCTGTGAGTTAAAAAAAAATCTTTCACTATACTTACAGTAGCATATTAAGTTTTGAATAGAATAATTTTTTCAACGTAAAACAAACAACTGCATTTTCAAATATCATATATTTAAAGAGAAAAGAGGAAGTTTTTCGTGAATAGGGGGAAAAAGAGGAATTTAAAAAAAAAGGGAAAGGCAAGGGAATATGGGGAAAACTGTGCACCCTGAAATTGATTTCTTTAAAACTTTCTGAATATTTATTAGTTAATTGTGACATACTAATTAAAGCAAGAAGTCAGCCGTTAATTTGACTGAACATCAATCCAAATTAACTACTTTTCAGTTGAATTAAACAAATTCAGACTTATAAATAAATTTTAGGATTCTATAAATAGAACACTTATCAAATTCAAAACACTGAAACATAACTTTTTCAGAATTAAGACAAAATTTCGATTTACAACTATCTTGGCTTTTCATCAATTTTTAGCTAATTTATTTTATTCCATGATATCTCTAAGTTTATTTTGAATTCAAAAACTTACAACATTTTTAAACATTGAGATTATAAAAATTCAATTTTTGTTATCGTCAGAAGCTTTTAAAAGCTTTTATACTTGTGAACGTTTTAAATTCGAATGATGCGTAGTTTCAAAACGAATAATTTATTATTGGCTTACAAGTTTTTAAACTTTTTAAAGACTGTATTATTGTGCAAAAAGAATAAAATTCTTGATTTATTAGTACAGTGAAATGAATTCAATGATTTTCAATCAATAGTCTCAAAATTTGAATCAGTGAATCCCTACTGAATTATCAGTCAAATTGACTGACTAAACAGTGAATGAAACATGAAATTTTGTGGATGTAGAACGAACAATAGTTCTCATAGTCTTTACATACATTTATTAATTTCCTAGAACTTTCCGCGTAATTAAAATATTTTTTTGGCTGTGTCTAGTCGTCCTGAAGAATTAGGGAGTTGGAAAAGGGGATGGAATAGTCGTCCCAAAAATTCGGGAGGACTAGCCAAGCTTATGAAAAGATTTTGACTGCTAATCCCGAATTTCGGGACGACGAGATGTTTTGATTATTTTCTTGTTGTTAAATATCGTATATTTAAAGAGAAAAGGGGAAAATGGGAAGTTTTTTGAAAATAGGGATAAAAAATGGAAATTCCAAAAAAGGAGGAAACGCAGGAAAATAAGGGAAAGACTGTGACCCCTTGTCTCACCCCCTCAGTTCGTGTCATTTCGTGAAGAAAAACTTCCTAATTTTTTCATATTAAAATAAAGGTTACAAGTAGGATACGACCCTTGCAGTATCCAAAAGCGTTGAACATCCAATCAATCTTTTAATTTTAAAAAGAATCGTAGTTTTTTAGTGTCTTTTCTGAATTTTCTGAAATAGAAATGGATAATTTTAAGCGTAAATTATATAAGAATTTTTACCATACAAGTATGAAAAATAATGCCCTTTAAATAAACATTTTTCCCCATTTCGCCCTTATTAAATCATAAAAAATTACGTTTTCTTTCTTCAACATTTTTTATTTCAATATATGTAGTATATAAGTAAGCATACTGAAATAAAAAATTGTTAAGAAAGAAAATGTAATTTTTTATGAATTATTAAGGGTGAAAAGCGGAAGATGTTTTTCTACGGGCATTATTTTCATTACTTGTATATCAAAGTTTGTTATATAATTTACGCTTAAAATTTTATTTCAATTTTTATAAAAATCAGCAAAGAAACTCAAAAATTACGTTATAATGTGGAATGATACATTACAAAATCAAAAAAAATTCTTCAGATAATTCCTCGTCAGTGACCCAGTTCTCACTGATTCAAATTTAGAGCGTGCCAGAAAAAAGATATTGTCTCCCATTAAGAAATTTTATTTCTGCAGTATTTTAGAAATATTCGGATATTTGTTAAAATAACATCTGGAGACTAGATGTCCGGCCATCTTAGATTTCGAAAAACCGTGACACGTTCTTGTCAATTTGCCATCGCGATTTTCCGAAGCGGCCGAGTGATAATTTGAGGTGGGGGAATCGGCAAGGTTAGATTGTTGGTATTTTCGTGCGTTCGCTCGCCAGTCGCTTCGCGCTATTTGCCACGTATCAATATTACGCTCTGCTCCATGCTTTATGTACATATTGAAATTGAGGTCTGACGCATTTGCCCAAAAGATCATCGACCGAATACGCGGGATTCGAAGCGCACAATTGACCAAGTTTCCGCCGATCGCAGGAAGTGAATTGAAATCGGGGTGAAATGAAATCGGGGTGAAATGAAACCGGAACAAAATCGTTCGCAGTATATACACACGAGTTTATTTTACATGCTTGCGAACCGATGAAAATGATTGATGGAGCTCAACGTCTTTTGACAGCTGTGAAGATACCCAATCATGGGATTTTTTAAATTACATAAATATGTGTTACACAGAAAGAATGTATGTTATCGAAAATTTGACTGACATGGAATAAGAGTCATGTTTACGATTTCGAGGATATCAGGGTGTCAACCTAATGAATGATTTTAATTTTCTGGTCATTTCTCTGTTCGAAGTCAAATATTAATTCTTTGTGAAAATTCTTTATCCTTAAAGTATCAATTATATTTCTTTCCGGAAATACCCTGTCCCAATAATTTTTTACGGAATTTCCCTGTACCAAAGTCTGATTTACAATTTTTTACGGAAATTACCTGTTCCCAGTCAGAATTGTATTGATTTACAACATATTTTCTATTTTAATTCAGAAATATAGCAACTCCCTTTATCTAACATTCAAACAAATTTTGATTTGAAATAAGGAATTTTCAAAATCTGACGAATTCTGACTTGGAAAAGGAACTGTTTTTTAAATTCCCTGTCTCAAAGTCTAATTTATAATTCTTTACCGAAATTCCCTGTTCTAAGTCACAATTACATTAATTTCCAAAAATTTCCTGTTCCAAGTCATGATTATATTTATTTACAACATCTTCGATAATATTCACTGTAAATCCCAGTGATATTTTTTATCTGAAGAATAAAAATGTTGCAAATAACTGAAAACTACAGTTTTTCGACGTCAGATTATTTTTATCAGGAGTCGGATAAAAATTATCCAACGGCGGATAATTGTAGTTGTCAATTGTTTGCAACTTTTTTTCCAACTTCAGATAAAAAATATCTCTGGGATTAACTGTTATTCAGGAATATAGCAATTCCCTTTTTCTAAACTTCAAACAAATTATGAGTTGGAACAAGGAATTTTCAAAATCTGATAAATTCGGACTTGAAACAGGCACTGTTTTTTTAAATTCCTGGCTTCAAGTCAATGTTAAATTATAATTCTTTACGGATAATCCCTGTCCTGAAGACAAAATCATAATTCTTAACTAATTTTCCTGTTCTACAGTGAAACTAAAATGGAAATTGTAATTCTTTGTGAAAATTACCAGTTCTACCTCAAAATTCTAATTTTTTAAGAAAAATAGCTGTTTCAAATTCGAAATACTTATTCTTTGCGGAAATTACATGTCCTGAAGTCAAAATTCTAATTCATTGAAGAAATTACATGTCCGAAAGTCAAAATTATAATTCTTCATGAAATTCTCTCTTCAAGTAAAAATGATAATTCTTCACGGGAATTCCGTGTCCCAATTGTCAAAATTATATTTATTTACTGAAATTCCTTGTGTAAATCTCAAAATTATTAATCTTTACTAATATTCCCTGTCCCGAAGCAAAAAATATCATTCATCGCGGAAATTTCTTGCCTCACACTCAAAATAATATTTCTTTACCGAAATTATATGTCGCAAAATAGGATTACAATTGTTTTCGAAAATTCCCTCTTTCAAGTCAGAATAATTCTAATTCTTGACGTGAATTTTTGTATATTTTTCATTTGTTTATTTCTCGTCCCAACTCTGTTCAAATTCAGAATTAGAGTAATAAAATATATGAAACCTCTTTTAATTTACATATTAGTATATTCGAGAGAAATCCTGTCACTGAATCACATGCCCAGTTAGTTTCCAATTTTTTCCCCAGTAAACAAAATTCCCGATTTCCCGAATACCCGGTTAGGTATACACGCTGGATATATATGAAACCCTTTTCAAATTTTAAAAAATAAAAATAGGCCGTGGCTACGTGTACAGAAATTTCGGTACGAACAGCAAGACCTGCAAAAGGGACTTTTTTTACCGAAATTTCAGTACAAATAGCTGTTTTTTTCGGTAAACATAGACACTGTCTTAAAAATACGCAATTTAAGGCATAACAATTTTTAAAACATTTAATTTAAAATCATTCAAATCTAATATAGTAATTTAAAAATGAATTCTGATCAATGAGTAATGCCTTTCAATTTGAAAGAAAAAAAAAAATTTAAGCGATTCTCGTTTACAGGTATCTAATTTTTAGCCTTCAAATTGCAATTAATTTTATTGTAAAGATTACTATTTTCATATTATACATCATTGAAAGTTTCAACTTGCAGTAGCTGAATTTTATTAGTTATTTGTGATACGAGTGCGTGAAATAGGTGATTGTTTGCGAGTGTTAATTTTGCAGCATAAGCCGGAGGCCCGAAGTATGAGTCGGTGGTTATAGAAAACGTAGACGAGTGCTTCGAGCCGCAGGCGAATGATGCAATCACACGAGTTAGCAATCATCTACGCGCACGTGTATCACACGCTATTTTTTGCAACGCCCGTCCGAAAAAGCTGTGTTAGGAGGAGTTAACAAAAAATAATAATTTTATATTGTATAGAGTGGAGTTAAGACCCCCCCCCCCCCCCCCCTCCACCGCTTGCTGCCCCAAAACGAAAAAATTAGTCACAGTAGGCGCCTGACGCCTACAAGGATGGGTTTCGTAGCCTATTAAGACGTTAATTTAAGTCTTAACAGAATCTTAAAACAAAAGATTTTAAAATTTTGTGAACAAATTTTTTTGAAAGACAATTGTAAAAAAAAAATTTTTGAAAAAAAATTTGCTGAAAAAAATTCTTGAAAACAAAATTTGCTGAAAAAAAGTTGAAAAAAAATTTGTTGAAAAAATTTTTTTTTAAATTTGTTGAAAAAAAAGTTTGAAAAAAAAAACCATAAGGGTTGCAGCCCGGGGCTACGAAACCCTAAAAACAAAACTTAAATCATTAAAAGATTTGTTCAAGTGAAATCTCAATTTATTTCAAGAAGATACCAACACCAGTGTTTAAAGTTACCTATGTCAGTGTCAAAAGTATCTCATCTCGAAAGTGCGCATGCGCAGCTTTTTCACCAGTGCCTAAAGTAAGCCATCTTCAAACTGCGCATGCGCGAAATCATTCGCACACAGCCTGCTCAAATAAGGTCGTTTAGGCACAGTTTAAAAGCATGAAAAAGTCAACTTTTGAGACGGGTGTTGCAAAAATACATTAATTTCTCATCTTAAATGCTTCGGATTCAGAAAAGCTCCACTCAAAATGGTTTAATTTGCAGTTTAGATTTGAATACCTACTACAAATAAAAAATTGGTTAGTTTAAAAAGCTTGGATTTTTGAATTTCAATGACAGGAAAAAAATGATTGCAAACCGTAAAAACCTGGGAATCTTTTTCTTATAAATTGTCCAATTGTCCATCCTGATTTTACTAAAAGCTTTATGAATTTTAAAATTAAGATAGAACAGAAATCCATTTTATCATGAATAATTTTATGCAAAATGCGCATGAAAAAGATTCAAAATTAAAAAATAGATTTCTAGACCACCTCACTTTTCGGCTCATTAGAGACAAAAATAACCAATTGAAAAAAGAGGGAGAAAAGGAGAAAAAGTCAATCAAAAATACCAACCTCTCACTTTTTCTTTTATCCGTCTTTTTTATACTACCAAGGAACCAACATGTTTCGGAGTCAATTTAAACTCCCTCATCAGGGATTATTTATAGGAAACTACAAGGTATGACAAAAATATATTATTATGCCAATTGGAAAAATCAGAAACATAATACCTGCCGATAAAAATAATATAATATATATATATATATATATATATATATACATGTGTATACTCACATACACATATACAAACACAACACTAATCACTTTTCTTTAAAAAAGCATTAATTAATCAAAATTTTGTATTCATTAGTGAAAAATTGACAAAGGTATACAAAACATTATTATTCATAATAAGAATTAGAAAAGAATTTAGAATTCAAAGAATATTTTAAATTAAAAAGAAGAAAGATGGTTATTATGACCTGAAAATTATTAACCCCGACACTGATTAAAAAATTTTTTTGAAAGAAAACAGTAACGAAAAATTGCGGAACTTTTTGTTTTAAATTTATATTGAAAAGGAACAACTATTTTAAATGAAAATATCGCTAACAAAAATTACGTGGTGAAGATTCAAAGAACCGAGGCAAACTAAATTTATTTTTCAACTCGAAAACTCTCAAAGCATGAAAATATTTTAGAGATCATTTCCTCCCATTTTTAAGAGACGAGACCGATGATCGCGCGCTGGAGCGCGCGTGTTTTCGTGATTTGAAATATTTTGTAATTATCTTTTTAATTTATGTTACAGTTCGAACCAATTCGATTTAATCCGAAACAATTCGAAGCAACTTTTCAATCCCCTTCAACCCTTCTCAATCCATCTTTCAATCCCAAATTAAAACCCAATCTCAATACATGAATGGATTCGAGGCTCACTTATCAATCCTTCTCCACTGATGTATCAGCACCAACTTCAACTCAAACCCATACCGAATCAATTTTTCAATCCGTGCCTCCAATCCTTTTGAATACGTGGGACTTCTTGAATTCAACCAGAATGAATCCGACTGAATCTGACACCAGTCCGAGTGAATAAATGTGAATCCAAAACCAATCCGAATGAATAACGCACCAATCGGAAACAAATTTTCACTCCTTCTCAGTTCGATGCCCAATCCGAATGAATCCAAGACACATCCCATATCCCAAGCCAGTTTTAATATTTTTAATGCTCGCAAGTCCGTGCGCCCAATCCAATGAATCCGTGGCTCATCCAAAATGTCTTTTCAATCCTTCTCAATTCTTGCACGTACAAGTACAACAACTTCAATCCGACTCAATCCAAATCAATCCGAACTCGCCATTCAATAATTTTCAGTCCGAATGAATCTATCCCCTTCTAAAAAATTTCTGAAATTTTGACAGTTTTCACGTATTTTTTAACGTTGTCCGAAAATCTGAAAATGTATCAGATTTCGTAAATATTAATACTATTTGTTATTTATTATTAATTTTTCAAGTTTTCGCATATGTCTCATCGTTTTCGACATAATTCAAACTTTGGATTTTTTCCTTTTGAAAATCTTTTTATTGGGCTAATTTGTGGTGGCCGAAGACCAGCCCTTGTACAATAACCTGAAAATTTTGTCAGTTTCACGTATCTCACTGATTGCGAGATCATTCAACATTTTTTTTTAATAATTTTGAAGACTTTTACTGGGTTTATTCATGGTGGCCGAGGACCATCAGCCTTTACAAAATCCCGAACGTTTTTCAGTTTTAATGTATCTTATCGTTTTTAGATAACTCAACATTTTTATTTTGGAAATCACTCTACTGGGCTGATTCTGGGCGCCCGAGGACAATTCCGGTCAGGAATATCCTGAAAATTTGGTCAGTTTTCGCGTATGACTACTTTACTCTACTTTACTGTTAGTTCGGGGTGGTTGAGGACCTTCATCAAGCCGTGAAAATTTGGTTAGTTTTCGCGTATCTCTTACCGTTTTCGAGATAAATAAAATTTTTGAATATGTTCCTAAATTTTTAAATCTTTCTATTGGGTTAGTTCGAGTTTGTCGAAAACTCGAACTAACTCAGTGTCTGAAAATGTTTTCAGTTTTCGTGTATCTCTCACCGTTTTCAAGATAACTCAAAAATTGCATTTTAAAAAATTTTGAAAATCGTTTAATTGAGTTAGTTGAAATTAGTCAAAAACAAACCCCCTCTATAAAAACCTTAAAATTTACTTAGTTTTCACGTTTCATGACCATTTTCGAGATTCAAAATGTTGATTTTTTTTTCATTCTGAAATTTTGTTTACTGGTTTAGATCGGGGTTGCCGAGGATCATACCCCTTTAGAAACTCCTGAAAATGTTATGAGTTTGCGCGTATCTCTCACCGCGTTCTATCTAGATAACTTAACTTTTTTTTAATTTAAAAAATCTTTTAATTGGGTTAGTTCAAATTGGTAAAAAATAAACATCCTCCACAAAAATCTTAAGATTTACTTAGTTTTCACGTATCTCTGACCGTTTTCGAGATGATTCAAAATTAATTTTTTTTTAATTCCGACAATCTGTTTAATTTTTTACGTCGGGGTGGCCAGAGACCATCCCCCTTTAGAAAAGCCTGGAAATGCTGTCAGTTTTCGCGTCTCTCTCCCCGTTTTCAAAATAACTCAAAATTTTAATTTTTTTTTTTGTTTGTATTTAAAAAATCTTATTATTAGATTAGTTTGAATTTGTCAAAAACAAACCCCCTCTGTAGAATCTTTAAAATTTTGTCAGTTTTCAGGTATCTGTGACCCTTTTAGGGATCATTTAAGATTTTTGATTTTTTTTGAATTTTGAAAATTTGTTTACTGGTTTGGGTCGAGGTATGGTTGAAGACCATCCCCCTTTAGAGAACCCTGAAAATGCTGTCAGTTTTCGTGTATCTCTAAACGTTTTCGAGATACCTCAAAATTTGGATTTTGTTTTGAATTTTGAAAACACTTTCTTCCCTTTCTCCTATGTTTAGAGAAACTAACAATAAATTATAACTAATTCGACTTAAACACACTTAGGGATCATTCATAAACTACGTTACGCGTTTTTCTTTTGTTTAAATAAAGATGAGAATATAATTTCTGTGAAGTTAAAAAGGATACAACGATATAAACAAAAGAAAAACGCGTCGATCCCTTGTAATGAAATTTTCAAACTACTGTATTAATTCATTATAATAATTAAGCCAGAAATGTAGAGTCTTTTGAAATTTGCGCCTACTTGAATTGTCGAGTTATCGAATCTTTTTTACATTATCGACTTATCGAATCTTGCTTTCTATTCTCGACAGCTGATTTGGCTGATTCTATTATGACTTACATTAGATGTAAATGGCTAACTGAATTTACCAATAGGGTTTAGGGACTACGCATGAAGTTAGCCGAAATGCATGTACTTTTTTGAATGCTGCTATCTCCTCATCTGAAGTAAACTCGTATGTACTCGATGTCATCATGAATATTGGATTAGAATAATTGTTGCATTAGAATCGCCTTATTGAAGGTGTAACACAGTGTAACCACACTACACTGAATGTGACCACACTTGATCACACTACACATGATCCAATTCACACCAGTCAACTGCGCACGCGTTGCGTTGGAAGGGGAAGGCCACACACATTCATTTTTATTTTCAAGTCGAGAAATTATAATAATTTATGTTAATATGGTTCATATATGTTACTGCAATAACTATAAGATCCATGATAATACAGTATTTTATTATTATTACTATAGAAAATGTCATGTACTTAATATCCTATTAAAATATCAAAGTTGTCTAAAAATCGTAAATGGTTTTGTCCTTTAGATCCGTGATTTTCTGCGATAACAGGATATATCACGGTATTTGATTAGAAGCTTATCACGGTATTTGATTAGAAGCTATCAGTTCCGCTATAGTCAACTCTGGGTCAAAGAGCGTCAAAAATATTTTTTTCAATCAGACCCTTACCCCCCCCAAAAAAAATATTTTAAAAATCTAGAAGTCAAATAATATAAAAGATAAAGAATAAAATCTAATATTCTTCCCTAAAGTGAAAAATAAAAAAAGATCAGCAGGATATATATTTTTGGACCTAAAAATTGCATAAAATATATGTATATACTATTATATATAACTTAATGCAATAACTTATAGTTATTGCAGTAATAATAATATATATGAACCATATTAACACAAATTAATATAATTTCTCGACTTAAAAATAGAAGTACCATTATTCCTTATTTTCAGTCCGTCACCATATTTGTGTACATTTGAAGCATTTAAAATAAGCGCGCGTATTACGGCCAATAACGTGGCTTTCCCCTTCCAACGCAACGCTTGCGCAGTTGAAAAAGTCGCGGTCTATTAGCATCACTGATCCACGCGCAAGTAAAAAAAAATGCAGCTAATCAGCAACGATACCAGCTACACCGCCATATTGAATAAATGTACAGCTAGCGTTTGTGTTGACTGTTAACCAAGATGGCCGTGGAGCTGGTATGCGCGAGTTGGACGAAAATGGAACGTTTTTCGGCTAGACCATGAGTGGGTTGGATCATGACACTACACCTAAATGTACAGCTAGCGGTTGTATTGAATGTCAACCATGATGGCCGTGGAGCTAGTATGCGCGAGTTGGACGAAAATGGAACGTTTTTCGGCTAGATCATGAATGGGTTGGGTCATGCCACTACAATTAATCGCATTCGCTTTCGAGATTCATCGATTGAATTAATCGATTCAGATCAGACCTGCCAGACTGCGCTAAGGCGGAGTTTGCGTAGTGCGTTTGCGGTAGTGCCTATATTGACTCAATCTCAAATTCCAAATCCGCGCCAAATGATTAACCAATAAGGTTTACGCACTACGCATGAAGTTAGCTAACAGGTAACGCGTAATGAGGAACGCAATATGAAGTTGTCTGAAATGCATGTCCTTTTTAGAAAAGGAAAGAGAGAGAGAGAAAAGAAGAAAAGACCCTTTTTATTTTTATAGCTTTTCGGACAAGTGACATAGTTTTCAAGCGGTCCTCTCGAGATTAACCCAAAAATCATAAAATGCACATGTTACCAAAAAATTTTCTTACAGAATTGAGAGAAACACAAAATATAAGAAAACGTTCCAAAAATCATTATCAATTATTCAGAAATGAATACAAAAATAAGATATCATTTTTTCCTTGTACAAACGGGACCAGGTTGTTAATACCGTAGAAGATCGTAAAAGATCGTAATTAAAAGTTTTGAATCCCTTCACCTAAATGGAACAATTTCGTTTTGCATAGTACGATAACAGAGTGAATTGATGACAGCATGAAGTGATATAATGATAACTACTGTTCAAATATATACGAGTTTTGTAGCACCATATATTTTATTACCTCAATATACCCTCTACAGTTTTAATCCCACCTATTGTCTCGTTATAGTTAGATATTTGTGTATACGCACTCAAACACTTTTATAAAATTGTGTACATGTGTAGCTATTAAGAGTAGGCTGCTCTCTATAACAATTACTGTAATTATCCTGTGGTCATTTAAATGGTCGAAAATCGTTGATTGCATTAGTCTGCAAATTGAAAGTTCTAGTAGGATAATCCCCGATTTAATTCAACGTTTTCAACATGATTAATGTAGAATAATTATAATGAGTTAATTATTCTTATTATATGATAACATACACTACCGGTCAAAATTGTGCGTCCACTTACGAAAATCGGATTAAAAACGGCTTGTCTTAGAAAGCGACTAAATCTGTAAAAATTAGGTTAGAAGGATTTTCAAAGAATCGTTAAAGGGCTTATTGAATTTTGCGTGGATTAAGCCTTACTTTTAGTATTTTCGGTAAATAGGGGCCGAGGCAGCATGTAAGAAAGACCGACCTATATTTTCCGTTTTTGACCACGTTTCGATTCTCAGCTTCCACTCACCTCTTTCAAGAGGCCAAGAACATAATAAAATACTTACTAATCTTTGAATTGTCATAAAAAATACAATTATTTTCTAGAACATCAAACTAGTTTGTTAAAAAGTCATATCTTTTGGTAAAAAATCCACAACTGGGTTGAAAGTTGAACCACTTTTTTAAAAATTCATTTTTTTGGTCATAATTTATATGTTCGATTGAAAATTCAACTATTTGGTTGAATGTTGAACTCTTTCGTTGGAAATTAATTTTTTGTTAACGATTCTTCCTTTCAGTGCTAAATTCATTTTTTTGGTTAAAAATTTAACTATTTTGTTGAAAGTTCCTTTTTTATTGGTTAATAATTAATTTTTTCAACTGAAAATCTAACGATTCCATTTATGGTTGCAAATTCATATTTTTAATTGAAAATTTATGAAAGACTTTGTTAAAAATGAACTTTTTTAATATTCACCTCTTTGCTTAAAAAATTAACTATTTTGTTGAAAAGTAATTTTGTTTTGTAAAAAATTAATTTTTAATCTGAAAATTTAACTTTTTCATTTTTAATTGAAAATTTATCCTTTATAAGTTGAACATTCAACTGTTTGTTAGAAAATTCATTTGTAAAAATTCATCTTATTTGGTTAAATTCAACGGATTGAAGACTCGTTTTTTGTTGTTGAAAAGTAATTTTTTACTGATAATTTAACATATTTGGTTTAAAACTTATCTTTCTTAATTAAAAATTCAACTATCTCGTTGAAAATTCATGTATTTTGCTGAAAATTCGTCTTTTGGTAGAAAGTTAATCTTCTTGATTTTAAATTCATCTTTGTAGGTTAAAAATTCAGCTCTTTGGTTAAAACTGCAATTATTTTGTTGAATATTGAACTATTTGTTAAACCCATCTTTTTTGGTCAACGATCCAACTGTTTTGTAAAAAATTCGTTTCTTTGGATTCAAAATTCATATTTTATGGTAGACAAGTCATCTTTCTTGGTTGTAAAAACTATTTCGTTAAAAGCTTAAATATTTTGTTGAAGTTTTGTCTTTTTCTCTTAAAAGTTAATGCAACTCATTGATTAAAAATTAGTTTTTGTTTTGTTGAAAATTCGTCTTTTTAGATTGAGAATTCCGATTTTTGTCTTGGACACGCTTCCACAATTTTTATGATGATTCGAAAACTAAAGTCGGGGCCAAAAGTCGAGGTCGCTCACTTCTTTTTATTTCAACTCGCTCAAAAAAATCTTTGAATCTTTCAATAAAAAGCATCTGAAGACTTTAAGCCTTCCAAATTCAACGATATGATCACTTTTATCCTAAAAAATTATTGTCAGTTGTGAGAGGGCAAAACATCCCAAAAACAGAGCTTTTCGGCCTCCTTTTTCAAGCGTCGATTTTCACCTGTTCGCTGAAAGCGGCCGACGTTAGGCAAAATGTGGAAAAATTCACAATTATTCTTTTAACATTCTTTAATTCAATACATTTTTCAAAATTTAAGAATATTTAATAATTTACTTTTTACGAGGATTTATTCACAAATACATTATCTTGAAAACGAATGAACATAGAAAGCCGCTTAATGACTTCGAATGTGCAGTTTTGTGATTAAAGTCAGAAATATTCAAAATGATGAATTATTGCACTGCACTCGCATCACAAAACTGCAAATTTGGAGCCATTAAACGGCTCCTTATCTCCAATCGTTCTCAAGGTAAAGTATTTGTAAATAAGTCCCCGTAAAAAGTAAATTATTAAATATTTTAGAATTTTGAAAAATGTATTTATTGCATTAAAGAATGTTGAACGAATATCTGTGAATTTTTTTAGATTTTTCCTAACGTCGACCAGTTTCTGGGACCAGATGAAAGTCGACGCCTTTGGCCCCGGCTTTAGTAAATATTTTATTATTTCCTGAATTTCATTTTAAAGAAGAGACTTCAGTCTTTAATTTGGCGAAGTTTTAATTTTTTCCATTCACTTCCTTTAGGCATGCAGAAATTGGAATTTGAGAATAAAAAATTTGTCAAAAATAGAAAGTAGGTCGGTCTTTCTCACACGTTGTCTCGGAACTTATTTATCGAAAAAAAAACACTTAAAGTAGGGCTCCATAGACGCGAAATTTAATACGCTTTTTAACGTCTTTTTTTATCTTTCTAACTGAATTTTTCCCAGATTTATTCACTTTCAAAGACAAG
The DNA here is from genome assembly GCA_932195095.1 of Andricus curvator. Taxonomy (NCBI): domain Eukaryota; kingdom Metazoa; phylum Arthropoda; class Insecta; order Hymenoptera; family Cynipidae; genus Andricus; species Andricus curvator. Next base: position 759,759 of record CAKNYM010053195.1, on the reverse strand, counting down.
CGTGTTTTTAATCCGAATTTCGTAAGTGAACGTACAATTTTCACCGTGAGTGTATTATGTCTTAAGGGTGTGTGATACGTACCTTTGTACTTACCATATGAGCCTTATCAATTCCCCCGGGTTTTACTCCACAATAATTAGTACTTTTCGCAGAAACTTTGGGAAATGATAAAGAAGATAAAAACGAATGTCTACACACTTTTGTTTTTTTGGAAAATTAAAAAATTATCATTTTGGTAAGACAGAAATAAACTTTATTTTATTTTACAAATAAATACTAGTATCCAGATGTCCCTTTTCACGTTATTTAAAATTTTGAAAAGTTTCAGGCAGAAATATTTATTATATTGTGTAGAATCAACGGGGTTAACTAATATGGTTCATATGATAAGTGACTGAGTATCACATATCCTTAATTGAATCTGATGCTTAGTAAATATGATTTTGTTGTCAAATTTGTTTATATGGATTTAAAATGTATTGAGAAGAAATGTCCTATTGGGTGACAATGGTATTAGATGTTAGGAGTTATTAGTTGAGACAATGAAATGTAAATTAACATTATTGTAGAAGGTGTTGATGCGGAAACATTATCTAACTCATGTCAGTCGTGCAAAACGGCTGACACAAGTGTGAAGCAGAAAGATAGCTCACAGGGGCTCCATCCAATTTGTTTTCATGCCGGAGGGCAATCATTCCCCAAATTCGGTTCTGAATCCGAAAAAAGAAAATGCATACTTTTTCGAAATTTTGATTTTAACAGGTGCCGCTGGGCACTCGAAATTTTCCATGTAAAATACATACTGAGAAAAATGCTCTTTTTGGGCTTTCCAAGGTAGAATTCTTTGTATCAATCATGTAATACATCCATAGTCCCCACGGTACCCCTAAAAGTACCCCTGAATTAAAAAAAATGTCAATTATGTACGAAAACTACACCTTTGAGCAATTTATTCTCGTTTCTTTTTGCGAAAAAAAATATTTTTGTCGTTTTTAAACAAATTTTGTCGTATTTAAAGAAATTGTTTATTATTTTAAATAATCTTTTTCTCAAAAAGTCGAACTTTTTCTGAGAGAATCATAATCAAGGTTGCCTTTTAATATACTTTATTCATTTTCGAAACCTTAGATTTATTATTTAACAAACCCTTATTTCTTTAAATAAATTAAATTTGGTTCAAACAATATTTTTCTAGGAAATTAGGGAATTTCTCTCTTTTCTGCTATCAATATTACAACTAGTGATTGTTGAAAACATAAATTTTATTTTTTATATTTATGAATTGTTTGAACAGTTAATTATGAGTTATTTCCAGTATTTTGTCGTATTCTAACAAAAATTTACCGAAGTTTGTTTCTTTCTTATAAAATGTTACTCTTAGTTGCCTATCTGTATGTTCTGCGAGACAGTGTTGTTTCGCTATTGTCTACAAAGATTTCCCGGTATAATTAATTGTTTAAACAATTCAGAAATATAAAAAATGAAATGTATTGACTTCAAATATGAGTAGTCATCACCACGAATAAATATGCATTCCTGAATTTCCTGCTAAAAATTCTTGAAACAAAAAGAGTTTGTTAAATAATATAGCTAAGATAACAAGATATACAATATAAAAAAGGCAACGTAGACTGAAAATTTATAAGAAAAAAAGTAGACTTCTCTGGAAAAACATATCCGAATACTGAAAAGAACTAATAATTCATTGTCTAAACAATTCATGAACATTTTCATCTGTTAAAATCAAAATTTCAGAACAAAAAAGAGCCATTTCTTTTTCCGGATTTAGAATATTATCACGGAAATTTTTGCCCTTTACGGAAAAGAGTGATTTTGAACCATCCTAATGTATAATCATTAACGGACTTCACAGTTCAATATGTTCTTAAAAGGGGTAATAAGGTGATTTTCACAAAAATAGGGGTATGATAGGGGATTAAATTATTTCAAATAAAACTAATGTAGATACCATATTGAATTAAATATAGAGCTCTTTTAATTCCTAAGATTTCAAGTAGGAATATATTACAATTTCAACGAAATAGTAATTTTTTCAACAAAAAATATCAATTTTTTAACAGAAGAGATGAATTTGCAACAAAAGAGTTCACTTTTTAAGCTAAAAGACCGAACGGTTTAGAAGATTGTTGACTTATAAAACCTGAAAAGATGAACTTCCAACAAAATTTCATTTTTAACCAACAAAGATGAATTTTCAACTAAACAGTTCAATTCTCAAACAGAAAAAAAATCAATATTCAACTAAACTGTTGCATTTACAGCCAAAAGAGACGAACTTTCAACCAAAAAGTTTAATAAATTTTTAACATGCAAAACTGAAAAATCAACCAAATGGTCGAATTTTCAAATAAAAATTATGAAACTTTAACCAAAAATAGTTGCATTTTCAACCAAATAGTTGAATTTTCAAGCCAAAACGACGAGTTTATCAGAAGACAGTTGAATTTTCCAACAAAAAAGTTCATTCTCAACGAAAAAAGATTAATTTTCAGTCCAAAAGGACAAATTTTCTATACGAAAGGACAAATGTACAACAAAACAGTTGAATTTTCAAACCAAAATTAGATGACTTTGTAACGAAAGAGTTGGATTTTCAACCAAATAGTAGTAGAAATTTCAACGAAAGAGATAAATTCTCAACCAAAAATATAATACTAGATTTTTCAACAACAAAATAACCTTTCAACAAAAAATAATTGGACTTCCTTATTAGAAGAAGGGGGAATTTTTTTAAAACAGAGCTTACTGAAATTTCAGCCAATAGTCACTGATTTCTCTATTAATTTTTATTGAAGTAATGCCTGAATTTGAATTAGGAAGAAGTGGATCACATAATCAAATCAGTAACGGTTTTGACTGATTAGTCAATAATTTGATTATTCAGTGGGTGTTCACAGAATTATCAGTAAAAACGCACGTATCACTGCTATACATAGAATTCCAAAGAAAGTGAAGCGTAACATGTCCATCTATGTGAATTTTCATTAAATTAGGGGGCCAGTATTTCGTCACTGATTTCCAGTGAAATTTTACTTATTCGAAATTAAAGAGTGAACAATTTTATTTCAAAATTGTGTCAGTCGTAATGATATTCACACAGCTGTTGCTGTTGCTTATCGAGATGATAGTGACAATTTTGTTTTGGAGGTGAAAAAAATGGCATGTCTTCGGTAAATCTGTAATTATGCTTTCTGTCTTTAAAAGAATGTGACAATACAATTTTATTTATTTATTTATTTTTATTTTTTTGGTAAAATGTGAGAAACAAAGAAGATAAAAAGTTTCAGATGGTAATTCAGGTAGTAAAAACAAAATAAAAAACGTAAAGTCCATCAAAAGTAGGAAATGTTAGTTATAAGATCTCTTACATTACTGCTGCTGTTCTTCCGTAAGTATTATATCCCAAAATTTACATTATAAAATAGCAGCAGCCATAATAATAATACGAAATTGTGCCAGATAAATTCCAAAAAGTTTATTCTGTGTGAAACTACAATTTACTCATCAGGAAATGAAACAAGTCCAAAACCGATTAAAAGAAACCCCAAACCTCGCGCTAACCGATTAAAAAAACAACAACAAGTACATGAACGGTTTCTAATGCGTTCATTAAAAGCACTTAATTTGTTTATTAATTATCTACAAATTTATCTTGAACTTTCTTCCAGAAAGTAAAAAAACTGCATCGCTTACTGTTCACGGTCTGGTAGAATGCAAAAAAAGGTAGCTCCATGAACAACGTAAAAATAGTTTGTTTCCATCGAATTTCAATATCAACTAAAACCGGGACCGTTTCATTCCCTGATATTTATTTTATTTCATGAATCGTGTTAATACAATACAAACAAGTGACAACTGCATTCAAAGTTGTCAATGACTTTGCGGTTCTTACCTTAGTACTCCATGTAGAGTTTTTTTAAATTTAAATCTGAATTAGTGAAAATTTGACAAATTGATATTAGTAGTTTAGTATTTAACTAATGAAATAGTAATATTTTAGCATTTCATTCATCAATTACCGAAGTTTGTGACATTTCTATGAGTACATTAAATCTCATACTTACCCGATTCCAGCCTTACAGGCCATTTTTCACAGCAACTAACGTCCACACGAAATTAGATATCGAGTTGAAAATTTGGTAAATTAAATAAAGGGAACTTAACGTTTGTATGGTCCTACATTTTTATAATTACAAAAAAATGTTATGAACAACACTTTTTTGTAATTCTAAAAATTTAGGACCATAAAAACGTGCCTTAGGGCCTTTTATTTAATTTTTGTAATCCTCAGGTCGATAACTCATTTCGTATTTTGACTTGAGTTGTTGTAAAAACAAAATGTAGACAGGGTAGGAATCGGGTAAGTATGACATGGCCTTGAAGAGATTATTTTTAACGTAAATAAAGCAAGGCAAAATAGATAAGGTATGTAAATTGTAATTCTAATTTATTCATTTGAAAGCAATGCCTTGTAAGTACGGCATGTTCACTGAGCAAAATGGATTATACGAACTGGATAATAGAATGAAAGTATAATACACCGTATAGAAAAGTATATTAGCGCGTATAATCCATAATATTTTTCTAATATATGAAGATGTTACCAAATATAATCTCTAGATCTTAAATTCTTATAATCTTTAGGCATTAATTTCTAAAATCTCAGATTTTAAAATATCCAGGCGTCTGTATAGTCTCAGATGGTACGTCGCATCGCATCGTGGCGCGTGTCATATGCATCGGTTCGCATTGAAACAAGTAATATAATTAAGTTACAAAATTATTATTATTGCTTAATGACACATGATTTAGATTTTGAAAATGGGTAAGTTTATATTTCTTTTCATTACACATCACTGCCACCTGTACAAGTACAGAAACTTAGCCTCCTTTACTTTCGTTTTTGTAGTCTTATGATAGCCACTTTCCTGCTTATTGTGTGTTAAGAAATATAAAATTTGTTTTCAGTCCTACTTCCGAGCTCGTCTATCAAATTTTGGCATAGGTTTATAAATACGTTTGCAAAAATTATTATATATATTTGAGGTTATCTAATGGACCAGGATTCTAATATGGATTTTAGATTTTAAAATCTTGGATTATAGATTTTATTATCTCAGATTATAAAGTTTAATAATCCAAGATATTATCCTGTAATATCTATTTCTTAATATCTATAGATTGTAGTTCTAATAATCTGGATCGCTGTCCCATAGTTAATAGTCCAAGATTATATCCGGTAACATATTTTTTATTACCGGGTATAATCCATTTTTCTCAGTGTTGGTGAAGGTGACATAGCCTTTGTAGAAGTTTCACATTATTGCCTTCTTATTGTTTCAATAGAATTAAAAATGTTTTTTGAACATTTTTTTTATTTAATTGAATTTTTTTTATCTACAAAATGACACTAGCAGCTCGATTAGAAATGGAATCACCTTTCAGTGTTTGACTAATCTCAATCAGTAACTGAATTCTAGCCATAAATCAGTTGTTTTTACTGATGAATCAGTAATTTTGATATATTCATGAGTAAAAAATCACTGATTTATAGCTAGACATCAGTTACTGATTGAAAGCAGTAAAAATTGTAACAGATGTAAATGTAGAGAGATCAAAATCATCGCATGTTAATAAACTTAGTTAAAAAATAGAAAGTTTGTTCGTGTTTTTAAGATAGCATGGACAATAGGGTGGTCCAAATGTATACCTGTAAAAATTCGACTTCCGATTTTCTGTCATCGCTCCCTCACAATTTGTTAATTTTCCGGAAAAATAAATTTCCAATTTTGTTTTCAAGTTTCTTCACCTCTTAAGGAATGTTCATAAAATATTTTACACACAATAACTTTTAATTTTGAGCACACCAATCCCCTTGTATTGTGTCCGAAAAACGCCCAGAAAAAAAACAGAATAGCATTTTGATGTCAAATTCATGCTACAGGCGGTATTTTTTAGAACTTTTTTTTACCATGAATTACTTATTCGAGAAGTGACAAGATTTAAAGTATTTTTGAACTAATTTTAAATTGTTCAAACAATGATTACTTGTTTAAACAATTTGAACCCCCACCCACCCACCCGTCCCCTAAATTGTGCAAAGTTATTATTTTTTGGGATAAATGATACAGTTGACGAATTGTAAGAGTAATATTTTTTGTTGGAAAAATTTGATAATTATTTAAACAATTTTAATTTGTTCAAATAATTAAAAACCAATTAACGGTTTTTGAGAGTAATATAAGTTTTAACGATATTTGGAAATTATTTAAAGAATTTTCACTTGTTTAAAGAATTATTATCGCCTATAAATCTTGAAAAGTTACTACTTTCTTGAATTAATAACGCAGTTAATGAATGCTAAATGTAATATTTATTGTGAAAGGCAGTTAAAATCATTTACACAATTTTTGTTTGTTCAAACCATTTTTCCCTCTGTGAATTTTAAAAGGTTAATATTTTCTGGAATTAATGACGCAGTTAGTGGATGTTAAGATAGATATTTACTGTGGAAGATAGTTCGCAATTATTTAAACAATTAATAATCATTCACTAACGTCGTTTCATAGGAAAGGTGGAGAAAATTTTAATCTTTGTGTATCTCTTACACTATGTCGCGTATTATCTAGTATTTTTTTACCTCAGAACTTATACCTTCAGATTTTAAACAATAATCTTTTTTTTTTAAACAATCGTTTTGCACTTGCGTTATGGATAGTTATTTTTCAGATGCATTTCGTTGAGATAGGAAAATACTGATTAATAAGCGACATAGTGTAAGAGATTCAAAAAAAGTAGAATTTTCTCCATATATTTCCTAGGAAAAAGAGCAAATAATATTAATTGTTTAACTGATTGTAAACAGTCTTTTACAAAAAATATCACTCTGAACATTCATTTACTGCTTCATATGATTCCAAAGAATAATAACTTTTCACGATATACAGAGGAAAAATTCTTTAAACTAATTAAAATTATTTAAATAATTTCCGAATATTCTAAAGAAAAACAAAAATTACCCTTAACATTCGTTAATTGTGTAATTATTTCCAGAAAATATTAACTTTTCATGATTTGGTGAAAAAAAATTATACAAATAGAAATTATTCAAACAATTGTAAAATATGTTGAATAAAAAAGATTACTCTTGACATTCATCAACTGTATCATTAATACCAAAAAAATAATAACTTTTCACGATTTCCTGAAGAAAAAATAGTGTTTAAATAAATAATAATTGTTTAAACAATCCAAAATTAGTTCAAAGATAAGCTTGTCATTTCTCGAATCAAAATAAGTAATATTGAAAAAATTCAAGAAATATACCATCTTTAGCATGACTATTACGTGAAACTGCTATTTTGTATTTTTGGGGCATTTTTCATGCACAATACAAGGGGGTTAGAGAGATCAAAAGTTATTGGGTAGAAATTATTTCTTGAAAATTCCTTATGAGGTGACTAAACTTTAATTTATAAAAAGTTAATAACACGTGAAGGGTCCCTGGCCATAAGGGCGTAAGTGCCAAACCCCGAATTTTTCAGGAGACACAAAAAACTGTCTAACTTTTAACGCATTTAATTTTTTTTTAACTAGGAATTACTTTCGAACTATTTCTTAGTTCTATTGAATCGTGAAAGAAGCGCTTTAAAAAAGTTACCATTTGCGAGAAATTCCTTGTGAATTCCTTGTTTTTTTAATTAAAAAAAAAATCTTTCGAGCTATTACTTGGCTTTTTGAACTGCGAAATGGGCGCTTAAAAAAAAGCAACCATCTGTGAGAAATCCCCCATCAAAGAACGGCGCGTCCCAAACAACACTGGACCTGACACAGAAAAAGCTGCATAACTTTTTTATTTTTTTAATTAAGAAAAAAAAACAAGAAAGCGCTTTTGAGCTATTACTTAGCTCCATTAAACCGTAAAAGGAACATCTTGAAAGAAGCAACCACCTCCGAGAAAAACTTGGAAATCACTTTTTTTTTAAATATCAAACGTAGATTTTGACCCACTTCTAAATCTAACTGAACCATAATCTTCAAGAGACATTTAGGCTAAAAAAATTAGTTAAAGACAATAAAACACATTTCCGAAACGCCCTTGTGCCCCGGGACCCCTCAACTAATTTTTTCCCCATTTTTTCGAAAACCGAACTTTTCCCATATAAAAACCCCATGTTAATTACAAAAGTCCGGGGGCACGGGTTGATGTTGACTGATTTAAAAAAGGAAAAAAAAAACAGAAAACTTCTTTTTCCAGAAAACAAACAAATTAGGGGGGATCGGCCACCAAAAATGGAAAGTCGAATTTTTGGATCACCCTAATGGACAATCGTGACAAGAAACAGATCATCATTAAATTGTTAGAATACGTGATCAAAATATGACGAACATTAGGAGCTAGGTTAGTCTCGAGCAGTCCAGTACCAGCCTTGTGGTCGAGTGGCGCGTGGTGGTCGCGCAAATGTGGTTGTCGTTGTCGCTGAATGAGGTGGTGCCACGGGGGGTGCGGGAACTCGATCAACGATCGACGGATCCATCTCGAGGATCATTCGTAGATCTTCGTCAATGCCGATGTGCACGCGCACGGGTTCTTGTTGATGTTGATGTTGCTGATCGGCGGAGAGGGAGAGAAAGTTCTCCGATCTGGAGGGGCGGCGAACGTTATCGAGACTACTCGCGTAATGCGGCCGGTGACGTCGCGAATAGGAGGACGTAATTGAGGACGGCTCGGTTCGCGATTCGATCTGCGGTGGACCCAGATCAGGCTCAGAGCCGGAATTATTAATGCGATCCAATCGTGACACCAGTTCCTCGAACTCGACGATCTGTCGTGTGGCCTCGGATACGGCGGCATGCATATCGCGGCGCCGTCCTTTCGCGATCGGACGTCTCGAGGCGTCGCGATGCTACTAAAACGAGCGCCTCCACTAGACGACGGATGCCGACGGCTTGTGACGTAAAAACGATATTCCCCTTTCGTCTCTCTCATCATTCTATATCAGCCGAAACTTTGGATTGCGTACCTGCGACGTCGACAAATCTTGAGACGTAGAGCAGACTGACTGATTCATAACTACGAGCAAGAATGGCGAGCTTCGCTGGCTATGATCTGCGCTCTTAACTTTTACGATCTTTTTGCAATTTCTGTTGATGTCGCAACATTTTTAGCTTCTTAGCCAAGTATTAGCCTTCACTTATAATAGTTTATAGAAGAAGAAAAATCGAACTAGTTGTAAATCAGAGATGAGTTCTCAGCCAAAGATGCAATCTGCACCAGAAAAGTATGAACCATAAAAGTGTTTTAAACCAGAGATGCGGTCTGAGCCAGAGCAGCGTTTTGAGCCACAGAAGCGTTATGAACCATATAGATGTGTTCTGAACCAAAGCAGTTATTATAAACGAGACCGATCGCGCGCTTGAGCGCGCGTGTTTTTGTCCTTAAACTTCTATACTGCATACACCAGAGACTCGCTATTTGAACGCGCGATCGAACGCGTTATATGAATTCCTAGAATTGCTGGTCCCCCAGTTTCTCAGGGGGCAGGGCGAGAGACGGTTGCGACTCCACCTCTGAAGGGACGCATGCACTATACTACTCAGTCAAGTAGATTGCGCAATATTATGGAAACGGTTCAGGCGGCCCTGACTGTTTACGATTCGCTGTACGCGTTATATGAACAAGGCCATTTTCAGGCAACCCCCGAGATTGTTCATCTATCGAGTCTCTGGTGTAATTTATAGACATTTTTAATATTGTCTAATGTCTTTAAAATTTTTTTGGCAGTTCCAATTTAAAACAATCTCAAGTAACATTGTGCATACCCGAATCAATGCGAATGAATGAGTTCTGAACCAGCAACACAATTGTATTCTGAACCAAAGAGGCGTTCTAAATTAGAGAAGCAGTCTGAGCCGCATGTCTTATGAACAATAATTCTGTTAAACCCGAGATGCGTTCTGAGCTAGAGAAACGCTCTGAGTCAGAAAAGCCTTCTGAGACATATTTTACATTTACAACATGTAATATGACACCTCTAGAAACCATCTAGTTCATTAGCCAACTTTATTTAAATAAGGCGTGTACCTGAATGAATCCTTCACAATTTAGACTTAGCATAAACCCTTCAGTTTAAAAATGGTAAAATGGCGCAACTCTAAAGATGCACAAAATTGTATTTCCAGAAATGGAACGGTTGAATTAATTTTTCATTGTTAACATTTTAATTTGTAAACACTCAGATTTATACATTTTAGCCAGGTTTTAGTTTAAAACAGAATTCGTTATGTATAAAAATGACGTTCACAATGACGCATTCTCAACTCAGGAATTTGACCACTTAACGATTTCAATTTAAAATGGTATTTTTTTGCTCCTAATTTAGGTTGGAAGATAACTGCGAACTTAAGACCGGAAAATAACCAGTCAAACATAATATAATATCACACAATATACTAACAATCTTGTTTTATCTTTATTCTTTTTTAATAATTCAATTATTGGCTAAGTCTATGAAATTAATTAATTAAATGAACAAAATTTGTGTCAAGTTGACGGAACTCGTTCCCTTCAATCAACCAATTTGTTTTGCCTGATTCATTTTTTCCATTTTACAACATATAAACACAATATACTGATAATCTTGTTTTATTTTCATTTTTTTTTAATTCAATTATTGGCTCTTGCTAGGAATTTATCCATGAAATCTCCCAAAGTATTTAAATCCTGCAGCCGACCTCGAACAGAGCAAACATTGCCCTATACTATTCTTGATCTACATTGCAAACTTTTTCTGTGTAGAGATAATTACTGCAGAAGAAATTATGATTAATTTACAAACAACCATTATTACAATCTGAAAACTAAAATATCAACTTCATATTAAAAAAAAAAAATTATCTCTTTATTCTAGAGTATAAGTCTACTCAAAAAATAATTACAATGTATTATTCTATCAAATGTAACAAAAATTCCTACTCATATTAACAGCAATAAAAACACGTGATTCCTTCAATCAATTGTCTGGCCTTTTGCTTTATAATGTTATGCTACTCACTACAATACTTTTCTTGCAACATTGTCTCGTCTACAATGCTTCTCGCAATTACGGAACATGCATTAATGGCACCAATTTCTGTTTTTTTAAACATCATTTCAATGAGAACAATTAGGCATTTAAAACATAATTTAAATACCGATATTACTTCTTAAGGTGATTTCGTCTCAAAAGAGGAGTTTCTTCGAGAAACATTTTGTACTAGATCATTTATTGCAAAAATTCAACTATTTAAGACAATCATTTTCATTCGTAACTTATTGTCATAATAAATAATTAGCAAACGAAATATTTAAGTTAGAGAGAAAAAACATTGCTACTCCACTTATCTTACAGTCAGTAGAGTAAGGGAACTAGGGAACTACAAAGAGTGATTCTGATGTATCGTTCGTCATGAAATAAATGACACTCAAGAGCATTGCCGGAAGGCAAAGATCAGTCTACTCACTTATATTGTAGTTGGCAATAATATGACAACCTAAGCATTCAAGCTTTGTAATTTACTGATTAGCAAATTCTATCAGAGCATGTTTAACATTCAATCATGTTGACTCAGTAAATAATATTTGATACGCAATATCTAGTCAATATTCGTAAATAATTCATTTATATATCGTGAGAAACATCTAATTTATTTCTAAAAACAGTCTTATCCTTAAGCATTACTAGAATAACTTAAACGTGAAATTCTTTTCCTATTAATGCATTTTCATGCATCGTATGAATAATCCGACAACGACGCCAAGTTTATGTATATGAATCATATCAGAAACGCCCGCCGCGATAATGAATGGTTTTACTATATGTTATTTTTTTAAATTTGAATATTCTCTATCTCTATAATTACCTTCACCTGAAAGATATGAATTTCGAATAGAGGCAAAGTAAACAAACAATGCATGTCACTCAAGCAATCTCCATTATCTCGCTATCATCTTTTGTTCGTCTACGCAGCTGACACAACATTCCAAGTAGAGTAGAGCCCACTTAGGAATTTCCCAAAAACTAGATATTTTAAAACTCCACTCTCTAAATATAAATTAATAAAAATTCAACGAATAAAATCAGTACTAAAGATTTGAACTGATAAATCAGTTCTTTTTTATTTCATTGATTGAAATAGTATAAATACATTAAAGTCTCATTTAAACTCACAATCGTGATGAACGTCGTATTTTTCGTATTAGGGCCTAAATTGCTTCAAATTTCGGACGACATACCTTTTGTATGTCAAATCCCCCCCCCCCCACCACCCCACCCCTACACTTATAAGAAGCCAAAAATTCTTCTTTTTTTTTAACTTAATCGATAACAGTCTTCAAAGGCTAAAATGCTCTTAAAACAGACGAAATAAGTATATTTTTCATGAAAATACGGGAATATATTTTTTTGAACAAAAATAAAATTATTGTGGGTACGACATTAAATTTAATTGTTTGTTTGTTTGTTTTTTAATTAAATTTAATTGCGTTGTATATTGCATTTCCCTCCTTCTTCAATGCGAACTGCTTGTCTCTCTTATTAACCTTAAAAATAATCTTAAATAAAAGATATAAAACATAATGATTTTTATCAAATTGTTTTAGTATATTTAGAAAATACGACGCGTGGAAAAACCCCGCCAAGTATTCACATGAATTTTAATATTTTATTTATTTATGTTCAAGTTTTCAATTTTATAAAAAAAAATAAATTGATGCTTTAGAGAAACAGAAAAAAAAGAAAAACTGATTTGGCAGGTCTGTAATATAATAATTTATTATTATTCTTATTATTGTCATATACGTGCACTTATTTTTCTTATTTGAATACACTGTGACGGGTGCGACAAATGTTTCTTGCTCTCTTCGTTCAATACTCGATAGAATCTTTTTAAATTTTTTAAAAACAAAAACTATTATTTATCAAACTGATTTTATAATTACAGCAATAATTAATTAGCTACGTTTAATATAATTCCTTTCATTAATATATACTTTTATTTTTCAATTTTCTACTATTCGTACTTGGCTCTATTTTGTGATTTCACAAGTTTGATTACTTTTAATATAATGAAGTGTCACGTCGTCCCGAAATTCGGGATCAGTAGTCAAATATTTTTCATAAGCTTCGCCAGCCGTCCTGAATTTTCGGGACGACTAGTCCATACCCTTTTGCAACTTCCCCCATTTTTCTGAACGACTAGATGCAGCCTTAATATAAATAAATAAAATATTAAAATTCAACTAGGTACTCGGCGGAATTTTTTCACACGTATTTTAACACGGATTTACTTCATTTCTTTAGCAAGAATATCAAATACACATATAGTAATCAATTTCTGACAACATTGGAATAAAATTGGAATCTGTAGTTGACTTTTTCTTAAGCATTTTCATTTGTTTGGTTAGCGAATTTCTCCAATTTTGAATTCATATAATTTAAACTTACAGATGATAATTATTGTCAACAATTTTCTCGAATTCGCATTTCATATTCCGTCCTTCATGGCTTGCCCACTAACTGCTCACCAATGTGTGAAACACCAACAGCGTAGGGACAAAGACGCAGTGCGCGGGTAATCAAGCGCATATATTGCGTAATATTAGGAAATGGTTCATACGCAACTGACTGTTTACATTTCGATTCCCCAGAGATATGCTCAAAGCAATGCACAAAACCGTGCTTAAGTCAAGCTCCCAGTGTATTCATTACTTACATAGACAACAATTATTTCTTATGAATGAAAAATCTTCTTTTTGAATTCATTTCCTAAATAATTCGATTTGAACTAATCTAGTATAAGAGTAACGAGCCTTTCGAATTGCAGCAGGAGGGAAATGTAATGTACATCGCGAACTGTGTGCTTCAAGTCGTGCGAGACGGTTCAATTTTGAACATAGAGCATTCTAATGGAGGGCATGTTTTCAAAAGAAATATGGTCTACAACACTTACTTGAAGCATTTTTTCATAAAATTTACAGTTTAGAAGCTATAAATGCAAACATTACGAATTAATAATGTGTTAAATTGAAAAACGGTAATTTAAAGCTGTTTTTATTTAGAAAAAGTATTGTTTCTTATGACTTTAAGAAATATATCAAGCATAAAGTTCATGCAATGAGCCTCAGCTGCGTTTACGGCGGGCATTACGTACATCTTAGAAAGTAAGTTAATAATCGTTGAAAATACTGAGCCGGTTTGTACCGGATTGCATCGCAAGCGTCTTCGTCCGCCTGATCTGACATTCTATTCTATTGATATTGTCCTCTTCGTCTAACGGCATTTAGACAATATCAGATAGGCCTTTCAAGCACGCCGAACAATTTTCAAGCACGCAGAGCAATTCGCACAAAAAGCAGAAGACATCACTCGTCATCACTTCAGATGACTATATTGTAAATTGAAATGCGTTTGCCAAGCTGGAAATGTTACGGAATCGCAATTTGTATCCCCTTGAGTAAGAAAAGTCTCCACCAAAGTTTGCTATTCAGAATTGCTGTTTGCTAACTTCCCTTAGAAATATATTTCAACTGTTAGATTAAAAAAAATATATTTCTCGATCAAAATTAACGCATTATAAGTAGATAAAAAATTCCCTTGAATCGAAAAATAAACTTTTTTCTTGGATATTAGGGTGTATCGAAAAAAATAAAGTTCTTCATTCGTAGTAGTAACAGAGATGGAATCTTTCTGTTGGGAGCCAAGAACACTCCTCTACAGTTTCATTAAAAAAAATTATTTTGTCTCCGCATCGTAGATATAGTCAAAAAGTACTAAAACCTACACACTTCTTATTTGAAGATGAAGTTTGTTTATGAGATCGAAGTTACAAAAAAAATAGTTCAGAGCAATTAAATTTACACCTATATAGCAATAATGCAACTAATATATTTTTTACTCTGCCTAAACGACCTTGACATCTTTAAAAAATCTTAAAAATCCCACTTTTTCACTATTTTCTTAGAGTTATAGCGATTTTTTTATAGCGATATTTCATCAATCATAATATATGAAGAAGATTGACATTAAAATAATTTTTATTAACTCTGAATTAAAAGGAAACATCTGAAACTGTAATATTGCTTTTTATTTCATGATAAAAATTTTTTTCGGTGTTTGAACTGATTGAAAATATGTTTTCCATTGTACATAAAGTTGTGGCTGTATTCTTAATAAATTTCAAGGACTCTTAGGCAAAATAAAAATTTTTCAAGATAAATTCCTTACTATACAGATGCAAATTTTGATATACTTAAAAACATTTTGACCTCATTCAGACACTCAAAATTCATTTTATCGTGAAATAAAAAACAATATCTCAGTTTTAGATATTTTCTTGTAATTTGAAAGTCAATAAAAATTATTTTAATGTCAGCAACCTTATTCATACATAATTATTGCAATATATTTAAACACATTCACGATAACAAAAAAAGGCGATTTTTAAAAATGTTTTTATATTTCATGGTCGTTTAGTTAGGATAAAAAATATTGGAATTGCATTATTACCAGAAAGGTAAAAATTCATTTGCTCCCAATTATTTTTTATGGTAACTTAGATCTCATACAAAAAAATGTATTTTTCAAATAAGAGGAAGTGTGTCAATTTTGGTGCGTTTTGACTATATCTACGATACCAAGATGAAGTAAATTTTTTTAAATGAATTTTTAGGGGCGAACTTTATTTTTTTCGATACACCCTATTGGATACACATGGATTTATTTGAATCCAAGGTTAAATCAAATTTTGCTTGATTCAACAAAATTCAAATCATTTTTTTTCGAACCTATCAAATATTCCATCTACCAAAAGATTCAGCTAAACCAAAAAATTTGCTTGATTCCACTAAATCGTTTTCTGAATACAGTTTTCTAAAACAACTTATTCTTAGTTCTTGCAAAATAATTATCTAAATAAAATCTTTTATAGACGATTTAATTATAATGAATGTTAAAACATTTTCATCATTGTCACAAAATGAAAAATGATTTTTGATCATGAAGAATAAACGAAACTCAGGTTTCGAGTAGATTTATCGCTCAGAAAAGTAATTTTGTTCACATTGAGACAGATATTTGTTTAAATTAAAGAAACAAATTTGTTTGAAACTACTTTGTTTGATTTAATCAAAGTTTTATTTGAATCAAACAAGCTTTGTTTGAATTAAATCAAATTTTATTTGAATCCAAAAAATTGATTTAAATTGAACACAAATTATATTAAAAATAAACAAATATTTGTTTGGCCCCATATCATAGAAGTAATATGTTTGAGTTTAACAAAGCACTGGTTTGAATGAAAGAAATTCTGTGTGGATAAAATAAAATTTGTCCGAATCCAACCAAATTTGGTAAATTTAAATGTAAGTTTTGTTTAAATCAAACAAAGTGTATTATAACGAAATACTTTGGTTGAATTCACGAAATTATCTTTGGTTAAATCCACCACAATTTTTTGTGATATTTACCAAATTTTACTAACCAAGAAATGTCGTATTGAATTTTCAGTGAGCAGTAGATGCGGTTTAAAATTTTTGAAAAATCTCTTTTAACAATTTTAAATTCAAATCTTTTACGCGGTATTCCGCATTAATATTAATACGCTGCACCGAAAAAAACTGTGTTTTTTTGTGCGATAATTATCATTTTTCTCTTTGTAGGAATTAATCAATTAAAACACTTAAAATTGTACAATTTTAATCTGGAGTTCCGATGATAATTTATTCATTTTAAACAAAAAGCATATCAAATTTAATAATTTTAATTTTAACACAATCAAACGTCGATTTCAGAATAAAGCATCTACGCGTTTGTAAATTAAAAATGTCAAATTAAATATCTTTAAAATGTTAAGGTTCAGCTTACAAATAAAAAATATTCAAATAATTTTAATGTTAAATTAGCAATTTTTAACATTTTTATGAAAAATCGTTTAATTTCGGGTACATTCAAAATGTTCTATTTCCAACTTGAAGTAGCGGGGGAGCAGGACTTGCTTAATGATTTTTACGAATAGTAAGGAAAAAGGAGCGGTTAAAATTGTAAAAAATTGCACTATCAAATTCTTCAACAATTCCAAATTTCATAACATAAACTCATTATTAATAATTATTAGGAGTATTTTGTTGTTGTTAAATAAACAAAAACTGTTTACTTTAAAGTGGTAATGCTTAAAGGGTGTGCTTTTGCCTTTTTAATCAGATAAAAAATGGATTTCAAGTTTATTTTTGGTCACTGCCATAAATATCCACGTTTGGACAAAAATAGCAATCGTTGCAGAAAATAGGCTCGCATGCCCGATTTCACCCTCTACTGGATAAAAGTAATGAACTTCAAATTTATTCAATTACAGAATCAGGCCAGAGATTGTTGGCTTATTCGCACCTGTTGCCAACCGAGTGTGATGTTAACCTTGTCTAACCCGATATACTATTATTTAAAAAAGTGAGTGCTAATACCTTCCATTTTAAAAATAAGCTCTCTATGTAATTAACTCACTGAATTTAGATCGTATGCGTCAGCTTCAATACCGAATAAAAATGAATATAAAATGTTTTCTGTACTAAAATCACTTAAAATTGTTTTTAAACAATTAATTAAAAATTATAGCTAATCAACCAAGAAATAATGTATGAATAATAATTACCAAATAACAACGCGTATTATACTTTTCTCTTGATTTGTGATTGCCCCAGTGTGGTAATATCAGCTAATAATGGTACAAAAGAGGCTAAAATTGTATCTGATTGTCAATTAAGAATAAACGCGTGTATAGTATAAAAAATTATTGAAGTAAATAATCGAAGTTAAAAAAAAACTCATAAAGATATATAATCTCAAGAAAAAGTTTTTTGATGAGTTAATATCCCAAACAAGAATGACTTGCTTTACTAAAAAAAGGTTTTGTTAAAATCACTTCGAAAATCGCGAAAGGTAGAATGTTAGTTCTATATATTGGATTTTCTTACAAAAAATATATTGCTTTCGTCGAATTTTAAACTACAAAACTGGAAAGACTCATGGTGAGAAAATAAAGATTAAGAAAGACTGACAAGAAATTTGAACTGACAAAAATATCTTTCCCGGAACTGTCGTAGAATACTTTAACCAAAATTTCAATGTTTTGTTTTTTCTCATTAGTTTTGACATGCTACTGTACATCTGTTGCAATTTCAAGAAATATATTTTTTAATTAATAATGTTTCTGATGAGTCAATCTATATATTTACGTGAAATGATATAATAGTCTGCGTGACGTATCATCCAATAATTCTTAGGCACATGGATATAAATAGGCAAATGCCAAAGGTGATTCGAACTATGAAATAGTTTCTGCGCCTCGCTGATTATATGCATCTTTCATTTACTTTTATTTAATATTATATGGCAAAAAATGCTGAAAGTATTCTAAAAACACATTAATTATTTTCATTTTTAAATAATTTGTTATCTCAGAAAAACATTAATGATTATCACCGATTAAACAAATTGTTGCAACGAAACATTATTTGAAATTATAGGGAAATGTTATTATTAATCTGGTCATTAAAATAACGATCTTGAAAAGACAAACGTTGAAATGAGTGAATTCTTGTGTACTCTGGTGTCGTAAAGTCAAAGTGATAAACCTAATAGCAAGGCAGTTAATTCGCGAGACGAACTGATAAGCGCTATAAGGAATTAGCACGTCGTAAATTCGATAGTTTGGACTTTACATGAAGTTCCTAAAATAGACAAAATCTTAGCACATCAAAATGATCAAATTATGCAATTTTTAATAAGTTTCAATTAGAATTCATTAAAATGTCTAACGTTTCAATTGCAAACTGCTTACTTTTAAAGACGTCAAAAATTGTTATTTGTGTAGGCGCGCTTTACCAGAAAAATTTCATCTTTAACTCTCTTATCAATTATTGATCGGTAATTTCAAAATAAGAGCAATAAAAATATAGTTTTGTTTGAAAATTAAACTATTTCCAATTGAAAGTCTTAAAACATCAAAATTCAAGACTTCATAATTTGACAAATTGTTTAATTGTGAATGGTTAAAATTTCGGGGTTCTGAATTTGGAATGCTGAATGCTACAATTACAATTTGTTTATATCGTAAGTTGTATTTTTTTTTATTTCTTTCATTTTTAATGGTTTTTAGAAGAATTCAAATTCATAGGTTTGAAATTCTTTAATTTTGAAAAGTGAAATTGGAAGAAAATTTATTTCTTTAACGGAATTTTGATAAATTCTTAGCAGAAAACTCTATCGAATCACTTTTAATGTATAAGAACTTGAGAGTACTTGATACTACAGAAAGTTATATATAAGTGTATATATATTTTTTTTCTACAATTCCAATTTGAAATGTTTGAATTGGAAACATCTGAATTTGAAATGTACAATTTAGACAATTGGCAAATTTATAACTACATATGCACTTTTGGATGCCTAACTCTAAAATGATTCAGTTTTTAGAGACTTAATTTATATATTTCAATTTTGAAAGCCTTAATTTAAAAATTTTGGGTTTTCATTGTTCAATCCAGAACGTCATAAATTTTAGAACGTAGGTACCATCTTTTATTAGGCAGTTTATATTATTTTAGTGGCCACTCTTTAATACCCCGTGAGGAAAAATGTCCTTGTAGCCTGGTGCTAGGTCTGGCCCACGTCACGGTTTACCTAGACTGTCTAGTATGAAAGATTTGATCTGGCCAAGAACAAGAAATTATATGTTCTGTCTAGAAGGTCTAGTCTGGCCCATGACTGGCGCTGATCAGCTATCAAAAATAAAAAAAAGTTATAACTTCGATCAGCAAATTCTTTTTGGACACATTTCGAAAAAGTTACACAGTGTCTAAATTAATAGGAAATAAGACATTTACACTATTAAACTAAAACTTTTCTTCTTATCACCTTGAGTGTCTGGCCTGGATCAGGTTGGGCGCTGATAAGGTAAAAACACTTACAGTGAAGAATAGTTTTTTTCCAAGTCATTAAAAAAATAAAAGGAGTCCAGCCAGCGGCTGATCGAACGGTATGGCCTGGTACTAGCAAAAAAATCGTTACACTTTTGGCCAGGCCCAGGCCAGCACATCTAGTCAGCATCAAGCACGGAAACCAGACGGTCTGGGCCGGGCCAGCGCCAGTAGATTTTTCCACACTAGTATGACACCTCTAAATTTAATTAATTAGATTAAAATAAGAAGCTTTTAACTTGATTGTAATTGAATGTCAATTGAATTTACGGTTTCGTCTCAGTTGTAAAATGAATCCTGTCAGGTAGAGCAATAATTTAATGGATAACATGGAAAGAATCTTGACAACAAAAGTTTAAAAACGCGATTTAGCGGCAGCGCCTCCGGGGAAGAATCGAGTTCAAGCTGAAGAATAAACAGCACAGCTATTACGGAACCTGACACTGAATAAAGCTGGAGCGCCGAGGGAGAAAAGAAAATGAGATCCGCCCTGCGCGGTAAATAATAGGAATGCTGTGCTATCCATGTAATCGATAACTCGCGACAAATTGAAAACGAGTCAACTTCCGTCAGGGTCGCAAATGAAGAAAAAAGGCTTTACTGGAAAATACCTTCCAGCTTTTCACAAGCCTTGGTCTCGCTTAAATCTCAAGCGCAGCTTGAGCTAAATCGATAGCTTATGTAGATTTGCAGCTCAAATACTTAGACCCCATTTCGAAACCCATTTTTTATCTCAAAGCCTTCAAACTCCCTATACAAATAAAACAGTTCATCCAGATTAAGGATCGTCCCTTCTAATCAAAATTAATCAAAATGTATAGTTAAAAGAAAAAAAGAGAAAACTGAAAAATTATATGCATAATAGTTTCCTAAACAAAAATTGAAAAAATACGACTTCTAGCACAGTGAACCTTAACATGATTTAACATCAAGGTTCTTGCACCTTAAATTTTCTTGTTTAGTTTTTTGTTTAAAGTATGCGTATCAGCATAATAAAAGTTATATAATGAGATTTATTTTATAAAAACAAGTTAGTTTTCGTCATTAATAATTTAAAAATAACAATGTAATGTATCTCGTAAAAATATGTTTTGTACATTTCCAAACAATTTTATAGGTATTTGTAAAATTCTAGTATTTGTGTGCACAAGAAGTATAAGTTCTATAAATATTCAGTTTTATTATATAGAGGGTTTCCATAAACCACGAGGACCAATTTTGACCACTTTTTGCCCCCAACCCGTCCCCTTATGTAGTCCACCATGGCATTCTCGTACGCCCCCCCCCCCCTAGGGTGCTACGTGGTTTATGGAAGGCTTCTAATTGACAATTCATGTATTTTGTTGAAAATTCGTTTTTTTTTTGTAATGAATTAATCTTTCTGGTTTAAAAATCAAATATTTGGGTTAAAATTGGTGTATTTCATGTTGTAATATATAATATTCAGAAACTACAAGAAAATGTACAGTCCAGGGACCTTTGGATTAAATCCATATATTGCGTAACACTATGGGCAATGGCTCCCCCCCCCTAATTGTTACGTAACTTTCAGTACTCTGATTTTTTCACTATAAATAAAACGTTTTCTATGTGTGAAAAAATTATTACCAATTTTTAATGTCTGCAGTTTTCGATAACAAATAATAATATGAAATAATATTAATGATACTAATTGCGCATTTTTTTTACTATTTTGAAGTAACCTAAGTGTTAAGTTAAAAATTTGTTTCACAATAGAAAAAATATTGATGTGTTTCTTCCGTTCGAATAAAAAAAAATCGTAATTTTTGTTAGTATTTAAACAAATTCTAACTTGAACAAAAATTATTATATCGAATGCATGATTCTATATTTATATTTGTTATACAAATCTGCACATATAAAAATTAGCAATAGATGTTGATCCTATGGAAGAAAAAAAAAAAATTTAGACTTTAAAAAATTTCAACACGTCCATAGTGGCCAAAAGTGCTGCCTGAATTTTGTTGTTGTAAGTCAAGTGTTACACATGGGATATCTCAACTTATACAAATGCCTCAAAAACAGATTAAAACAAAAAAAAATCACTCCTCCCTACCATCTTATATTATTTCAATATTTTCTCAATTATATCATTAAAAAAAATGTGTTGTAACATTTCTCGAACCTTCTCCCATCATAACAGGACCATACCAGGTCCTCTTGAACCCTCCGTTACACCTAAAAGCGTTACGTAATTTATGGACGACCCCTAAGGGTCACCGTACCAGAAAATGGTTGAATTAAAAGATTTCTTTAACATTTTATATTCAAAGCTCTCCTCTCACAGAGAAGCTCTTACTTATAATATGTTCTATAAAAAACTAATTCAGACGAAAAAAATACCGTAGAATCTGAAGTTAAGCTTTGTGATTACTTTTATAACAAACTTTTGCATAATACAAACAATTTAGCTTCAAGGCATTCATAGATAGAACTTTAAAATTCTAAGAGAGATAATTTTCCTTTCAGCCTGCGTTTACATTTCTGAAAAACATAGCACTGAATTAATGAAATATTCTGGAAACGTATCCTCAGCTCTGCAGAGGAGTCAGGAAGCAGAGGAGTCAGGAAAAAAGAGACAGAGAATACTGATGAATTAGGTACTTAATGTAGACAAAAACTACTAAAGTGATACAAAGAGAGAAAGGTCTGAAGGTTCGAACATCAAGAATATCACTAATAACATAAAACTGAGAAAATTCATAAATGAAATCCCCCAATGAGAATTTTCCATTTTTAAGAGTAATTTTCCCCGTAATTTTCATACGTGCGAATGAAAAGCAACAATGAAATTTTTTCGCTCTTTTTTTAGGACACTTTTCTTTTTTTGATTGCGCTCTTGACACAAAAGTAAAACCTCATGGAGAGCATTTCAGAAATTCCAGAGAATTTCGCGTTCTCGTCTCGTCCAACCGCTAAATGGAGGAGTGAACAGAATGACGCTCGGAATACTATTTGCCTGCTTGCAAATCTCATTCGAAATGCCTGCGGGCAAGCCAGAAAGCAAATGAGTCCCGCGCCTGTTAATGTACTTGAAATCCATCTACGTTATCCCTATTTTACTAATTAGGTCACGCTCATTACGAAGCTGTTCTCAGCTGATTTCTTTTCTGTTCGATTGCCACCCTCAAATCAAAGATTTAACATCGACTGATTCAAAACAAAAATACCAAATTAAAGGCGAAAACGAAAAACTAAAGACAAAAACAGACGAAGGAATCTATAAATAAATATGTTTTTGAAATAACTATGTAAATATTTCTTGGATTGCAGGGGATTTATCTTAAGTGTTAGTTGTAATCGGAAAGTGCAGTTACAATCTGAAATTAGCAACCAGCATACATAAGTCATTACAATTTTTTGCAATTATAAGACAATTTGAAATTCTAAAATTATACAAATTTATTTTTGTATGTTCCCGATTCGATCTAAAATTTCCATCTCTCTAAATCTGAATTAGTACAATAAGTTACTAATGAATTAGTGCCAAGTCGTTTATTCATTTTTTTATTAAGCATTTTCAATAATTGTCATTAGTAGAAAGCGTCTAATTCACAGCAAGATTGCTACCAATTCACCTGAGAGTAAAAAAATCATTTACTAAAGTGAATTAGTGAACACGACTAAAGCGATTGTTAAACGAATTGCTCTTTATAAAAAGAAACTAATAAATCAGTTTTAAATTAGCCCCTAAATGAGTGAGTGGAAGCATATATGAGAACTAACTGAGAATTATTTAAATCATTACTTGTGAGGTTGTGTTATTTGACTATGAAAATAGTGGAGTTACTTTGAATTTGATTGAGATTTCAGTAGCTTTTGACTGGCAATTAGTCAATTTGTACTACTTCTTGAAGCAAGAATTAAAAATTTGTTTCTTTCTTATTTTCTAAAAGTTTGAATTTAAAAGCTACAACTATTCACCATCTGAGTTTCTCCATATGAAAAATGGTGAAAATTAAACGTTGAATTTTAAATGATTCAAATTTACAAATTTCAATTATTCCAACTTCAAAATTGTTCACTTCAACCAAAATTTTGGACCCAAAAATATGAATTCTCAAGTAAAAATATAATTTTATAGTATATTGTGCACCAAGGCAGCGAACTAGTATTTTTACTGCCTCGGTACACACGATATTTGGTATAATAAGAGTATGGTTCCTGAGTTTTCTCATAATATTACGTCGCAGGTTTGAGGTTAATTTAAAGGGACAAGTACCGCGTAGAACAGTGTGCGTGGGTCGAAGTAACGAACGCGCATGCACGCGCATTTCCTGCGAACAATAAAGTGCACTTTATTGGCCTAGGCCGGTAAAGTAACCTACCACCAAAAACTACCTACTTTGCTGCTCCAAACCACACCCTGAAAGCGAGGAAAACATACTCGTGTCAAATTAAAATGTATGCTTCAATTTAAAGTACTATAAATTATAATAATTGATAATCATGATTTAAAATAAATATTGAGTTTGCTTCATCGGCTATCATACAATTTTCATTTCATTTTAATGTTAATTTTAGTTTTATTTTTAATTTGAATCGGATTTTAGTAATCTGTAAATTATGTTTAAATATACCTAAGAATTAATTCCAGCAGGAATTAAAAGCAAATAAAAAAATTAATAACTTAATGTGGGATTTTATATCGTAACAAGGTGTCTTTAAAAGACATTCTGGAATTCTGAGTCTTACTGACGTCTTACATTTGCGAGACTGATCCATTTTGAAGATGATTACAATTGAAAATACGCCAGTTTGTTTAGTTTTGAATCTTTATAGCTTAAAACAAAAAATTATGAATATCTTTTTGAAATAGATCTGTCTTGAAGATTAGCAATTGTAGAACCTTCGATTTTGAATGTGTATAATTTGAAATGATAAGGTTTTGAATGTTTTTTTAAATAGTTCAATTTTGAAGACTTACAATTTGAAAACTCTTCAGTTCGAACAATGTATAAATACAAATTCCAAAATTTTGATGATCTTGAAGATCAAAACTAAAGTTTTTAATTTTAGATCTTCCAAATTGCAGAAATTTCGAATGTAGATCATAAAAATTACAGCTTCTTAAATTGTAAAACTTAAACTTGCATCATTTTCTATTTTAATTGTGATTGAAATACGTGGTCCCCCAGTTTTAAATGGGTTGTCAAACTGTCCTTTCACAAATTTTTTCGTCTGCACAGATATCATTCTACTTGTTCAAGTTTCTGCAACGAAAGTCTTTTCAATAGGACTCAAAGTTACACAGCAAAAACTCGTAAAACCGACCTGTCCCTTCGACTAATTCTGTAACTCATTCAATTTAATTTTGAATCCTGTGACACACGTATTTGCAGTATTTCAAGATTTAAATTAAATTATAAACGTGATATGGTGGAGCAAACTACACTCCAGAAATTAGTTCTAAAACGTAAATTAATTATTTGAATATGGAATGAATGAAGGTAATTATATGTGATTTGCAGGGCTGCCACAGGCACACAAAAGAGATCTACAATGTCAATAC
This sequence comes from Andricus curvator, assembly GCA_932195095.1. NCBI lineage: Eukaryota > Metazoa > Arthropoda > Insecta > Hymenoptera > Cynipidae > Andricus > Andricus curvator. The sequence goes on along the minus strand of CAKNYM010053195.1, from coordinate 734,196 downwards.
AAACACTTATATACTCAAAAATTTTGATTTCATTACACATTTAATTCATCGACTTGAACTTACAAGATTACATACAATTTTATTGCTTAATTCGGGGGCGAAAACTAAGGTCACGATTGCTAAATGAACCTTTGACACTTAACTGCCGTATTCGTATTTTAGTGCTTTACCATAGGAACTATAGAAAACCACAAAATTATAAATTAAATTAATTTAAATTTTAATATTGCGGACTTCACAGCCTAAAATTCGCCTAGCGAAAAACTAAAAACAGCCCTGGATTCGTCTCAGCAATATCTCTAGGTGTTTTTTCATTCTTTTAAAGTCATTTTCAAAAAAATTACATTTTTATTGAACATTGTGCCTTCATTATGAATAAAAAAGTATTAGTCGGAAAGAAATGTCAAGGACATAGGCAGATTCCTCACTAACATACCTCTAGGTATTTTTTTTTATTTTTTCAATAAACGAATTATTAAAACAATTAACATTTTTCCATTTTTTTTCAAGTTTATAGAGAAAAATATAAGCAAAAAATATACTAATAGAAGGTTAAATCATTATGCAAGCTTCCAGAACCTTCATTTATCAATAATTAATAAACTATCTATTGTTTTTATCCCATCCACGTTCACTCCTTGAAGCTACACCATGCAGCATATGGATTTTTTATTTGTTTTAAAAAGTCATTTTTTAAACAATTATATTGTTTATAATTTTTGAGAATTTTTCACGAAAATAGGGGAATAATAGGGAAAAAAATTCTTTTAAATAAAATTAATGTAGTAGCCATATTGAACTCAATCATGAGACGTTTTAAATTTCTAGCCTTTCAAGTAAAAATATCGCAATTTCAACAAAATAGATGAATTTTGAACCGCAAAAAGATTAATTTTCTACTACAAAACACACATTTCCAACAAAATACATGAATTCTCAATCAAATAGTTGAATTATTTACTAAAGAAAGATCAATTTTCAACAAAGAATGGAATAGTTGAATTTTCAGTTAAAAACATTAATTTTAAAACAAAACAAAAAAGAATTTTTAATCCCAATAGTTACATTTTCAAACAAAGGAATGACTTTTAAACTACAAACAGAATAGATTATTCATTTTCAACCAAACAGCTGCATTTTTAACCAAAAAAAAGTAAAGTTTCTATAGTAAAAGAGATGAATTTTCAACAAACGAGATGAGTTTTCTACCAAAAAGACGAATTTAGAAAAAGTACATAAATTTTCAGAAAAAATACATGAATTTTCAACCAAATAAATGATTTTTCTAACTAAAAAGATAAATTTTCAACGAAAAATATATATTTTCGACCCAAAAGACGAATTTTCAACAAAATAAACGAGTTTTTAACCAAATATTTAAAGTTTCTACCAAAAAATATCAATTATCAATTAAAAATGGAATGGTTAAATTTTCAATTAAAAATTAATTTTCAACCAAAAAAACTAAACTTCAACAAAAAAGTTCAATTTTCAACCGAAGAGATGAATTTCCAACTAAAATGATGAATCTTCAAACAAAAATTTAATTTTTAACAAAATAGTTGAATCTTTAACCAAAAAGAGTGATTCATTGTCAACCAAACTGTTGCATTTTCAACCAAAAATATCATGTTTTCCAAAGAAAGAAGACCTTTCGACAAAAAAGTTAATTTTCGACCAAGAAAGCTAAATTTTCAACTAAAGAGTTGATTTTTCAACCAAAAAGATCCATTTTCTACCAAGAGACACATTTTTATCCATTCGGATGAATTATATTATATATATTATACATATCATTATATTATATTATATTTTGATGTATGTATGAAGATTTTGGTTGAGATTTTAAGTTAAAAAGTAGAATGTTTTCGAAAAATTTTGACTTTTATTCCCGAAAAGATTAAAAACGAAGAGAGAGACGATGTTCCAACCAAATTGTTAAATTAGAAAAATAAACTTAATCATCAACCTAACAGTTGAATTTTCAACCAAAAAAGATTTAATTTCTACCTAAAGAGATGAATTTTCAATAAAATAGATGAAGTTTCAACCAAAAATATTAATTTTAAACCAAGAAGATAAATTTTCTAGCAAAAAAGACGAATTTGAAACAAACTACATGAATTTTCAACCGAATAGTTAAATTTTTAACCAAAAAGATGAATTTTCAATCAAAATAGTTGTTAAAAAAAAATTAGTTGAAAAATAATAATGTTCAAAAACAACAAAACACTAATTTTCAACAAAATATTTTAATTTTCAACCAAGAAATTTAATTTTTAACAAAATAGTTGAATCTTAAAAAAAAACAGATGAAATGATTTTTGGGTAAACAAATGTTGATCCAAAAAAGATTAATTCTAAACCAAAAATATTATATTAAATTTATCACCAAAAAGGCTTTCAACCAAAAAGTTGGACTTTCGTTGTTTCGTCGCTGTTCCCACCTGCTCTAATTTTTCTTACCTTGATAAGGGTGATGTATGAGCACCGAAACGTTGGTAAATATTATAAATGCTTTCACATTGTGATTTGATATTAATAAAAATAAAAAAGACGAAAGAAATAAAAAAGAGAAGGAAGGGGACTTGGTTGGTTGCTTTCTCATTTTTCTTTCCTCTTTTTTATTTTTGTCCAAGAAACAAATTTTTTTTGTTCTTATGAATTGCAATAGGAGCATCTTTTGGTGGTTGTCCAAATTTGGTCGTTGGATTCTTGTTCTTTTTTCAGGAATTCTATACATTTACTTGAGTATTGGACGTTAAATAGGATTTTGAATTTGATTTTAACCTAATTTAACATTCTTAAATTTCATATTAATCCATTTCGCATTTGAGCAAAAAGAACAAGAAAAAGTAGAAGTTTATTGAAAATAGGAAAAGAAGAAGAATTCTTGAAAAAAGAGGAAATGAGGGATACAGGGGAAAGAGTGTGAAGTCTGATAATGAATAGCATTTTCATACCATTGATTACTATACATTTCTTACGCTGATAATTTAAATGTTCTTTTTTTTAATAAAATCTAAAATTACATGGATTAAAGTGACTAAAGTGGCCTTTTCCTTAGAAAAGGGACTATAGTGACTTTTTCTTTAAAAAGCGGTTTGAAAAAAAAGGACTCAAAGTCACTTAGGTGACTGTGTGGCAGCCCTGGTGATTTGTAATACATAAAGAGGACACGCCAGAAGTAGGTGGTAGCCCACAATTTGCAGATTATAATTGCCGAGATTTATGTTCATTTAAGGAACAAGACATTAACGTTCCCGAGCTTTGCTCCATAGGGCTGTTCGCAAGAGCAAGCTCAGAAAGAGATATTTACTGCACTTTGGGACGTACATTCTCCTAAGAGAACCACGGTCTCGTACTGGAGAAACCCTACGTAATTTGTTATAATAAAGTCACGAAGACAGTAGAAAGGCGTGACGACGATTCACATTAGTTTTCAAAAAGCGAGAGCACAGCTCGGAAACATCAGACTTCTTGATATTTTATGGTAGTTTCCAAACAGTAAAGACCACAGCAAAGCGTAACAAGAAACTCTTCTATACCTAACAAATGTATTCACGTATTAATCGCACGCAATTAATCTTATTTTTGAATTAATGTCCGACAACGAGTAAAGTAGTTTTCCAAAAAAAAGTTTCTTCTTCAAAGTAATCAGACTTGTACGATACTGATGACTAAAGCAGAATAATCCTCAAATTCTTATGCCATAATCCTTACCAGGATGTTATTCCGTACTCAAAATTAATTTTTATTTATAAAACAATTATCAAAATGGAATTTTACGACTTATTTGAATATTTAATTAGCATGGCGATTACTCGGTATGACTTGCATTTATTATGATTAAGATACCCAAGGTTTGTTTAGAGTTTATCACAACACTCACAACTTAGGTTCACCAAGGAAATATAATATTTAATTTTTAAAAAGTAAGTAAATAGATGTCTAAGTTGACAGCTACGTATTATTCTCAAAATATAATAAAATAGAAAAAATAAAATAAAATATATACCCAAGATTTGACATCAATTACTTATTACTGTTAATAATAAATATAGCAGATAAGTATTAAACAAAGAGAAATATATTATTATTATTAAGGCTACCAAAGAAGACTTCAAAAAGACTTCAAAATTCCATTCCTGCTCCTGGTTTTTTCCAGGAAAATGTAAAAAACAGAAAACTCACTCTCTCAGCCTCAATCAAGAAAAAAAATCCTAACATTATTTTTAAAGGTAAAGAAATACCTCATATTTGAAAATCTGGCGATTTCTTAGAGTTTATTTCTAATTTTTACAATCCAATACAAAGTTTCAATGGATAACAAATTTGAAATTCTCTGTTCAAAATTTCATTTCATTTGAAGAGTAACACTCTTAAAGTTCACTTTCATTTGGTAAAATTTTTCCAATCTTCAAATTTGACCAATATATGATTGAAGGTATTTCTAAAGACAGAAGAATGACAACTGTATAAGGACCAAGTTTTCAAAACTTTGTTTTTAACGATTTCAAGTAATTTACGATACTATTTATCGATACATATTAGGAATATGTAAAAATTATTTTTCCTTTCACTCCGAAAAATGATTGTTAAACTGTAGAATCACAACTGGATAAGGACCGTTTGATAGACGGGGACCATAACTCATTCGGAAAATTTTTCAGGAGAACGGAAAAACTATATTATTTGTTATTTTCGTGCAATGTTTTGTTAACGTTAACAAAACTGAAAGAAAATAGTATAATCTACAAGTAACATAAAGGGCTAACCCTTAAGCCGCGACTACATTCGTGCTACGTTTAACATACGATTGACACTTTTTCTCATTTTTCTACGCGAAAAACCGACTTGGGGGGATGATTTTTTTGAAACTGCTTCAAAAACTCTCTGTAATAGTCACCTTAGTACAATTCGTGGATATTTTCAATAATTTATAAGATACAAACGAAAAAAGACTAGGAATACTCACGCACGTTACTTGCTGACAAATAGCTGGCTCTTGTATGTAGTTTTTAATGTCAAATAAGCGCCAAAACGTGTTCGTAGTGTCTATCTATTTTTAAAACCGACAGATAGCACCGCAGACTAGTATTCTTTTCTTAAAACCTCGCGGGACTTACAAAAAATCATGAATCTCCATAAGACTCTGTACGGGGTTAGCCCCTTATGTTCACAAAGTACGTCTTGGGATAGCCCTTTTGGGAACTTTATTCTTTTATTAAAAATGGTAAAATTCAATTTTTCACTTTCTGAAAAAAACACGACACGTAGGACAGATTGGACAATGCAAAAAGCCAAAAAAGAGAATTTTGACATTTTCGTGGGTGAGACCCTTATGGTCCCCGAAAATACATTTGGTCTTTCCATTTTCTGTTTTGTCACGCCTGAGTGAACACCGCACATCCCCCTGCAGCTTCCCTCATCCATGTCCGCGGCGCGGCGTCAATTCTCGGAAGAACTAACTCTGAGGGCACTATCTCCGGGGTTCACTGTAATGGCTCATATTTTCATAAATTCTTAAATTCCAGTGCTAACATTTTTTTAAATTTTGGCATATCATATTTAAGACGCCTGAAAAAAATCTGTATTATATTTTCGCGATTTTGTAAAAAAAGCTGTTTAAAAGCTGTTTCAAAATGTATGAGATGGAAAACTGGATATTTTCCTTCGTAAATTGTTAAAGAGAAAGAAGAAAGAAAAGAAGACATAAAGAAAGAAAGAAAGAAAAGAAGAAAAAGAAAGAAAGAAAGAAGAAGAAGGAAAAAAAGAAAGAAAGAAAGGGAAAAGAACTAAAAGAAAAGAAAAGAAAAACTTTAAAAGAACTAAATAATAAATTTGTCAACTTGGAACTTATTTATTTCAAAATTATACAAAGAGAGACTTAAATTTGAAAATAAACCATTTTTAATATTGCAATAATTCACTATTAAATTTCGAAAGATTTCAATTTGATATCTTACACTCTCAAATACACCTCATTAAATTTTTTTAATTTTAAACGATTTAAATATCACATTAAAAATTGTTTTTTAACTGTACAATTTTCAATATTTGAATTTTTTAAATTGGAATGTTTTCCACTTTCAAAATTTTCAACTATTAAGGCTTGCCATATCGAATCAAATTTTACAACATTGGCAGATTCACACGATAAAAACTTGTTCAATTTATAACGCTATCAGTTCCACATTGTTTAATTTATAAAGCTTCCATGAGAAATTTTTCAATTTTGATTCTTTTCAATTTAAAACTTTTTAACTGATATCGCTTTAATTTAAAGACATCTATATAAGTTCAATCTGAAATTAATCCTTTTATAATTGTTTTTATTTTTAAATTGTACATTTTCAAACCTGATTGAAGATCTTTAATTTATAACGTTTTGATGTAGAATATTCCATAATCCTTTTCACAATTTTAAAACTCAAACTGAAATTCCAAATCAGAAATTATTTGCACTTGCAACAAATGTGGAAATGGTAAAAATGGAACAAGAACTAAACTAATTTTGCGACAATAATAATTCTTGATTAAAATTTGAATAAATGTACGTTGGTAACAAACATGATGTCCAAGCTGTGAGACCTCACATTTTTAATTCCCCTGGTAAATCTCCAGACCAAAAATTACGAGGTTGGGAAATTTACACAAAATTTCAGGTGTTGCAGTGCGTTTTAAAAATGCCAGGTTTTCCACAATATTTTAAAAATTTTCATACCATTTTCAGATTTTCCAGACTCTGTAACAACCTTGAATACAATTAAGAAATAACTCATTTTTGTTTTTCTCAATTATCAATTGTCTTAGAAGTTATGTTTCTCCTCATACTCAGTTTGTCGTTTTAAATGAACTTTAAACCTTCGAATTCAATCAGCAGGGGGTGCCAGTGTCGCTAATAAAATTGTTTGACGTATCCGAAATTATCAGTTATGTGAATGTGGGTGTTATGATTCTCAATTTGGGCGTAATTAGAGGCATAGTACTGTTTAATTTTGTTATAATGAAAAAAATTCATATTTGATTTAAAAAAATATTTTAATTTACAAAAAAACGCAGAATTAGATCAATGTATTATATCATTAAACATATTTTATACTCTCATAAATGTTAACATAATTTGACTATAACTCTATAAGAATTCATCATTAGATTGAATCTAATATTTCACAAAGAAAAGTTTTGAATAACTGACAACAAAATTACTCTAGTTTTAGCAATTACAAAGTTATTTGCTGATAAAAGAGACAGCTATTCAAGTCCTGTTTCTCACCCAACAATTAATGACCCTCATAAAACTTTTTATTGGTAGTTCGAAAACATTTAAGGCAATCAAATTGTAATTCATTTCTTTATAGCAGTCATACTCGTCCTTCGAAGAAAAGATTCTAAGTTCTTGAAACTGAATTTTCATTATTGATTGACCTATTAGCTACGACGCTTCTTTATCTCATTGTCACATTGTTTCAGTAACTATTTTTGTGCCAATTTACAAAGATGCACTTCAATCTATTACTTTGTAAGCAGTGGTAAAAGTGAGATAAATAAAATATAGATTTATTTAAAATATGCATTTAGATCTTAATAGCATTAACTACTTTTATTATCGGATGGTTATCTGATTTTATGAAAGACTTCAAAGTCCAGATATCATAAACTAATCGTTTGAAGACCAATGGAAAATTATCCTGTTTTAAAAGCGTGCCCAGTGCGAACGGTAATTCACTGATATTATGGTAATCCGGTTTTAAATTCTGTCTCTCTACAGAATATTGCCATTAACCATATTAAAGCTGATAGTGCACTTATTCCATTTTAATCTCGATTTTTTTCCAGGATTTCGATAGAGTTATACAGCGCCTCAATATCACCGAAAAATTACAGATTCTACTCCAAAGAATACGAAAATTTCAAAATTTGATTAATTAGAAATATTGCCAACATTTGAACGTGTGCAAATAACAGAATGATAGAGTCTTGTCATTTGGACACATAGAATTATAATAAACCCCGAAATTGCCCAATTATATTAATTTAAAAAAATTAAATAATGTAACTACTACTTTCTTTATTAAAAAACTAGACCAAATTGAGCATACAAGTTTTCATAACATTTCTCTTCAGTATTTCACCAAGTAGCAATTGTAAATCGAGAGTATGTTCAACTTTCTTTGCCCTTTCACTCAGTTCAGACAAATCACAAGAATATTACTTCTGACTATTCGTGTATTCTGTCTAAAAGATATCTTTTGTGCAAATTTAATTAGATCAAACTCATTATTGCTAAATGTGGAATAATTAATTTTGTAGACGTCTGGTATTTTAATCACCTTAAAGAAAGTTAGACATATGCCAAATAGAGTTGGTAGTTGTTACACGTCCTGACAAAAGTGGGAAAACTCCAACCGGTTCTATTCAGTCACCAGAAATGTAACTCTTTGGGATTTTTTCACTGTCATGATATATATTTTAAGTGCTTAGAGATCCACAAAGAGGTCATGTTATATTAAGTCGATTCATATTAAAATGTATTTTTAATCTAAGTTAGATTGCAGACTAACCGTGGGAAATAATAAAAACATTAGAGAGATGCTAATCTGTCTGTCGACAACAATAAGTAGTATTAAGTTTAACAATGGCAAAAATTATGCAATTCATCGTTGGAATCTGAAACACCATGGAAATATCAAATATGACTAATGATATTGATTATGGTCATTGTCAAATAGGGGAACGTATTTAGAGGATAAATAGTGAATATATTTAAATTAATTTCTTCTAAACAATCATCATCATGATATATTAATAGCGAGCGCAATTTTTTATACTGGATTTATTATACCCTAAAAATTATTCGATTTTTTTTAAAGACATCTCAGACTAAAGGCCTTGGCATGTATATGTGCATACAACAAAAAATTTGTTATGTCATATTGATTTTTGTTGTTGTCAGATATTGAAAAATGAGGAAATTTTATTTTTTAGACCACTATATTCTGGAATCTTTTCTTTTAGATCGACTTTTTTCGAAGATGGCTCAAATTATTTTGAAGCATTTGATATTTTGATGTCAAATTGAAAAAGAAATTTGCTATATTGAGATGTCGGTTTTTTGTAATCAGTGGTTAACAAATTTAAGAAATGAGTAAATTTCGTTTTTTAAACTACTATGATGGAAACTTTACATTTAGTCCGATATTTTTCAGGGATGGTTTAAATTGAACGACTGAACGTCTTGAAATGTACGTAGATGTGCATTTCAAAATAAAATTCACTATATTATCTTTCTATTAGTGGATAAAAATGAGAAATATCGGGAAATTTCATTTTTTAGTGTTGAAAAAATTAGAAGAATAAGGAAATGTCGTTTTTCCTTTAAATGACTATGTAGATGTTCGTTGAAAGCACTATCTAAATGTTTATAAAAATTCAAATTTGCTTGGTTATAGAGATACAGTAAACTTCCGTTTATTTTAAAGATTGCTTATCTTAAAGTTCACTTAGTTTAACCCCCCTACACGCACTTATTTTATGTTGCGCAGTTGCGTCACCTCCTACTACGGTCCCTGTTCGGTCACGCCCGCGGCACTGGCTGACCAATGAAAAAAAAAGGTGCCCGAAGAGCGGGAAGCCTTGAATTGAATATTTTATCACGACGTCATGGGAATACATTTTACGACGTTTCTGAGAAAATATGCTAAACGTAAAAGTAAATCAGATCGATTTGATCCGAACCGGGTACTCTCACCTCAAATTTCGGATAGTTGATTGTATTTCGCGAAACACTTGAAAAATATTACTATCGAGACCTTTATAATTTACCTTTGTGTTTAGAATAAAAACTCGTATGCAGTTGTAGTCCCATGTGATAACCTTCCTGACGGCTGACATTTCTACCTATCCTAGCATTCTACACTTAAAAACTATTCATATTCAGACCTTTGTAATTTACTTTTACGTTTAGAATATTTTCTCCAAAAACGCGTGTGCAGTGGCAGTCCCACATATGCTAACCTTCCTAACGGCTGACATTTCCACGTCTAGCCTAGCATGACCGCGAAGCCATGCTGGAAAACTCACTATTCCGCGAAATATTTGAGTCGTTTTTTGATCTATTATATTGAGTTTTAGTTGGCAAATTGTCGTACGTCAACAAAAACACTTAAGAGGCACTTGAAAAACACTGACATACTAACCGACCACGACTTTTTCAACTGCGCAAATCGGGACCGTCTAAACCGTTTCCAATTGGAGTACATAATATTGCGCAATATACCCTTGAGCTGAGAAACTACGTGGATCAGCAGTTCTAGGAATTTTTGGGTGTAGTAGTCTGTATTATTATTGGTAGTATTTATTGATTTCAAATCGACCGCGGGTTTCGGCACATGCGCAGTTGAAAAAGTTGCTTAGCGCAAGCGCAGCGATACAAGGCCGAGACAGCCAATGAACGTCGTTGATAAAAATAAACTGCCGAATCGCGTTAGAGGTGGGCGCCCCTCCAGCCTTAAAATAATTGGTCGGGTACATTTCAAGGACCTTACAATAAAAGGAAGTTTACTGTACTTTTTGTTATCAGTGAGTAAAACTTTAGAAAAATGAGGAAATTCACTTTTTGGACCAATATGCTGGATTGCTTTGGAGTGGTTCGATTATCTTCAAAGCTGGCTGAAATTGAAGGCGTTGGCATGTAGATGTACATTAAAAAATAAAAGTTGCTGTGTTGATGTGTTTTTTTGTTAACAATTATTAAAAATGCGAACATTTTACATGGAAAGAATGTTTTTAAAAGCGAAGTGTTATAAAGATAAAAATAGTCTTGAGTTTAAAGCATAAAAATGATATATTCTAATTGACATCCAACAGATTATGACTCTCCATTTTGCCTCTAACCCTTTTCCAAATTAAAAATTTCGAAATATTGAATAACTTATTCATTAACAAATGTAGATGAATTCCTTGTTGCAGCTTGATTGATGAAACGAGTTTAATTGTCATAAATGTAAATGGAAAAATGATTTAGATTTAGAAATTGTAACGGGAGAAGCATGAGAGAAAATAATTCGTTTGCCTTTTAAGACTAGCTGATGATATTGTATAAGCTTTTCTATGCACAAATTTTTGCGTGCAACTCCTCCTGTATAGTTATAACTGAAATATTCTCTCAAAACGTGTCTCTTCACCTGGAGCGTGTATTGATGCATAATGAAAATACACAAAACTTTAAAATGCTTTATATTAATGAAAGGTCAATTTTCTCAAGTATTGGTGAGAATGACAAAAAGAATCGTCAAAAACTTTTGAAAATGTCAACATGAGATCTGGGAAAGGGAGAAACATTCTCTCCTGTGTAAGTGCGATAAAACAAAAAGGTATGTATGAAGAAAATATAATTTTTAAGCCACACTTTGGATAGATAGCAGTCCAAAATTGCAATTCATTAACCCTAGTTCCGAAAAACCTGCTCAAACATAGCAGCTTGAATGTGAAGAACTTAGGCAAAATTTAGTCTCCAAATTTCCCCAGTACCGAAAAAACAATATAAAAATCCGACATAATTGTAGTATACAATATCTCCTTGTACTTTTTTTCTGGGTCAGAGTGAGACAAGCATCCTACTGTTTACAGTGTTTACACTATAATCTTCATCTACGCACAGAGATTTTATCAACCAAAAATTTATTTTCAGATGCAGATCAACTCTAGCACCCTCAGATCATTGATGAGAAACCGATAAAAAATTCCTCTCAATAATTCGATCTCCAATAACAGTGTCGATCGTGGACAAATGACGGCCCTGTGTTCAACAGGTGACATGGACAGATAGAGTGGCGCGTAAGTGCTCGTCGAGCTGGTGCCATCGCGCTCTCACATTTACGTACCTGCCAGTGTCGGGCGCCCGACTCTTGAGTTCATAGTACATGAAGTCCTGTGACGTCGAGAGTAGAGACAATGCCTGTTCGAAATCATTGTTGTATTCCAAATCAAAGTCCTCAGCATTCGTTAGAGCGGCCAAATCGAAGCCCATATCTATCCCGGATTCGTCCATTTTCAAGCAGGATGAAACCGCGGATGAAAGTCAATGAGTTGATGATCGAGGCAGTCAGAGAAAGTTACTCGACTCGATGCTGGTCTCGTCGGGGTTCTCGGCAAGATAACGGCGATGACGACACACAATCTGAACACCGACCAGCACTGCTACCGCCCGCGAAACGACAGACCAGAGACCACTGATAACGACAGACGTATCACTTGGGACTTAAATCACCGCATGTTTATAACCTTATTACTGAACTTCGAATTTCCGATGGAACCACATTTGGAATGATGCCTCTCTCCTCAGAGAGTTCATCCAATCGAAACTGTAACTGAGTCTTTATTGAAATAGGGGATAACTTCTATTAATTTCTTCATTCACCAGCTTTGCATAGAGTTCACTTTCTACCATGTCTATTTATCCACTATGTCTTGGTAAAAAGCAAACCTTAAAGCTTTAGCAAAATATTCCGAAAGGATGTCAGTCTTTGACCATGTCCAAAATCTGGAGATTCATAAAACATTTACAGAGGGAAATAAACCGTTTTTGCGTCGAAGAAAAACATTAGACAAGATTGAATAAATGACTAGAGCCAACAAACTTTCCTCTTTCTCTCCAAGACCGGCATTTTGTACACAGCAAACAATTTAAAAACGTCAGCGTATATTGACGTAACTGGTAATTTCCTAACATAAAAACATTGATTAATCCAATAAAGTTTTACCATAATTCAGACTGACATTCTACAAGGACTGTTCAACATCAAGTCATGTTGTTTACATTTAAAAGAGGAACTATGTTCCTGGGGTGGTAAGCTCCCGTAGTTCTGGCCCCTTTCACGGGATGGCGCTGTGAATTTAAAATTTCAAAACAAAATGACTTAAAATTTTTTGGCTTGGATTTTAAATATATTCTTCTCTTTGATACAATTATTGATTATCAATCACCTTATATAAGAATCTTAACGCATTAATTCTCAAAAAGGAACAATTCAATAAAAACGTTACCCTACTTTCAATCTATCATAGAAGTATAACGGTTCTTGTGCAAATATCTCTATTCAGTCTCTGTCAAAACAGGTTTAAGAAATAACAGTAAATGTATAAGATCTCCAGATTTTTGTATACAAAATTGACACTAGAAGATAAACCGGCACTTTTTATTACAGCACAAAAAATGAGCGTACTTTGCAGAGCAATTGCCGGCATTGACTTAAACCGGAAAGTGTTCACACGCGACATATGTATCGAAATAAATAAGGTAATTTGGGAATACCCATATTAATTACCTATTAAAAATCCGCGAACACAACCCTGCGTCCTTTCGCAGAGCGCAACCAAAAAACAACTCCCGATCCCCAGAGAACGTCGCGAGAAACTTTGGCGGCGAAGAGTTATGCTGCGGGATGCGGGGGCGGGAGATTTGACAGCGTAAGAGTGAGAGGAGATCGCAAAGAGGCAGTGGGAGAGACAAGGAGAGAAGCCGCAAAGCGGCGTAATGGGTGAAAAGACTGAAACAGGGGGAGAGAGAGAGAGAGAGATATGGAGGCGTTAACTAGGGGGGACAAATCACGTGCGAACGCGATGACACTTGGACCGCTTTTTCGCGCACAATCTGCACCAATAATTCTGCGCTGTCAAGAGTCAGTCGGCCAAAATGTGCGCGTGCGAAATACAAAAAGACTGCGGCCTGAGGAGTGCGAAAGCACACGAGTGAACTGCACGATACCGCACATGTTTCATACGTTCGACTTACGAAAAAAAGTACTTCAAACGAGCGCCGTTCACATTGTCTGTTCGCGCGAAGACGACCAGCGCATTGACTCGTTCAAACGTTACGTACTGTTCAAGAACATGATTGTGTCCGCTACGGACATCTCGCGGCGCCAGAGAAAACCGCTCGCGGTCCTCCCACTCACCCCTCTAAGGCATTTCTAAATTTGTCGGGAATTAAAAATTGTGTAGCAAACTAACAAATTTTAGTTGGGGTTACTTTTGTAACATGATTTTTAAATTACTTAAGGATGCATTTTAAAATTTGATAGCCCCTCCAACCCTATTGTATGAATTCTTAAGATTTTTATTACCTCTTCCCCAATATCAATTATTTTCACTCTAAATGAAATTTCAAAAGCTTTCCAGTGCTTTGAAATAATTTCAACAGATTTCAAGACATTACAAAAGTTTTAAGGTATTTCAACGATTCCAAAAAATTACAAGAGGTTTCACAGATATCAAATAACTTAAAAAAGCTTAAAGATTTTTTCAAGAGATTGTATAAGATTTTTAGGGATTTCAAAATATTTTATGAAATTAAGAACGACTACTGCAGATTGCAAAGGATTCTAGATTTCAAAAGACTTCAAAGGATTTCATAAAATGGCAAGGGATTCCAAAAGATTGTATGGCATTACAAAAGCTTAATGGTATTTCAAATGATTCCAAAGTATTACTAGAGGTTTCACAGATTTCAAATAATTTCAGAAGATTTAAGGGCCTGGATAGAAAATTATGGGGGAACTTTTCGGGGCCAGTATGGACCGCCCTGACCGCTAATGTGGTGCTGTCAAGGCGGTCTTATGGCGCTGCGTAGAAGTGAAAAGTTTTTGTATGGTCAAACGCTAGTCTGCACGAGCTAATGTACCGCTAGTTAGTCGGTATTTTGAAAATCTATTTTAGCTGGTTGACGTTAAAAATGATTTCAAAGACTGCCTAGATAATGAGAGGAAAATTCTCTGTTTTTATTGTACATTTTGCACTTTTTACATTATCATCAGAGAAGGTATTAGATTTGTGTAAAATGTGACCCCCCCCCCCCCCCCCGTTTTTTTATATGTCTACGTTTTGAGACTCTCTGAACCCAAAAAATAGGTTTTTACTAATGTGTCTGTCTATATATATATATGTATGTATGTATGAATGTCTGCCTGTGAGGACGATAACTTTTGAAACAATTTAATCTATTAGATTGGCCTTCAGTAACGACTGAGCATTTTCAAAATTTTTAAGACCATTTCTTCAAGGTTTAGAAATTCTATGGACGGCTATTCGTAGTACTCAGAAAGTCGAACAATTTATCCTTACGACTTTTTTTGATAAAAAGGAAATTATCAGAGTTATAGTATTTTCAAAATTCAAAAAATCAAACGAAAATGAAAATTTTAAGCCAAACAACGGACGATATGGAAAAAGTCAAGGAAAAAACATTGCTTTTTGAGAGCCTTACAAGATTTTCATAACAACTTTTTGCATTTTTTTGAAAAACCGAAAATTCAAATTTTGATCGCACAAAAAATAATGAAAATCAAAAATTTCATTTTGTGGTCAAATTATGCAAGATGCGAAAAAATATGAGAAGAAAAAAATTGTGCACTTAAAAAAGATCTACAAACTTGTTTTTAATTTACTGTTTGAAAGGACTCGTAGTTTTTGCTTTTCCCGTTAAAAACAACACTAAAAATACAAAATCTGCCCGCCGCTCAGGCACACTCCCATCGCGCGCGGTGCGCATGGCTCGCAAATTTGGGCGCGCTTAAGGCGCGCGTTTGGTTCGAAATTTGAATTTTGTGGTGTCCAATTTCGAAAAATTCTAATACTTTCTCAATCATAAATGATGAGAATGTAATAAATTATAACAAATTTGTATCTCTTTTTTGGGTGAACAACTTTTGTCCATCAATTTTTTCGTACCTTTTGCCGTTTTTCCACAAATTTTGCATTTTTATTTCTAATGTCATTGTTTATGATTAAAAGCAAAAAAAAGCGTCCTATCAAAAAATAAATTATAAAAAATTTGTAGATGCGTTTTAGGTGCATAATTTTTGTCTACTAATTTTTTTCGTAGCTTGTGTCGTTTTTCAAAAAAAAATTTTTTTTTATTTTCAATGTTATTTTTCACGAATAAAACAAAAACTACGCATCCTATCAAGAAGTGATTATTGGCAAATTTGTATATCTTTTTTGGGAGCACAATTTTTGTATGTTCATATTTTATCTATATTGCATAGTTTGACAATATAATGAAATTTTTCATTATTTTTTGTGTGATCAAAATTTGAATTTTCGATTTTCCAAAAACATTCAAAAAGTTGTTATGATAATCTTGTAGGGCTTTCAAAAAGCAACGTTTTTTTTTTCTTGACTTTTTTTTCATATCGTGCGTTGTTTGGCTTAAACTTTTTATTTCACAGCCACACAAAAAAAATCTTTTTCCGCGTCTGGAGGTCAGACCATGCTTCCCATATGTTTTTGGAGTCGCTGAATCCGAATCCGAGGTCCAAAAAACCCCAGCACGTCAGGGTTCTAAGATAACCTCAAAAAACCTCACAAAATTTTTTTTTCGAGTCCGGGTGTCAGACCATGTGTATTGTATGTGTTTGGGGTCGCTGGAAAAATCGTCTCTTTTTCACGTCCCTGGTGTGCTGGAGTTTTTCTACACTACGGATTCGGAAAACAAAAACATATAGTGCTCTGATATGCTCTCTCTCATACATGCTCTGACCCCCGGACACGGAAAAAAAGTTTTATGAGATTTTTTGAGGTTATGTGAAAACCCTGACTTGCTGGGATTTTTTGGACCTCGGATTCGGATTCAGCGACCCCAAAAACATATAATAAACATGGTCTGACCCCCGGACTCGAAAACAAAATTTTATGAGGGTTTTTGAAGTTATGTCAGAACCCTGACGTGCTGGGGTTTTTTGGACCCCGGATTTGGATTCAGCGACCCCAAAAACATATAGTGAACATGGGCTGACCTCCAGACCCGGAAAAATATTTTTTATTAGGTTTTTTGAGGTTATGTCTGAACCCTGACGTGTTGGGTTTTTTGGACCTCGGATTCGGATTCAGCGACGCCAAAAACATATAGTAAACATCGTCTGACCTCAAAACCGGGAAAAATATTTTTTATGAGGTTTTTTGAGTTTATGTCAGAATCCTGACGTGCTGGAGTTTTTTGGCCCTCGGATTCGGATTCAGCGACCCCAAAAATATATAGTTAACATCGTCTGACCTCCAGACCAGGAAAAAGATTTTTTATGAGGTTCTTTGAGTTTATGTCAGAACCCTGACGTGCTGGGGTTTTCTGGACCTCGGATTCGGATTCAGCGACCCCAAAAACATACAGTAAACATGGTCTGACCTCCAGACCCGGAAAAAGATTTTTTTGTGTGCCTGGGTTTTCGATTGATTTTTTAAATTTTGGAAATGCTCTAACTCTGATGATTTTTCTCTTTATCGAAAAAACTCATGAGGATAAATTGTTCGGCTTTCTGTATACTACGAATAGCTGTACATAAAATTTTTAAATCTTGAAAAAATGGCCTCGAAAATTTTGAAAATGCTTTAACTTTTTGAATGTTTATCCAAAATGGCTGGTTAACGAACTTGTTCTTTCTTTGAGTACCACAAAAACGTCTGCCAAAGCTCGATTCGATCCGTTCATTTTTTCGAGAGTTATCGTGTATGAATGGACGGCCAGACGGCCGGACGGACAGACAGACCGACGCCTTCGCCAAAACTTGATTTTCGGCTTCAGGGGTTCTCAAAAACGTGGAGATCCGTTGAAAAACTGAGGTGTGAAATTTCGGACAATTCAAATACTTTCTCAATCATAAATGATGAGAATATAATAAATTAAATTTTTAGACAAACGACACAAGCGACGGAAAAAATATATAGATAAAAGTTGTTCACCCAAAAAAGAGCTACAAATTTGTTATGAATCGCTTTCTGATAGGGTACGTACTTTTTGTTTTAATTGTGAAAAATAACATTAAAAATTAAAATTTTTTTGGAAAAACGACACAAGGTACGAAAAAATATGAATAAACAAACATTGTGCACCCGAAAAAGATCTACAAATTTTTCATGAATCACTTTTTGACAGGACGCGTAGTTTTTGTTTTAGTCGTAAAAAACAACATTAAAAATAAATTTTTTTTTGGAAAAACGACACAAGGTACGAAAAAAAATTAATAGACAAGAGTTGTTCACCTAAAAAAGATCTACATATCTTTTATTAATTATTTTTTGGTAGGATGCGTATTATTTGTTCAAATCGTAAAAAATAACATTGAAAATGAACAAAATAATTTTTTGGAAAAACGAAACGAGGTGCAATAAAATGTTAACTGAAAAAATAGTTTGTTTTTTTATAGGGGATATTTTATATCAAGGGATTTCTGTATATTATCCAGAATTTTAAGGTTCGTTTTAAGGTATTTCAACGGGCTACGAAGTATTTCAAAGAATGTCAACATTTTTACGAAATTTAACGAGATTTCCAAAGCTTTTTAGGTATTTCGTGAGATTTCTAGGAATTTTTAAAGATTTCAAGAATCTGAAGATATTACTTAGTAGATACGATAACAGGGAAAATGCCAATTTGTGTAAAGGATTTTACCCGATTTTAATAGGCTGAAATGAGTTTAATCAGCTTTTAAGAGATAGCCAAGAATTTCGACGAACTTTTAGGGATTTTGATAAATTAAGATCGATTGGGTCCGGAGCATGCCAACCCTTGGGAAGTCATACTTGCGGCATGTCACATTTGCGGCATGTCACATTCGCAGCAAGTCACATTGCGGAATCTCTCATTCGGGAACAGGTGAAGTTCCAACTAACTGACCAAACTGCGGCATTTCTCATTTTCGAGATATTGCAGGGTTCAAGACAAAGTGGCTGAAAAAAAACTGACCAAACGGCGGCATCTCTCATTTTCAATCAATTTCAAAGTTCACGACAAACTAGCTAAAATGCACAAGTAACTTTGCAGCAAGTAACATTTTGGCATCTCTAATTTTCGAGCTATTGCAAGGTTCAAGACAAATTGGATAAAATGTGGCAAGTCACATTGCGGCATCTCTCATTTTCGAGCAATTGCAAGGTTCAAGACAAATTGGATAAAATGTGGCAAGTCACATTGCGGCATCTCTCATTTTCGAGCAATTGCAAGGTTCAAGACAAAGTGGATAAAATGTGGCAAGTCACATTGCGGCATCTCTCATTCGGAAACAGGTAAAGTTCAGTAAAACAAACTGACCAAACTGCGGCATCTCTCATTTTCGATAAATTACAAAGTTCAGAACAACCTGGCTAAAATAAGGCAAGTCACATTGCGGCATCTCTCATTCGGAAACAGGTAAAGTTCAATAAAGCAAACTGACCAAACTGCGGCTTCCTCATTTGTGACTGATTTCAAAGTTCCAGACAAACTAGCTAAAATGCGGCAAGTGACATTATAGCATCTTTCATTCGGGAATAGGTAAAGTTCAAAACAAACTGACCAAACTGCGGCATCTCTCACTTTCGATCAATGTCAAAGTTCACTACAAACTAGCTAAAATGCAGCAAGTAACTTTGCAGCAAGTCACATTTTGGCATGTCTTATTTCGTCCTATTGCAAGGTTCAAGACAAAGTGGATAAAATGTGGCAAGTCACATTGTGGCATCTCTCATTTTCGATAAATTACAAAGTTCAGGACAAACTGGCTAAAATAAGGCAAGTCACATTGCCGCATCTCTCATTCGGGAACAGGTAAAGTTCAAAACAAACTGACCACACTGCAGCATCTCTCATTTTCGATCAATTTCAAAGTTCACGAAAAACAAGCTAAAATTGCAGCAAGTAACTTTGCAGCAAGTCGCATTTTGGCATCTCTCATTTTCGAGCTGTGGCAAGTCACATTGCGGCATCTTTCATTTTCGATAAATTACAAACTTCCGGACAAACAGGCTAAAATGCGACAAGGCAAATTCGCGGCAAGCCACGTTTGCGTCATGTCACATTTGCGTCAAATCACATTGCGGCATCTCTCATTCGGAAAAAATGTGTTGTCCACAAAAAATTAGCAAAAAGTAGTGGGGGACTTTTTTATTATTTCAGTGACCAATCACTTGCCGCAATATGACTTGTATATCGACGGTTTTTTGAGGATTTCGTAGAATTTCAAAAGATTGAACGGAATTTAACGAGATTCCAAAGTTTCTAGGGTTTTCAAAAGATTTCAAAGAATTACAAATGTTCTAGGGTATTTGAAATTATTCCAAGGGATTACGAAAATTTTCACAGATTTCAAGTGATTTAAAAATATTTCAAGAGTTAGAAGAAATTACCTAGTACAGTTTCAGAGAAAATTTCAATTTTTTTCCAGGGATTTTACGAGATTATTTGAAGAGATTTCAAGAGATTTCTAATATTTCAAAAGAAGTCATGGGATTACAAAGGAATTTAAAGGATGTTGAGAGAAACTGAAGTATTTTCTTGAGTTTGGAATGGTATCAGAGAATTTTAATGGGATATCGAATACTTGCAAAGATTTTGAAGGATTTTCAGGGATTTTAACGAATCTGAATCGAAAAGGGATTTCGATGATTTCACGGGATATCACAAGATTTTAAGAGATTTCTAAGGATTCCATAGTATACTCACGGTTTTTAGAGGATTTCGTAATATTTCGAAAGATCTAAAGGATTTCAGACGATTGCAAAGATTTCCAGGGATTCCACGAGATTTCATTAAAGGTATACCTACACCAGATTACAAGAATGGTTAAATCCTCGAATGGATATTTATTGAACGTATGTAATATGAAATATTCAAATATTATATCATCGACAGGTTTCAATTAGCATATTTTACAAAAATAAATTTGAAATAGTAATAAATTATTCGGACACCCCCCCCCCCTCAACTCCTTCAATAATTATTCCTAAGATTTTTCGGACTGCCCCCACCCCCTAAAAAAAGCTTCAAGTAATTAATGGACGTTCCCTGAGATATTCTGGGGCTCTGAAGCCCACATGAATTCTCTTGAATACTCAATACACTATAACCTTCTTGAATACACTTGGATTGACTTTGTATTAATTTTTAATAATTTTAATTTTGTTGAATTAAAGTATATTCAAATAGATTTAAGAAGATTCAAAGATGTTTAGGAGAATTCAAATTAATTCCAGAGTACTCAAATAAATAATACAAGTTCAGGGAATTAAAGAGAGAAAGCGTGTATAATCTATTTTAATTCTGTTCAGGGATCAAAACCATTTATTTTAGCTTTGACCCGAGTTTACACAGTTCCTGGACCTTTTAAATCCTTCAGGGTTCGGGACCGGAACCCGGACGCATTAGATTCTTGATGGCCCGAGTTCGGACATGAAGCTTTTAAAATTTGTAAGAGCTCGAGCCCGAAACTGAAATTTTAAAAACTTATAGGTACAATTCATGGATATCAAACATTATAACCTTTTAGCTTGAAACTTAGTTTAAAAGATTCTATAAGGCTTAAAGGTTCGGGTCCAAACCGGGCCATAAAAATGTTCTCTAGTCCTTAGTGAAATATTTTGGTACCGAACCCTTTAAAAATTAAGGGTTACGATTCCTGATTCTCTTGAATTTTATTCCATATTCAATGAGTAGATGTTATATTACATACGAATTAGAATACAATAAATTGAGTAATTGGGTGCAATAACAGCCTACTTTTATGAAAAGAACTTCAGGATGTAAAATATTCCTAATAATAATAACAATAACAATTCTTATTCTTCTTCCAGCCTACTTTTATTTTCAGAATTCACTTGTTTTGCATATAACTTCATGAAGAACAAATGAAAAACGATTGACTTCTAAAAATCAGCAACTATTCCATCAACTTTTTTTTAATTGATTCACTTTGTATAAATTTCAGTCGATTCAGGGGAATGAGGTACATTCATGAGAACTCAAGTAGATTCAAAAGTGAATGAAAGTGAATTTAAAAGAATTCAATAAATATCAGTGGAATTGAAAACAATGCAAGTGACTAAATCCAACTGAATTGAAGAGAAGTTAAGCGAAGTAAATTGAGATCTCCCAGAGTAGAAAGTGCAACCTTTTTTCAGATTTTTTTTGCTTTGAACCCCAAGGGAATAATATCGATTTCATTCAGAGAAATTGAGTAGTTAGCTAGAAATAAAGTTTGTCAGAAATACTTTTTTTTCTTATTTTTCGAAATTTGTTGCTATTATTTTGAGAATTGTTCGAGCTTTCGGAAAAATATGATTAGTTTCGATTTCAGCGTTTTAAAAAAGCATTTAAATCATCGGTTAAATTTTCTAAAAAAAAACGTCTATAACCTTTCTAAAAAAATGATTACGATTTTATATAATGTTGTAATTTTTAAAGTCATTCAAAAATTACATAAGACATAAGTAAAATACATGAATTTTCAACCGAATAGTTGAGCTTTCAACTCAAAAGATCAATTACAACCAACCACATCCACATCAAGGAAGGGGATGTGGTTGGTTGCCTTCTCATTTTTCTTTCCTCTTTTTTATTTTTGTGCAAAGAAGCAAGTTTCTTTGTTTTTAGGAATTGCAATAGGAGCATTTTGTGGTGTTTGTCCAAATTTGATCATTGAATTCTTGTTTTATTTTCAGGAATTCTATACATTAACTTGATTATTGGACGTTAAATGGAATTTTGAATTTGATTTTAATCTAATTTAAAATTCTTAAATTTCAATAAATTGTTCGTCTTTTTTAGTATTACGAATAGCCGTACATAGGATTTTTGAATCTTAAAAAAAAGTGGTCTCAAAAATTTTAAAAGTGCTCTAACTAAAAATCTAAAAATCTACACACATACCCATGCAGCCATACACACACACACAAAAAACACATTCGCGAAAACCTGTTTTTCGGGTTCAGAAGGTCTCCAAATGTGGACATTTGACAAAAACAAGGGCGGTCAAATTTTACACAAATCTAATACTTACCTTTTCTGGTGAGAATATAAAAATATGCTTTATAAATTGAATTTTAATAATGGATTTACCATTTACATCCAATTATGGCAATTTCTCTTTTCCGCAACAAGATGGATGGAAGATAAGTAGGACAAGCACCACATAAAGAAATCCGTAAGTATATGGCACAAAAGAAGAAGTACAAGAAGAAAAAGTGGAAGCTCTTAGAATTTAAGTCTTTCGTCTGAAGAAGCGTTAACCCGCCCTGTTCTTTCGAGCTTTCCTTTTCGTTGTACTACCTCGGTTGCGGGGGAAATCTTTTTTCTTCGTGTTATAGTTCACGGAATAGGTGTATGGTTGTTTGCAGTCTCGTAAATTCGTCCAATAAAAGCTGCTGACGATGTTTATTAAATCACAAGCCTCGGCGATAACATCGTATACTTTTAATGTTTCATATTCCTCGAAGGAGAAATAAAAATTTATGGACTTCAATTTTAAATGCTGGTTCATCTATAGCAACAAGACTTACACTCTTCGTCGTTTATATAATACTTTATTGTTTACAGCTTATAAATTTAATACTGTACTAAATATTTTATTAACCTTGCAAGCTGCAATAAACTTAATGAAAAGAGAGACCGAATCCGTTGCTACTTTTGAAGTCGCAGAATCTCTCCGGGACGAAATATGTTGTTTTCTAGAGGAAATTAGGCGATACGTATTTTTCCGATTTGCGGAAACAAAATTTTTTACGAAGTTATGCGTATTTGAATTTTGTGCTTTGTTTAAAAAAAAAAAATTTGTTGAATGTGTACTTTAATGAGAAATACATTCTGTGAGTTTTATGTGGGCTAAATAACTTTTGTGACAAGGAAAATTCTTTTTTTATAAAATTGAGTTTTCTCATTTTTCTCGAAAACAACG
This sequence comes from Andricus curvator, assembly GCA_932195095.1. Taxonomy (NCBI): domain Eukaryota; kingdom Metazoa; phylum Arthropoda; class Insecta; order Hymenoptera; family Cynipidae; genus Andricus; species Andricus curvator. The sequence continues at coordinate 710,494 of CAKNYM010053195.1, read as the reverse complement.
ACAGATACGAAGAAATACATACAAGTTTGCATGTCTAAAAAAAGTCCTATGAAAAACATCTCTTTCTCTTTTGTCATATCTTGCATCGTTCACGAGAATACAATTCCAAAATTATATTGTTATGAAAAAAATGCTCTCGCCCTCAGAAATGGTTGTGCCCGCATAAAGCTGATTGGGTGCCATTCTTCTATTACCCGATACTTTTTTAAATATTGGAAAGAATAAAAAAGGCGGTGTTTTCGAAAAAAAAACTTTTCATGTTTTCGAAATTTAAAGCAAGAAATAAAAAAGATTTTCTGGAAAACTCTAACTTTTTATTTTTTCCCATCTTTTTTACAGTTTCTTCTTATGTAATAAAGATACCATGTCAGCTTTATGCAGGCTAAACCATTTCTGAGGCCGAGAGAATTTTTCTTCCTCGAAATATAATTTTGGAATTAATCTCGTGAACGATGCAAGATATCGCAAAAGATATCGATATTTAGCCCACGTAAAACTTACAAGATGTCTTCCTTATGAGAGTACAAATTCAACAAGAAATTGGCAAAAAATATAAATTGGGTTTTTTGATAAGCAAATGACAAAATTCAAATACGCATAACTTTGTAGAAAATATTTTTTTTTTCGCAAATCGGAAAAATACGTATAGCATAATTTCCTCTGAAACTAGCTGTGAATTCGATCTCGAGTGTTTCCACTTTGTTTGTATTTAAAATTATATGGTCCTCATTTCACGAGCACTTTGCTTCCCGTTAGCAAATTTATGTATTTGCTTCCTCATAGAGGAAGCGTTAGTTATTTTTTTTAATAATAGACAAACCAAAGTCTTCATTTTGATCAATTAAAAATTTTTTTTTTTAAATCAGAAAAATTAAATTTTGTATTCACTTTTTTGTATCCCTTTTCCAGCTTTATGATTTCTTTACAAAAATTGTCAGAATTACCCTATTTGAAAACTTAGGATCAAAAAGTCTTTTCTATTCATGCGTCAACTTTGAATTATATCAATGAGAAAAGTTTTTCTGTTTGGAGCATATGACTCAAATATTATAAATGAGTATAACTTCCTTTTTATACCATACCATTAAGCCATTTCCCTTTCAGGGTAGGCGTGACACTACCCGATTCGAGTAGTGTTTCTAGGTTAGTTTCTTGTAGTAAATAACTACAAGTGTGGGCTCACCACACCCACGATGTGCCAACAGCACTCAGTTTTCTTGAATGGTCACCCATCCAAGCACTAACCGCGCCCAACGCTGCTTAACTTCAGTGATCTGACGAGAACTGGTTTTTTCAGCGTGGTATGGCTGTTCAATAAAGTGTATTAATATTATAGATCAATCGATTTGCCTTGAATCAAGGAATCTTTTCCGTTCTTGCATCAATTTTGAATTATGTTAGTGAAAAAAGTTTTACTATAAAAAACCGATTTTCAAAATATATAAATCACAATTACTTCCATACTCTTTAATAAAATGTATTAATATTATAGGTCAATCGATTCGTTTCGAACCAAGGAATCTTTTATATTCTTGCATCAACTTTAAATTATGTTGAAGAAAAAAGTTTTACTATAAAAAACCGTATTTTCAAATATTATGCATTACCATAGCTTCCTTACTCTTCAATAAAATGTATTAATATTGAAGGTCAATCGATTCGACTCGAATCAACACATCTTTTCTATTCTTGCATCAACATTGAATTATGATAATGAAAAATGATTTACCATAAAAAACCGATTTTCAAAATATATAAATTACCATAACTTCCCTACTCTTTAATAAAATGTATTAATATTATAGTTCAATCGATTCGTTTCGAACCAAGGGATCTTTTATATTCCTGCATCAACTTTAAATTATGTTGAAGAAAAAAGTTTTACTATAAAAAACCGTATTTTCAAATATTATGCATTACCATAGCTTCCTTACTCTTCAATAAAATTTATTAATATTGAAGGTCAATCGATTCGACTCGAATCAACACATCTTTTCTATTCTTGCATCAACTTTGAATTATGATAATGAAAAAAGTTTTACTATAAAAAACCGATTTTCAAAATATATAAAATACCATAACTTCCCTACGCTTTAATAAAATATATTAATATTATAGGTCAATCGATTCGTCTCGAACCAAGGAATCTTTTATATTCTTGCATCAACTTTGAATTATGTTAATGAAAAAACTTTTACTCTAAAAAACCGATTTTTCAAATATTATTAAGTGCTCAGAAAAAATGCAACAAATATTTTCAGAAATCCTTCGGTCAGTTTCAAGATATTAGTCGGGAAAATAAGCCCTCCAAATTTCATCAATTTATCTGCGACCATTTTCAAGTTATCGTGTTCACAAAATAGCGTGAAATCCACACATCCACACACACATCCGGACAATTGCATAGAAGATTGTATTAGGCATTTTTAAATTGGGGAAGGTTCAATCAAATGAATTTAAGAATTTTGGAAAATGTTACCATTACAAAGCTTCCTCTATGAGGAATCAAAAAGCAACATACATATTTCGTCCCCAACGGATTCTGCGACTGCAAGTGTAGGTTATAGTACAAGCATGATTTAAAATGGATTCGTCCAAGGAAATTGTTCAAGATGTCTATCCCGAAGGAAGATTTTTAATTCTCGGTCATTTCCCGGTTCTTTCCCATTCAATTTAGAAGAGTTCAAAATTTCGGAATCATTTTAAACGATTAGCAATAAAAGTATAGAGTTTGTCAGCGTGAGAACTAGCAAGGGTGAAATACTATATGGGGACGTCCATAAATCACGTGACTCGGCGGGGGGGGGGTGGCAAAAATATAATGGAAAATCACTTGGAGGATGGGGGGTTTTTTTAGGCCGATCACGTGACGTTTTGAACTATAAATTTGTTTCCAAGAAAGATTATAAGAAACACAATTTCCAGCTAATTAATCTTCTTATGTAACAAATTACATAATTTGCATATAATTTCATTTAAAAAAAGTTAGTCAATTTCTTTAATCAAATTATTAAGTCAGATAGAGGTAGTTTTTAATACTTTAAAAATCATTTTAAGACTTTAACTATCAGTTTTAAAATATTTTTTTTTTGAGAAAACAGAAATTATTTTAATTGTTGTAGCATTGTTCATATCCTAATTCATTTCACTTGTTCCTCATGTGTGTTTTCTACATTCTTGAAGCTTTTTTATTTTCACAACTAAATGTATAAATAAAAATATCGCCAAATATAATCTGAGGTTAGAATCTCGGATAGTTTATTTTTTTTAATAACTTGGCTGAAAATAATTTTTTACCATAAATGTATTTAGACATTATATTTTATTTTTCAAAAGTTGTCGAAACGATTAATAAAATCGTTACAAAAAAATAGTCGATTTTCTTATTTGATTGAACAGCTTTTGTAAAAAAAAAAATAATATCCAAATACACTTACGGTGAAAAATCATTTTTTCCAAGTTATTAAAAAAATGAAGTTTTTTCCAATTTACTGTATTATTGTATATTATTATTATAGTATTATATATAGTATTATTGTATTATTGTTTGGCCCTCGGTGTGCAGACATCTTGGATTTCCCCCACTAAACATGAAATATCTAATGCTACACGATGTTATCAACGCAGCCGATGTGCACTTCAAGAGCACTGACCTTAAAAAGCCCTTTTTAATGTTTCCTGTCATGTTATATAAATTTTCGTCATTTTGAAAAAAGTCACGTGATAATAGAGGACGAGAGGGTGCGTTTAGTAATAATATCACGGACAGTCACGGGGGGAGGGTGGGGTCAAAATTTAGCGAAAAACCGATCACGTGATTTATGGACGGCCCCTATGATACAGGCGGGATACTAGACGCTTTGAGAGACTCTTTCAAGGAATTATTGGGAGACGAAGCTATAGGGCGACACAAATGAGACATAGAACATAATGCATTAGAAAACCTAATTGAGAAAGTCTGTGTCACTGAGGTTAGGGATATAATGAAGAAACTTAAAAAATGGTAAGGCTGCTTGTATAGACAGTATTAACGCGGAAATGCTTAAATACGGTGGCGAGTACATACCTCCCAGGTTATGCAAATTTATAAATTTATATATCGAGATGGGAGAAGTTCCAGATGACTGGCAAAAAGCGATTATCGTAACAATATAAAAGGAAAGGGAGATAAAAGCAACTGCAATAATTACAGAGGTATCAGCTTATTAAGCACCGAAAGTAAAATATACTCAAAAATACTTATCCGCAGGGTAATGAAAATAACAGAAGAAAAGACATAAGAAGTCCAAAGTGGATTTATGCTAGGAAGATCATGTACGGATCAAATATTTAGCTTAAGACAGATCAGAGAAAAAAGTTTGCAACTAGGAAAGAAAGTTTTCTGTGCGTTTGTTGACCTAGAAAAAGCATTTGACAAGGTGGATAGAAGTAAACTTTGGGATGTCCTGAAAGAGTACGGAGTCAATAGATGGCTCTACAAGCAATAAAAACAATATATGCTGGTAGCAAAGCGTTTATAAGGGTTAATGGGAAACTGAGTGACTAGTTCGATATTATGCAACGTGTTAGACAAGGATGCATTAGGTCCTCATGGCTATTCATTATATTCATGGACAAGTGTCTGAGAATGGCCCTCTTCGACGAAGAAGGTGTGGATCTCAAAACAGTAAGGGTACGTGGGTTAACATTCGCAGATGATAAGGTTGTTATGGAAATAATCAATCGAGGACTTGCAAAGAATGTTGAATAAACTTAATACAAGCATCAAGAGCATGGGACTCAAAATTAACGTGAATAAAAAAAAAGTATGGTGTTTGAAGGAAAATATGAGAAAATAATATGCAACATTGTCCTTAATGGTGAGAAAATAGAACAAGTTGATAAGTACAAATATCTTGGTAGCCTATTTACAAGTGACGGAAAGATGGATGGGGAAATACATAGGCGTATAAACGAAGGTGGGAAGATTATCGGTAGAGCAGGGCCCATTATCAGAAGTAAGAATATATCCAATAAAGCTGAAATGGCAATACATAATTCTATATTTATACCGACTGTGCTGCACGGTAGCGAGACGTGAACCTATCAAGAGGGGGATAAGGGTAAAATTAACGCGATTAACATGAAACTCCTGCGCATTATATGCGGCAAAACACTGATGGACAAAGTGAGTAATGAGATAACCTTCAAAAAATGTGGTGCAGAAGAGACACTAAATATGGGAAAGAAATCGGTTAAGATGGTTCGGGCATGTTGAGAGAATGAAAGATGAACGACCAACGAAACAAGTGTATCAAGGTATAGTAGACGGCAATATGCCCAGAGGCAGACCGCGGAAAGAATGTTTAGGATGTGTGAATGAGACCCTAATTCGAAGAGACATAAGAAGCAATAGAAATACGAGAGCTTGCATCAAAAAAACATGGGCGTGGAGAAAGCTAGAGTGGTATGCCAGGATAGAAAAGTTTGGCGAAAAATAGTTTATAAAAAGAGTGCCAGTGGAGTGAATGACGCCTGAAGCAAGGACCTTGGATACTAGTGGGCCCGAGTAGGTAGCGTCACATGATGACTTTGTAAGGCTCTTCACTTGAGGTGATCGCTAGAGAGATTGATCAGCAGCCTGGGTCGGTGCAGTGTTGCGGAAAAAACGTGTTATTTAAATAAATAACACCGCAATTTTAGATCAATCTAAAAATATATACCCCTTCCCTCACATTACTCCCATCCTCCCCGAGTGAGTCATGCCTACCCCGAAAGGAAAATGGCTCAATAATATAATAATTGAAACATTCCAAGAGATTTCTAAATATTTCAAAAGATTCCAATCATTTCTGAATGGGAAGAGGAAATTTTTGTGACAGAATTATAATTCTGAGTTGGATCTGATAATTTTGGGAGGCGAACAACTGTGTGCGGAGTAACTGTGCACATCGATGGCCACAGGCACAACCGTGCACGTTGAACTTTAGACGTGCACAGTTGGGAGCCTTCTAACTGTGCACGTGCACATATGGGACACTCCCAACTGTGCACGTCGACATTTTGACGTGCATAGATGGTACCATCCCAAAGGTTCACATGCACGGATGGGATGCTCCCAACTGTGCATGTCTGAAATAATACAATCAGATTTTCAACTTACTAGTCCACGTGCACAGACGGGGTACTCCAAACTGTGCATATCTCAATTTAGGAGGGGTGCAACTGTACGTGGAGCCAATGTGCACGTCGAGGACCTGTGGTACAACTGTGGACGTGCACAGATAGGACACTCCCAAATGTGCACGTCGACATCTAGACGTACACAAATGGTACCCAACTAACGTTTCACGTCTACAGATGGAACACTCTTAACTATGCACGTGCACAGATGAGATACTCTGAACTGTGCACGTCTCAATTAATGCGATCGGGTTTTCGACTTGCAAGTCCACGTGCACCGATGGGATACTCCCCACTGTGCACAACTTAATTAATACGATCATATTTTCCCCTTACAAGACCACGTGCACAGATAGTACACTCATAACTGTGCACGTGCACAGATAGGAGACTCTCAACTTTGCACGTCTTAATTAATACAATCATATTTTTCACTTACAAGTCTACGTACACAGATGGTTCGCTCACAACTGTGCACGTGCATAGATAGTAGACTCTCAACTGTACACGTGCACATTTGGGAGTATCTTACCTGTCAAAATGTCGACGTGCACAGATTGGACACTCGCGACTGTACACGTTGAAATATAGACGTGCACAATTATACCCTTCCCAAAAACTTTTAGTCATAGGAATTACAATTCTGATTTTAAATAGAAATGTTTATAAAAGAATTATACTTCTGAATTTGAAACGGGAATTTTTTTAATTCCCTTTCTTTGAATCAGACTTCAAATTATTTTACAAAATTCCCGTTCCATGTCAAAAATTCTGTGTACCAATTTGAATAATAAATCTTGACGAAAATTTCCTGTCCTAAAATCTAAATTCTAATTCTTTACGGAAATGCCCTGTCCCGAAGTTTAAATTATAATACTTTACGTAAATTCTGTTATCAAATCACAATTACATTTATTTCCAAAAATTTCCAGTTCCAAATCAGAATTATATTTAACTACAAAACTTTCTATCATAATTGAGGAATATATTAACTCCCTGTTTCCAAAATTTGGAAGAGGGAAGTTTCAAATTGTGACGAATTTTGGCATGGAACAAGGATGTTTGTTAAATAACCTTCTTCTAAGTCACAATTAAAATTCTTTTACAAAATTCCCGCTTCATGTTAAAAATTCCCTGTTCCAGTTCAAATTATGATTCTTGACAGAAATCCTCTGTGCCAAAATCTAAATTATAATTCTCCATAGAAAGTCCCTGTTCTAAGTCACAATTACATTTATTTCCAAAAATTCCCAGTTCCGAATCAGAATTATATCTATTTACGAAACTTTCTATTACAATTAAGAAATATAGTCCCTTTATCTAAATAAAAAAAAAAATTCTTTTTCAAAATTTTCGTACCACGTTAAAAGTACCCTGTCCCAAGTGAAGTATAATTCTTTACGGAAATCTCCCCTCCCAAAGTCTAAATTTTAATTCTTTACGAAAATTCCCTGCTCCAAGTCACAATTACATTTATTTCAAAAAATGCCGAGTTCCAAATCAGGATTATATTTATTTACAAAACTTTCTATTGTAATTCAGAACCCAATTGACAAAATTATTATTTTCTGAGATCCCGCGTCCCAAACTCAAAATTAAAATTCTTTACTGAAATTCCCTGCCCCAAGTAAAAATTATAATTCATCACGAAAATTCCCTATACCAAGTAAAAATTATAATTCTTCACGGAAATTCCCTGCCCCAAACCCTAAATTATATTTCTTTACTAAAATCCTATTTCTCAACTTAGAATTATAATAATTTTTGAAAATTCCTTATTCAAAGGCAGGATAATTGTAAATCATTATGTAACTTTTAAATATTTCTTTTATTTATTCCCTGTCTCAACTAACAATACCATATTATTATAAGTGTTTTATTACACATGTACATCCATTTACTTGATGCCACCGGCTATTTATGTGTTTTAAACAATATTCTCGAAGCAAGTGAAACAGTAGTAAGAGATTTTTTAATTCCTAGAGAACATAATACATCATTTTGAGTCAAACTATTGAATTAGTATCTCTTATTTGATTAAATATTTCATTGATTTAAATTTACAAAGAAGATATCTAGTTTCAGATTCAAAAAACTTTAGACGTCAATATTTTTACATGCATTCCGTAGTTCCGGTTTTCGTCAAAAGCTTGTTTTATTTTATTTTTTATTTTTTAGCTCTCTTTTGGCACTTTTTTCTTTTCTTGTATGCGATATCCTATTCATTTCTCCAGTTCTAAATCCCCATTTTTATAAGCAATTATGGATTTCTTTATTAAAGGGTGTGAAAAGGCCAAAGAAGGTAAATGACAATTTTTTGAAAGTGAGGTTGTTTGATAAAAAATTGTCAAAATTCAAATATACATCCTGTTCAAAAGATTTGTACGAAATCGTATTTTTTATGGTAGCAATACCTTGAACTTACATTTTCATATCCATTAAAAATAAAGACTTTAGAGATCAAACTATTTTTTATGATACTTACAAAATGAAAATCATAATTTTTGCCACTGTCTCCATTCGACTCGGACAGGGTCAAAAAAAAGTGTCAACCCGACATGACCACCTTTAGAAAATATTTTCTCATAACTGGAAGCTTCATTTCAATCAAACTTTTTTAGTATCGATTAAGCAATACGTCAGCTCGGAAGCAGAATTTTATTTTTGTTTTAAATTGCGATTTCGAGTTCACACAATGTTTTTTCGCTCTCCTGCACAATTTCCATTTTGTCAGTTACCTCCACCCCTCATTTGTAGTTTGTCATTTTGAATTTCAGAATGACAGGTTTTAAAAATCAAATTATCGATAAATTTCTTGGTAAAATTTTATTATTCTCCACGAAAAGCAAATTTGACTCATTTAAATGTCTGATATTGTCACACCAGCGAACATTGCACAAGCGACAACTTAAAAAAATTGGTATGAACATTAAAGTACGCGGAATTTTTTGTTGACACTCGTGAGTACATTCATATCATTGAAAAAAAGATATCTGTCATGTATTTTACAATTTAAACTAATTTTGTAAAAAGCCTCTTTTATTAATTGAATATTTCTAGTCGCATCGACTGTCAGGGATATTATCGACTATACAAATGGTTTAATTATAAACTGTAGGGTATCTGTGGGTATCAATATCAAGGGACAGAGGTGAAGCTTTCTGCAAACACATCCAGCCTCGCTTTCTGCTTTGGGAATCGAACCCGCGCCAGCGTGGATACCAAGGCTGCAGTGTTGAAACATAAGACAATCACGATGACTCCCTGTAAGAAGTGTTGCCCGTTTGCTAATATTATTGATTAGAAAGAAGACATTATATTAGCTTCTTTCTTAAAGATTAAGCTTCAATTTCCGTAAAATAAAATCGTTTGCAAACGTTTTTGTCAATATCAAAGTAGTAAATTTTATACATTCTACGTGATTTTTATAAATCTCACTAGATTCTAGAATCAGTTTCAAACAAAACACTCTTGTATCAGAGGCGAATTTGCCGCCTATATTAAAATTTGAGCATAAAAACTATTGTCTGACTCAGTTTGTGTCACAAGTAAATGTATCTCATAGATCAGGTAGACACCCTGCTGTTCCTTTAAGAAAGAAATGTATCTGAGTCATTTATTTGAATTAAAATAAATTGAATTACTGTCAACAAAAAAATAAAAGTGGACAGATTGAAAATATTTAAACGGCTCATCGAAAATTTTCCGAGAATGACGTTTTCTCAATACTTCTCATGATTACGTTGACAATGAACATAATACTGAAAGGGAAACGTTCATTAATAGTATGCGTTATTTATCATTACGAAATTTGCAAATTCGCTGACTTTGACAACATGTCCGGCCGCAGGGAGCTCGTTGCATCCAAGTGCGACAGTGCGAGTTTACTCGCAATGATAAATGCTCATGGCAGCCACAAACGATTAAAGAACCATGAAACAGTGGAAATGTATTGTGATATGGTGTCATTTGGCTATGCTCATCATATCCATAGAAGGAATTTTGGCCACTTGGCATCTGGCACCAGAGCTATCCAAGCATTTTGATGATTATTGGGACGTTTACAAGGTAATTTAAAGTTTTCCAGTAGATACACTACCGGCGGATAGTATCGGACCACTAACCGTGTGACCTAATAAAAATTAACCTTAACGCGGTCCGGAATATAGATAAAAATATTGTTTTAAACTTATGGAAAGCTTATTAAATTCTGCGTTAAATCAACCGTAGTTGATTTCATTTGGCCATGTGGGTGCTGAACTATTACGTAAGAAAGACTTTTAAGGAATTTTGTACTTCAACTTAAACTCTTGGCAGGAGCTAAGAAAATCAATTTATTAATTTCATATTTGACAAAAGTTATCTTCAGAATTTTACTTTTAATTTGAGCCATTAAACACTCTACCACGGTCCGGTAAATTATTTTCAATTAAGCATGCTCGCACGAAAAAATTATTAATTCAAATCCTTGTCAAATTCTAAAGATCACTTTTGTAGAATATTAAATTAATAAATTAATTTTCCTAGCTTCTGCTAAAAGTTGAAGTTGACGTAAAAATCAGAATTTTATTTTTATCTTTCTCACGTGATAATTCAATACCCACAAGGCCACATTACTTCCACTAAGGCTCATTCAACGCAGAATTTAAAAGGCCAGTGTGGCCAAAAAACATCATTTTCAAAATTCCCTGACTTTTCCCTGAATAATTTTTTTTCTGAACATTACTACATATTTAAAGACCAGCACTTTAATCTTGTAACATTTTTAAGAGAGAATCTTTTAAAAACATAATAAAACAGTTTCAGAATATGATTCAAAAAATAAAAATTTATTTTTATCAACCACAAAAGATTACTTTTCTACCATGAAACATAAATTTTCAAATCAGAAAGACGAATTTTCAACGAAATAGTTAAAGTTTTAATTAAATTATTGAATCTTGATTGAACTTCTGTCAAAAATAGTTGGATTTTCAACCAAATACTTGACTTATTTGAAGGCAGTTGAATGTCCAACAAAAAAGATGAATTTTCAATCCAAAAGAATGAATTTTCAATCCAAAAGGATGAATTTTCTCTCTAAATAGACGAACGTTAAACAAAGCAGTTGAATTTTCGAATAAAAAGGATGAATTTTTCACGAAATACTTGAATTTTCAACAAAATAATTAAATGTCAACAAAATAGTTTAATTTTTTACCAAATACTGGAATTTTCTACCTTCGAAGATGAATTTTCAAACAAAAAAGATTAAGCTTCAACCAAAAACCGTTCAATTTTCAACCCAAAAAGTTGAAACCTCAACAAATAATGAATTGAAAAAAACTTTTTAACTAAGTAGTTAAATTTTCAACCAGATAGTTGAATTTTCAACCTAAAAGATGAATACACAAATCAAAAAATAAACAAACAAAAAAACGAATTTTCGAACAATAAGATTAATTTTCTACCAAAAAATACGATGTTTCAACTGAAAAAGATCAATTTTCAAACAAAAATGTAAAATTTACATTTTCAGGTTAAAAAAATTATTTTTCACCAAAAAAAACGAAGTTTCAACAAAATAGATCAATTTTCAAAAACAGCGATAATTCTTCAACAACAAAAAAATTTAACGAAGTGGTTTAAATTTTACCAAAGAAGTTAAAAATTAATAAATTTTCAACCGTTTTTAGTTAAAAACATTAATACTGCACCAAAAAATGAGTGACTCTTCAAAGAACCCCGATTTTTCTCAAAAAAAGAGGCTAAAACCCCAATTCTGAAGTTTGTTTCCGCACTTTGGAACATGTTAATTTTGCGAAGAAATGTTCAGATTTAAAGGACGAAATTTCGAACAATAAAAAAACAATGACCCAGCCGCAATGGGTCATAAGTTATGGCTTTCCAAAGTTTACCACTTTTGAAGTATTTTTCAGGGCAAATTACGCATATGTCCATTTGTAGTACATCTGTGTTCATTTGCAGTTCAAATACACTTTTTCTTCTCATTTTTTGTTAAAAACAATTAATTGTGCTTAATTGTTTATTTATTATTTATAAAAAATGTTATTGAAGGAATTAGTTTTACAAAAATGTACTATTTTATGTTAAAAATGCAAAAAAATGATAAGCTAATTATCGCTGAGGAAACAATTATTGTTAATTCTTGATAATAAAAGAATACGTAAACAAATTAATTATATAATTATGCAATCAATGAAAAAACTAATTAAACACTTCACTAATTGATTGAATGATTGACTTATAAAGTACTTAGTATCAGGATATGGACGACACAGTAAAAACTTGAAAATTGTTTTGTAAAATGAACTCTTTTCCACAATACCCCGAAGGCAAAGTATCAGGCGTTTTTTTACAATAATACCAACTGCATGGGGCTTAACTTCATATTTTTAATTTCTTCTTGAAAAATATTTTCTCACCGTAAGTATATAGTGGTTGAACAATTAGTTGTTTTCCAACGAAAAATGAGAATAAAAGTGTAGGCGAGACCAGGGCGAGATGAGCATACGGGGTCAAATGAGACACTGCATTTTCTCTCAAAATATGTGATTTTTGTTGCTTTTCTTTTCAGAAATAACAGTAATAATGATTTTCTAATTTCTCGCAAAGAGAAAAAAATTAAATAGAGTAGATAAAGTAAAAATAAAAATGATTAAAATTTCAAAACCTGAATCCTGTTATTCTATGATATCATAGAACGAAAAGAAATGATTGAAAATAACAGACAATATTTTAAAACTAAAGTTTGTCGTGAAGTTTATTTACCGAACTTGAATGTAATAACGCATTTATACACAATTAATTAATAAAAACAGGTAATATTGAAGTTTTAATCATAATTGTGATTTGGGGCGGAATGAGAAGTGTTCATGGGGAATTTTCGAAAATATATAAAGATTCAAAAGAGAGTTGCAATAGTGAAAACTTACAAAACAAAAACTGACATTTGTGGTTAGAAGAGTCTATGACAGTTATTGTAAAATCTGTTGTATAAAGAAATTCTAGTGTCAGAGCACAGGGTTTGTTTATAAATTTTATTTTTTGAGTTGTTTTTTCAGTATATTCTATAAACAGTTTAACCATTATTTTTGAAAAATTTCAGAAAAAATGTTATAAATGAAAAATTTCAAATAAATGTTGATTTAACTTGAAATTAGAAAAGTTATTATATAAAGGAAAAATTTGAATTAATTAACCATTAAATGCATTTATACTGTCAAATATTTATAAAATCCTTCCCCTAAGTAATCAGACTTAATTATACCTCCCAAAATTATTTGTTGAACATTTTACAGAGCATGAATTGGTACGAATAATCATATTGCTCAATCGTGAAAACAATTATATTTTGTCGTGATACTCATTTCCATTCTCAGAATATTTCAAATAATCTTCTATGTGTACGAAAAACACGAAAAATTATCTTCTATTAACAAAAAATAATAATTAGTTGAGGTGTCTCATCCCGCCCCAATACGTGTCTCGTCTCGCCCCAGAGCATGGGGCAAAATGAGACATGTGCACAAATTATAATTTTCATATTTTCATCGCAATTACTATTTTTGAAACACTTAATCTTTTATGAAATTGATACATGAAGGTTCATATAATGTATAGAACCACTTAAATTTTTAAAAACTACTATGGGTTTCAACTATTTCACTGAAAATGATAACTATGCTCATCTCGCCCCGGCCTCCCCTATTTGTAATGAACTACAGTTGCATATATGCCACCAAAATGCTCAAATACCGTCGCAGTACATTTTCCAGTACATGCAGAGCCTTCCGAATGGAAAGGGTCAACGTTTCATGGTCAGATCTCGTGACCTATAAAAGCTGAAACATTTTCCTTTTTTTATTTTACGAAAAATTTGGTCCTCTATAATCTAACCTGTTACCGATTTTCCGTAGGACCTGCACGAAACGAGCTATTTAAAAAAAACTTTATTGGCCGAAAAAAATGAAAAATGTGTTTCTTTTTAAGAGTCATAACTCTTGATCTATGAAGGCACAAACAAAGTATTTTGAAAAAACTGAACACGAATAATTTGCCCTGGAAAATAGGTCAAATGTGGTCAACTTTGGGAGGCCATAACTTTATGACCCATTGGGGCTAGCTCATTGTATTTTGTTTTAGAATTACACGAAATTGCGTCTACTTTAATTAAAATCTAGAACATTTTTTCTCGTAAAATTAACAGGTTCCAAAGTACAGATACAAACTTCACCCCTTTTTCGAAAAAATCGGCGTTCTTCAAAGAGTCATAACTCGGCATCTATTAGCGATAAAAGGTTCTTCTTTTTTTAATTTTTTCAGAACTTTCTCTAGTTCAATTTTGCTGTTAAAAATTTTACCCTAAAATGCAATGGTGCGGGTCAGTCTACGCAAACACGATTTTTGGAACCTTTAAAAAAAATTTTTCCGGATAGCATTCTAATCATTTCTAAAAAATTTGGAATTTTCTTCAGGACCTTTCAATAAGTCGTTTTAACAATAAAACGGGCTTTACCTACTTAACACAGTAAAAAAGTACCAGATGCCTGGACTAACAGTTAAATTCAACCAAAAAAGAATTATTTTCAACAAAACAGTTGCATTTTTTACCAAAAAAAAAAATTAAAATTCCAGTCAAAGAGATACATTTTTAAGCATTTTTAACATATAGGCTTTCATAAACGGAATCAAACAATTTCAAATTGAAATCAAAAAATTTGAAATTTATTATCCTCGGCAGTTACTTAAAATGCCTCTTAACAAAATTATCTCACTGTTGCAAGAGTACTTGAGTACTTAAGTAGTTGTCGGTAGTACACAGAAAAAACAGAAGTGAATTTTTGTTGCGGGTAATTTTCAAGTAGATAAAATTGAATTTTTTCGCGTCGAAACAAAACAAGATTAATTAGAGTTGACATAGTGACCATTCCCCATGTGGTGGGTAAATCTTAACACGTGAAGTTAATTTTTGTTGCAGGTAAAGATTACTCTGAAATCGATATAAAGATTACATTTTGTTTTTTCTGTGTATAACTGAGTCTGATTCATACGAATTTTTTACTCTTGAAGTTTCATCCTAAAGGTTTTGTGATTTTAGCGCTCATTGTATAATTGAAAATAATGTTGCTTTTCTCTATTCAGTTTTTTCTGTTGGCCTGGATAGAAAAATAACGAGATGAACTTTTTTCAGTCTTCCTTCAACAAAAGCTACGATCGAACTTACGAAAGGTATAGACGAGCGGCTTGGGAAGAAAACCTCCTTATGGTGTACGACCATAACGTAATGGCCGCTGCGGGACATCACGACTACCTCTTGCGAGACAACCACATTGCTGATCTCAGCACCCAAATGTACCTCCGAGAAATGGTCAGTAATCCATGTTCAAGATCGTAAATCGACGATCCACAACCTGGGTTCGCGCTGAGAGAACCAATAAGTTTCATTGAGTTTTTTCCATGGAGTTCAAGCAATTAGCCTCGATCCCCTTTCATACCTAAGCTTTTTCATATTCAAATCATTTAGACATTTCAGAATATTTTAAGACCAATAGACAGCTTTCTTCTTTTTTTAAAAAAAGGTTTTTGATAAGAAAGACGTACTGATGATAACGAAATCATAAATTATAGCACTACATTTTACTTTGCTCAATTGCCACTAAAGTGAATTAATACCGACTAGATTAATGGGCTGAATAAGAAATAAGGCTCATAATACTATTCTGATTCAAAACACGGCGTAAATTATGATCCCCAGTTAACAATTTATATAATACTACGAGCGTGTGTAGTTTTTCGATTTTTGGGAAAAAATAATTTTTAATACAAAATAAAAATATCGCAATAACTATTTATTGGTTAAAAGTTTTGGAACACTCAAATTCGAGCTAAAATTAGATTCTGAGATCTAAGAACAAGGGAATAAGTATTATCAGTTTATTTTTAAAGTTATATAAATCTAATTTTCCTAAGATTCTTTAAAAAATTCTAAAAGATTTTTGAAGAAAAAAAATCTAAAAAATTTTTAAGAAATTTTATTTTTATTTTACAGGATTTTACTAAATATTAAAAAAAAATAGAGACATTTTAAAAGATATGTAGGACTTTTAAAAGTTTGCAAGATATTTAAAAAGATTTTATAAATTTTCGAAAATTCTTTCAAGTTTCAAAATATTTTTAATCTATTTAAAACTTCTAGGTATCTCTCAAACTTACTCGGATTTTTTTTTTAATTTTGTAATGCTGCAAAATATAAAATTTGTTCTTTAAAATATTTCACACACTTTTTCTTAATTTGAAATATTTTTAAATTTTTAGGGCTTTGTAGCCCCGAGTAAAACCTCTTATAGTTTCGGTCGGGTGTCCGTACGTCCATCGCACTTTTTCCCAAGAAGAGGAAGTAAGGGGAAGTGAGAGGAAGTGATATGAAATGATGTGATGAAAAATTAGGGGAAATCAAGGGGGAAGGGGTAGGGGAATGAGGGACGGGAAGTAGAAGAAATAAGAGAAGGGGAAGTGGGGATAGTGCGGGAAGGTGAGTAGGAGAAGTAGGGGAATGAGTGTAGGGGAACTAGAAGAAGTAAGGGAAAATGAAGGGAAATGTGTGGAAAAATGAGGAGAGGGTAACTAGGAGAAGTAAGGGGAAATGTGGAGTGGGGAAGGGGAGTGTTAGCTGGTGAATCAAAGAGAGGGGAAGCAGATAAGGAAGAAGCTGGAAAAGGGTCGGGAAGCGAAATTTTAAGTGTGGGGAAGAAAAGTAGGAGAGGAGCGGAGAAGAGGGGAAGTAGGGGAATGTAGGGGGAGTAGAGGAAGGAAAGTATAGGAGAGGGAGATCTGAAGCACTTAATTATCATCATAATAGGCTACAAAACACTTTTTTGTAAGCGCACAGCGCCTACTTGGACTATTTTTTTCAATATTCTCTTAGAATTCATTTTTCAAAATAAAAAAAAAACATTTGAAATTTTCCCATGAATCTTAAGAAAAGTTTTTTATTCCCTTGACACTTTTCAAAATTTTTAAAAAGCTGCTACATTTTTTTCGAAATGTTCGAAAATTTACATTTTATTTAAAATAAAACATTGTTTTAGCTTTTACCGGAAACCTTACGAAATGTTTTAATTCTCTTAAAATCTTCCAAAGTTCTTAACAAGGTTCTAAACTTTTTGTTTGAAATCCCTTAAACTTATTCGACACTTTTCTAAAATGTTGTAATCTTGCACAATTTAAAACTTGGCTTTAAACCCTTCTGCACATTTCTTAATTTCAAAATTGTAGGGAATTTTTTGAAATATTTTTCAATTTCTCTTAAAATCCATTTTTCAAAATGAAAAATGAATTGCAATTTTCCCAGGAATCTTAACAAAATCTTGTTCTTCTCTTTAAACCCGGTCAAAATTCTCAAAAAGCTTTTTTTCAAGAACTTGAAAAATCTAAATTTTTAACACGTTTTTTTGACACTTTCACCAGCTTGAAATTATTTTTGAATCTTTTCAAAAATTGTAAATATCTTTTGAAATAATTCAGTTTCCCTAAAATTCTTTAAAGTCCTGCAAAATTAAAAAACTGTCTTAAAATCTTCCAGTTTCTTGTTTAACATATTTTGATATTTCCAAAACTTAAAATTAATTCTTTAAAATAATGACCGTGGCTACGGGAAACGAAATTTCGGTATAAATAGCCGAACGTTTTCGTTTCAAATAGCAAAATTTTTTCAGTACGTATACACACTTCCTAAACTAAAACTTAAATCATCCAAAATTTTCGGACAAATCTTATTGTCGGTACCTGTAACTTATAGTCAAAATTTTCTCTTCCATCATTAATGTTTAGAAATATTTACAAATAAATTTTATATTGAAAGAAAATTACTTATTTGGAAAAATTAATTTACAAAATTTATGGTGCAGAAAATTTGTAATCTTTATAAATTTTAATTTACAAAATGCAAAATGTATGGTGCAGACAATTTGTAATCTTTATTAATTAATAAAGAAACTGAAAATAGCCACTAAAACTCGTATTGAAGCAGTGTAAAGAAGAATTTTTTCTTTTCTTCAGGAAAGTGCTTTTTAATAGCACACAGTAAAATAGTGTAAACTAAAAAACTGTGAAATTCGAGAGTATTCGAAGCAGAAAAATGTCAAGGTTCCTAGGAACGTATTTGGTAGGGTTCTAATTTTGTATCGATTTTAATGTGAGATTTTTTCGAATGATAAATTTGAAAGCAGTAGTTATCCATTTCTGCAAGAAAAAAATTTATTGGGCCCCACAAAATTTGCGCAAAGCTGGGACATAAAGGCATTTGGGGAAAGTGTGAGATTATTTTGGTAAAGTTTATTGAATTAATTGTGACACAAAAAAAACTCTTGCGTTTTGTGCATACAGTTTAATCTTGTTGCATCTTAAATTAAGTCTATTTTTTAGTTCAAAGTTTAAT